>JAJKFI010000119.1:2469840-2508765 GCA_029204185.1 Lerista edwardsae
ATTATTATTATTATTATTATTATTATTATTATTATTATTATTATTATTATTATTATTATTAATCTTTTAGTATGCAATGGATGCACGGTACACAGTTCTCACACATGGTGGAGCACGTGAGGGATTTTTTCCTGCGGGAAGAGGCCTCAAGTGTCATTAGCTTTTGACCAGGTGTTCCTTTCATTCTCAGTGAAGGGATCACGTCACCCACAGTACAGTTTAAAGCAACCAACTGAAAGATGCTTCTGCCCCATATGTTCATGAATGTTCAGTGTTTCAAACATATGTCAAAGTAAGTGCTTCTTGGATTGCACTTCTTCAGGCTGCAGAATTGCAGAAATGTAGCTCATCAGGGAGAGGACGTATTATATTAGGAACCTTGCCTCCCTGGTATGCTAGTTTTCTACTTCATTTGGGATATGTTCAAAATTGCAATTCCACATTACCAATTCTGGGAGGGAGTATTTCATGCAATTTTGGCTGGATGTGCAGGTTGGCCTTTAGCTGTCTCAGAAAGCAAACAGTGGCCTTTCTTGGGATCTTAAGAAGAAGAACTCACAACACCAGAACCCAGGGACATCCACTAAAATTGAGTGTTGGGAGGGTTAGAACGGATAAAAGGAAATACTTTTTTACCCAGAGGGTAATTAATCTGTGGAACTCCTTGCCACAGGAGGTGGTGATGGTGTCTGGCCTAGGTGCCTTTAAAAGGGGATTGGACCGATTTCTAGAGGAAAAGTCCCATCGTGGGCTACAGGCCATGACATAAGACATAAGACATAAGAAATTTATTTGTCATTACACTCACAACTGGGTGCAACGAAATGAGGTGCTCTTCCCCAAGGTAAAACTGGACAACACCAAAACTAAAATATGCACAATCAACCATACAACAATCACTTATACAAATATAAATACCCCATTGCTCCCAGCAATTTAAATTCCACAAAAACTTATGACCCCGCATGATGGATGGTGCAACTTCCTTATGTTGGTAGTAGGCAACTTCAGAATGCCAGATGCAAGGGAGTGGCACCAGGGTGTAGGCATCTTGTTGTCTTGGGTGCTCCCTGAGGCATCTGGGGGGCCACTCTGAGTTACAAGAGGTGGACTAGATGGGCCTATGGCCTGATCCAGCAGGGCTCTTCTTATAACTCAAGCCTCTGTCCACTCAACAGACCCTCAAATTCCCAGGTAACTCAAATTGATAAGGAAGTGGGATTTTGCTCCTGTTGGCTGGGGCGTTTGGCTGCCAGTGGAGAGTGGTGTTTTGTAAAGACCTAGCTTGAAATGGGTCATGAGCAAACTGACACAGCGCTCCAGGGCGTCACGTGGACAGCAGCTTCTGGTCGGTGAGGTCAAAGGGAAACGGCAGGACAAAGGATGCTCAGCTGGGGAGGAGAGAACAAAGTGGCAGCAGCTGGGTGGCTGGGGTGGTTTGCCTGATCCTGCACCCCTCCAGAAGGTAGAGACAACCTCAGAGAAAAGCAGCTGGGTGCACCTTTTAGAGCAGGGGTGTCAAACATAAGGACCGTGGGCGAATGTGGCCCCTGGAAGCCATTTCTCTGGCCTCCGTTACAATTGGTCTCTCCCAGTGTGACATCTTGAAATTACAAAGATTTGCAGATTTTCTCCTCTATTATCTGCAGCGAATGAGTTTCTATGTGAGAACAACATGCTTATTTGGGGCAGAAGGTCTAGTCGAGAGGGTTAAAGCCGCAGTAATGCCCGAAGATAAGATGCGAAGGTCGCCAGTTTGAGACCACCGGAAGCTTCCGTGTGCGGCAGACCTCGAGAATGCGGCTGATTAGATCTGAGCCATCTCAGCTGCCTGTGAGAGGGAAGTTGTGCTGGGCCAGCTGCTCTTTGGTGAGAGCAAAGAAGCAGTTTATCAGCCGGCGGAAGGCAATCGTGCGGTGAGAAAGAAGGACTGGATGATAAAAGTGTCATCTGCATGTAGTTGTTCTTGTAAGATTAGAACCTTGTTTGTGATTTGTAGAAACCCTTACAGTTTAGAAAATGCCTGCCTATGTAAACCACCTTGAATTAAAGTCAAAGGAGCAATCTGATGACCAAGAAAGGCGGTATATAAATACCAAATATTATTATATATTATTATTATTTCTGGCCATCATCTGCTTAGTGACATCACTTCCAAGCCTCAGTGGGCACCATGAATGCTGTTCGTCCCACTATATGAAACCAATTTGGCGTCCCTGTTTTAGAGGGCATCCAGTTTAAACAGCAGCTCAGTTCTGGGGTTAGGTAGGAGGAACGTTCCATCTAGCCACGATGGGAGAGGTGGCCTGTCAAAGGAGGTCACCTGATCCCACTGTTTGCTGGCACCATTTCCCCAGCTGAATGGGCCTTCCTGCGATGCAGCCTCCCCAGCGGGCCCCTCCAGGTTGGGCTGTTCTTGGCCGTTCTGTCTGAGGCTGCTCGAGCAGACTGTACCGAGAAACTAGGGGACGTGGGCTGCTGTGGGCAGCGGATGGTGGGGCAGCAGGTCAGACCTCTGAGCATCCTTCTCCTCATGGATGTCCAGCGGAGGAAGGAAGACAAAACAACACTTCTCTTCCAAAGGGGAGGAGATTTGGAGTGTGATTTGGAGCGGTGCATAGCAGCTCCTGCAATAATTACTGCGCCACCCTGCTATAGCTACCCTTCTGCCCTACTGATGGGGGTAGCCCCAGTGATGTCATGCAGGGGGTACGCGAGTACTGGTTTCTAGGATTACAGCTGGCCCCGCCCATTCGCCCGCCCACTCGTCGACTCCGCCCTCTGCAGCGTTTGAATTTCCTGCATGTTTGAGTTGCCTGCATGTTCTCAGAGCCAGCCAGGCAGGCAGGCAGGCAGGCAGCGAGCGGAGCCTTTCCTTGCCACTGAAAAATGAGTTGCTCTGGGGTTTTAACATGATGCCAGGCCTCCTTAACATGTTCTGGGGGTGCTGTGGAATACAGTTGCAACTGTTGGGTCAGTTTAAAATCATCTGAGGCCTCAAAAAGGGCTTTTTTCATGTCCCTTCCTGCCACGACATCACTTCTGGCTTATGACGTCACTTCCGGTGGGCGGGTCCCGACACGTGCCAATCAAAAGTGAGTACCTGTTCTTAAATCATTTAGATGACACCACTGGGTAGCCCCCTGGGTGGCTCACGTTGAGAACCATGAGTCCCAAGGATGGTGGGTGGACACAAGAGGCAGGGCCTTTCCTGTGGTGACCCCAAGGCAGTGGGAAGTCCTGTCTCGGGAATTTTGCTTCTGTGAGTAGCTGAAACTTTTCTCTCTCCTTTTTCCACTGGGCCTTTATAGATTCTAGTTTATGAATTTCATTAGTTGACTTCCACTTGTTTCCACTTCCACTTGATTTCCTCCTTCTAATTGTAGTTTCAATGCACCATTTGATCTAATTGGCATCCAACAACGGCTTTCTTTGCTTGAGAAAGGCAGGATTGAAATCCTGAGCGTATAAGTAAAGAGAGTATAAATTATGTTGTTGCTGCAGTGGAGAGGAATGTTGGGGAGTGCAATGCTGAGAAGCTGAAAGACAGATTTTTCTTCTTCTTCTTCCAAATTCGAGAACCCAGGGTCATCCAGTGAAATTGTTTGGCAAGAGATGCAGAACAGCCAAAAGGAAGTATTTCTTCACATGGCAATTTATGGAATTTGTGTCATAAGATCTGGCGAATGTTTGCTTGTTTGTTTATCTAGAGATTTCTTTCCTTCCTTTTGCCCCACAAAGAAGCTTCTGAGCTGGCTCACATCAGAAATGCATCATAAAATAATATCCAAACAAAAAAAATCAACATTTACAGTGAATCTAAAAAGGCATTAAAAACGAATTTCAGTAATGGCAATGACCAAATCAATGGAAATGCTCATTGAAACAACAACAAAAAACCAGGATGACAAAACAATTAACAAAAGGGCCAAACAGATCTCAAGGGGCAGTGAGTTCCACAGCCTGGCGGCTGCAGCAAAAAAAAACTCCAATCATGTTTTCCCTCCTGTATTTTTCAAAGACGTGGAAACCCCGAGCTGGGTCTTCTCAGGTGTTGAGTGAAGTAAGTGGGCAGATTCATGGGGGAAGAGATGCTCTTTCGGATATGGTAGCCAGTATCCTGGAAGGCTTTAAAAGGGAGTGAAAGAAATCCATAGAGGAGGATGGATCTATCAGTAGCTACTAATTATGAAAGGCCATGCAGAACCTCCATGTTCAGGGGCAGTCTACCTCTGAATAGCAGGAGCTGGTGACATAAAATAGGGGATGACGACTGCCTTCCTCTCCTGCTTGTGAGCTTCTGGTTGGCCACTGTAGAAAACAGAATTCTGGACTTTTGCTCAGATGCAGCTGGGTGCTTACGATTGTATTTCGCTTATCTTGCCCATAAGGATCCAAGGAGAACTCCAAAATCTCTTTGTTTTCTAGCTAACATAACATAAGAACAGCCTGCTGGTTCAGGCCAAAGGCCCATCTAGTCCAGCTTTCTGTATCTCACAGTGGCCCACCAGGTGCCTCAGGGAACACACGAGACAACAAGATGCCTGTATCCTGTTGCCACTCCCTTGTATCTGGCATTCTGATGATACAAGGTAAATATGAGGCAAATAAAACAGAATTTGATATCCTGTCTGTGGGAAGGGAGCTATGAACTTGGAACCCAACCTGGGCCTTAAGAACATAAGAAGAGCCCCACTGGATCAGGCCAAAGGCCCATTAGTCCAGTTTCCTGTATGTCACCATGGCCCACCGTATGCCTCGGGGGGGGGTACACAAGACAACAAGATGCCTGCATCCTGTTGCTACTCCCTTGTATCTGGCATTCTGAGGCAGCTTGCTTCTAAAGTATAGTGTTTGCATTAACCATCATGGCCTGTAGCCTGCGATGGACTTTTCCTCCAGAAATCTGTCCAGTCCCCTTTTAAAGGCACCTAGGCCAGATGCCATCACCACCTCCTGTGACAAGGAGTTGCACAGATTAATTACCTGCTGGGTAAAAAAGTATTTCCTTTTTGTTTGTTCTAACTCTCCCAACCCTCAGTTTTAGCAGATGTCCCCTGGTTCTGGTGCTGTGAGAGGGGGAAAAGAGCATCCCTCTATCCACCCTATCCATCCCCTGCATCATTTTGTACACCTCAGTCATGTCCCTGTTCAAATAGTGGCCTATGAATTAGGTGCCACAAGTGAGAAAGTCAGGGGCAGTGGGTGGCCCTTCTGGAGAAGAGAGGGCAGTGGGTCTGTTTGTGACCTAGGCCTCCCCTCTCCTGCCCCACACTCCTGCTGGATCTCCGGCCCGGAAGTTCCAGACAAGGCACATGGCTCCGTTTCACGTACATTTGGCCATCTCTGTATCTTGGTCACAAGGTGACTGTTTCAGAAGTGGGGGAAAGATGCGAGGAGTGAAACCTCTTGGCCCAGAAGTGTGGGGTGCAGTTTCCGGGAGTACAGTCCCTGCGGCCGGCAACAATGAGACCCTTTCAGAGGGGGATGTGACATGATGCCTCCTTGTGCCTGGTGGCAACAGCCTGCGAGGCCCCGTTGTCCTGAAGAATGACGGATTGTTTGTCTTTCTCTCTCTCCTTTTGTGTCAGAGGTGAAGCCAGCAGCTCCCTTCTAAGAGTCCTCTGTGAAGAAGGAGAAGAAGAAGAAGAAAAAAAAGAGCCTTCGCGGAGGACCACCCATTTTTCCTCTCTGTGAAAGGTATGGCATGTATCCTGTTCTTACTAATAATAGTCCGTCCTTTCCAAGGACACCTCCTTCTGCAGCAAGGAGACTCCTGATGTTCTCACTGTGTGCTTGTCACATGCGACACCCTTTATTCTTTCTCCCTTTTCCCCCTTGGTCTCTCCAGTTAACAATAACATCAGCTTGGGGGGAAAAACAACAACCCTAACACTAGCATTTACATAGCAAGCATGCCTCTTCATGAATATGTTAACGTTCCATTTATCTTTGACGGCCCTGGGCATGTTTTCCTTGACCTTGTGCTCCTGCCCACCTCCAAAAGGCAGAGATGCTGGCAGCTTGGAAGCTCGGTTTATTCAAAGTGGCGCTTGACTCGGAGAGCGAACGCATCTTTTGCTGATGTTTTGATGTGCTGTCAGGTTCTTGCATCTGGCCTTTGTCTGGGGCTGTCGTTTTTTGGCCACGGCTGGGGTTTGCTTTTCATTGTGAAAGCAAGGAACCTATCAAGCTCGGCACCCTTTAAATCTACTGTCAGACCAAATTTGGAGACTGCTTGAGCAAGCAAAGAGCAGGCATCCAGCTCATCTCTGTAATTTTCCATTCCTGGTGTGAAAACGGTATATTATTCACTGTTGATGGACCTACTGAAAAAACCGATGAAAAAGCAGTGATGCAGCACACCTGACATTGCACAACCAAACCAGTTGTGCACGCAATATACAACTGTGATTTAGATCCGTATAATATTGCTTGCACAGAGAGTGGACCAGGACTGGTCTTGAAAAGGAAAAAAAAATGGTACCGTTAAGCATAACACAAGTAATGAACAGGGATTCAAATCTGCATTACAGAACAGTGCATTGACTTTTGTGGATAAGTGTCCTGAACATGCGTTGCCAGCATGTGGAAAGTTAAAATCTCCGTGGAAATAAAAAAAGACCGACCTCACACAATCGGCTGGGAATCAAACGTGAAATATTGGCAATGCTTCCTTTTTTCAACCTCTAGCCCAGTGTTGTTCAAACTGTGGGTCTGGATCCACTTGATGGGTTGCAATCTGATATCAGGCGGGTTGCAGAAAGCTCAGGAGGGGCTTATCAGAGGTGGTTGCAAAGGTTCTGTTCACGTTCAACTGCTGCCGCTCTCTTCCTCCCTCCCTGCTCTGAGCAGGGCATTCTGGGAAAATATCAGTGACAAAAAGGGTAGCCGGTGAGATGGTCAGCTGGGTTTTGCGCTCTGACCCTCCCTTGCACCAAGTACAAGCCAGAAACTCTCCGTGGAGACTTTTTGGCTCAGCCTGGCTCTCTCCGCATGAATTTCTGAGAAATGCTAAAGTGCCTGACCTCGGTCCCTTTCGTTTGGTCAGTTCTCTGGCTTGCTTTCCTTCTTCGCAGCTGTAGCCTTTCCCAGTGAGAAGTGCTCCAAACACTGAGTGTCTTTAACAAAACAAAAAAAAAAAAACTCCCCCAGGATGTTTTTCATTCTTATGGCAAAGTTCAGCATCCTGCTTCCAAGAGAAGCAGCTCAAATGTGCCCGGTCACCACTCTTAAAATGCCTTCCAGACACTTAACACAGCCTGAGGAAGGAAATCCCAAAACTGTGCAGCCACTTTCCACTCCTCTGTGGGATTCACCTTGTGGAGTGGGTGGGTTATGTTGTTTCTCATACCCTTGCATTCTCCGCATAGAGCAGTGTTTTCTTATAGACCCACTTTTTAGAATGGCACTTGTGTCAGGGGCCCACCGGACATGATGTCATTAGCCTGGAAGTGACGTCATAGCTGGAAGTTGCATCATCAAGCAGGAAGTGCCTGTCATTGTGGCGTAATAAAATGACACTCCTGGAATGCAAACTGGTATTCTTGGACTGCAGCAATTGCACAACCATGAAACGTCCCTGGCAGAAAGCAAGGACAAAATATTATGTAAAAGCACTGAATTATAAACACATTTTTAAAAGCTCTCACTTGAAAATTCAAACTAGTAACACTCACAAAAGGAATATAGCAGGAGTAAGGCTTCCTAGATAGCTGCTCCCACCTTTCTGTGACCCACCTGACATTAGGGTCCCAACACACAGTTTGAGAAACACCGGCATAGAGCAGTGGTTCACAAACTGTGGTTTGGGACCCACCAGTGGGTCACAAGGCAATTTCAGGTGGGTCACAAAACACCTAGAGCAGCCATATTGGAAATGTGGTAAGATGGGATGCTGGAAAAGGGGAGGGCTGTGCGGTTGTTGTGCTTGTGTCCAGGTTGTAAATAGGCTTTTTTCCTTTCCAATTCACTTTGCTATTGGAAAATGACTGAGAAATAATCCAATTTACTGCTGCATTCTCAGGAAAGCCACAGGCTCTGGCATCACAATGATGGAATGTCTGGCTTTGACATAACTTCTGGTGGGTCCCGGTCAGATTTTCATTATAAAAAGTGCGTCCTGGTGCTAGAAAGTTTGAAAACCACTGGCATAGAGTGATTTAAAGACACACATTCCACATGTACACCTCCTGTCTTGTAGCTGTACATTCCACAGGGGGATTCATGTTCCTCACAAGAGGGTTGGACAAAAATAATACAATTTTTGACTTTGCTGTAATTGGTTCTCCTTGAATTTATTACATCAATATGGGGATTTGACATGCGTGCACACAAATAAGGGCGCAATCCTAACCTGGAGTTAGGCCAGCACAGTTAGGCCAGCATAAGAACATAAGAAGAGCCATGCTGGATCAGGCCAAAGGCCCATCTAGTCCAGCTTCCTGTATCTCACAGTGGCCCACCAGGTGCCCCAGGGAGGCATGAGACAACAAGATGCATCCTGTTGCCACTCCCTTGCACCTGGTACCAGTAGCCCACCACCTTTGTAAGGAGGTTGCACAATCCATCATTGCCTATAGCCCACGATGGACCTTTCCTCCAGAAATCCGTCCAATCCCCTCTTAAAGGCATCAAGACCAGATGCCATCACCACCTCCTGTGGCAAAGAGTTCCACAGATTAACTACCTGCTGAGTAAAAAAGTACTTCCTTTTATCTGTTTTAACTCTCCCAACCCTCAGTTTTAGCGGATGTCCCCTGGTGGACGTGGTGAAGTATGTTTGGACCACTCTCGGAATCAGAGAGGCCAGCACACAGACGTGCGCCACCCTCCCTGACTCTGAGAGTGGTCCAAACGCACTTTACAGTGGCCCTTGTGCCGGCCAAATCTTGCTGGCCTAACTGTGCTGGCCTAACTCCAGTTTAGGATTCCACTGTATGTGAAGCAAAGCAAAGAACGACTGCAACTCATCTGTGTTTAGCAAGTTTATGAGTCAGTCTCTCCAACCTCTCTTCTGTTGGAGAGCCAAATGTCCTCTCTCTCTCTCTCTCTCTCTCTCTCATTCTGTGTGTGTGCGTGTGCGTGTGTGCCCTTGTTCACTCACTCAGGAAGCTGTCTCCAGCCAAACTCTGGGGTTTGAGTCTCCAGACTCTTAAGGCGGAAAGGGAGACTGGTTTGAAGGACTGGGAGGCGGGGGAGGAAGAGGCATTGCAAAGATCTCTGTTTGAGCCTTCCGGAGAGCAAGCGAGAGACCTCCACACCAAAAAGAAATGGGCTTCTAACGCAGAAGAGGCTGCGGTTTGGGAACTGGAGATTCTTAGCAGGCTGGCAAGGACGATGGGACCCCCTTTCACAGAGCTCAGGCCAGGAATTCTCTGTACGTTGCCTGTTCTTTTGTTGCGTTTTTAAGCTGCATAAATGTGCAGATTCCGTCTAAGAATGCTTTGACAGGAGCCCCTCTTCCTCCAGATGTTTCTGTTGTTTTATCACTTCTCTTCCTTTCAAGCTTTCTTCCTTGGGACAGTGTGAAGGGCGAGGGGCTTAGGAGAGAAGCTGGGGGCAGCCCTTCCGTACCAAATGAAGGGTTTGCACTCACGATTGAATTGGTGGCCCTTCAAGACACAGAAAAGCTTGTGGATCACGTAATCAGGATGCAAATTTGAAATCCCCGAATGGGGTAACATCTGGAGTGCACTTTGTTGTAATCCGGGTGATCAAAGACTGCATAGATGTATGCAGCGATTATTGTTATGCCATTGGGCATTGATGGAGATGAGGGAGGTTTTGCCTGAATGCCTGTCAGGGTGGCAAATGGATGGATTTTTCATCTTGCCTCTCACCGAATGTTTTGTCATGGTCTCGTGGTTTCGTAGTGATTTTACTTCTATAGTGATTTTGCAAAGAATTCTGGTAGGAATTCTAGATTCATTGCTCAATCCTAGGCATGCCGACTCAGAAGGATGTCCTACTGTGTTCAGTGGGGCTTGATCCCAGTACTGCTGCCTCCAACAGGATTGGGAGAAGTGGTTTTGAGTTCATAGTGCCGGTGAGATTTGAACTGGGGACCAAGCTTGTTGGCTCTCTTCCCTGGCGCGTAGCCACCTTCGACCATACTTGCGCCGTTCTGACCTGGACACGGCGGTCCATGCGTTCGTGATTTCAAGGCTGGACTACTGTAATGCGCTATATGTAGGGCTTCCCTTGACAACAGTTCGGAAGCTACAGTTAGTACAGAATGCAGCAGCCCGGGTGGTAACGGAGGCTAGACGGTGTGACTCAGTAGGACCACTCCTTCAGCAGCTACAGTGGCTGCCCATTCACTTCCAATCCCAACTTAAGATGATGGTACTGACCTTTAAGGCCCTTCATGACTTAGGCCCAGCCTACCTAAAGGACCGTCTTCTCCCATACATACCTGTTTGCCCTCTTAGATCATCTGAAGGGGCTCTTCTTCAAGTGGCCCCTCTGTCCCAAGTTAAAGGGATGGCAACTCGGGGACGAGCCTTCTCTGTAGCCACTCCACAAATACGGAATTCCCTACCAGAAGAACTAAGAACTACACACTCCCTCATGGCCTTTCAGAGAGAGCTCAAATCATACCTATTTAGTCTGGCCTTTGGATGACTGTGTGGCTGTGTGCTCTCTGTCCCTCTGGTATATTGTCATAGTCTGTTTCACTCCCCTGGTCATAAGAACTTAAGAAGAGCCCTGCTGGATCAGGCCAAAGGCCCATCTAGTCCAGCTTCCCGTATCTCACAGCGGCCCACCAGGTGCCCCAGGGAGGCACGAGACAACAAGATTCTTGCATCCTGTTGCCACTCCCTTGCACCCGGTACTCCGAAGTAGCCCACCACCAATGTAAGGAGGTTGCACAATCCATCATTGCCTATAGCCCACGATGGACTTTTCTTCCAGAAATCGGTCCAATCCCCTCTTAAAGGCAACTAGACCAGATGCCATCACCACCTCCTATGGCAAAGAGTTCCACAGATTAACTACCCGCTGGGTAAAAAAGTACTTCCTTTTATCTGTTTTAACTCTCCCAACCCTCAGTTTTAGCGGATGCCCCCTGGTTCTGGTGTTTGGAGAGAGGGAAAAGAACATCCCTCTATCAACTCTGTCCCTTCCGTGCATAATTTTGTATGTCTCAATCATGTCCCCCCTCAGGCGCCTTTTTTCTAGCCTGAAGAGCACCAGACACTGCAGTCTTTCTTCACAAGGGAGGTGCCCCAGCCCCGTAATCATTTTCGTCGCTCTCTTCTGCACCTTTTCCAGCTCCACTATGTCCTTTTTGAGGTGCGGCGACCAGAACTGTACACAATATTCCGGTCAATTGTTTTTCCCACCCTCCAGTATGTCCTGATACTATGAATTGGGTCTAGCTTTCATTCCTGTTCTCTCTCGGTGTTCCCGTTAATTTAATTTTTTGTTGTTGTTTTCATGTGTTGTTTTCATGTGTTTTACTTACTATGGTTACATTGTACTTTGTTTGTTCTCTGTAAGCCGCTTTGGGAATTTGCTTCGGCATAGAAAAGGCGGGGTATAAATTCTTCAAATAAATAAAAATAAATAAATAAATGAGAGCCGTACGAGAGCTTACGTACACAGCATGGTTCAGCTTGGCTTCCTCCTCCTTCAGAGCGGGTATCCGTTTTCAGTGACTTGTGTCAGGTCTACTCGGGGCTGCTGTGGAAGCTGCTTTCTCCTGGGTCAGACCATTGTGTGCTCGGACCTGGCAGCTGTTCTCCGGGAAAGCAGCCGGCTCTGGCATCACGATGATGGCCACGACATCCAGCCATGACATCACTTCCGGTGGGTCCTGGGGCAGATTGTCATTCTAACAAGTGGGTCCTGGTGCTAAAACGTTTGAGAACCACTGCACTATCCTGTCCCAGTTAGTGCTCTTTATCATATGATTGCATATTCGGTGTTCTTTCATTGCAAAGCACGTGTTCTGTGTCCTTGATTGTGTGGGTAACCATATTAGGGAACTGTTCTGGTGTACACCTTTGATCATTGATTCAGAGCGCAATCCTAACTTGGAGTTAGGCCGGCACAATTAGGCCTGCAAAGTTTGGCTGGCACGAGGGACACCATAAAGTACCTTTGGACCACTCTTGGAGTTAGAGAGGCCAGACACAGATGTGCGCTACCCTCCCTGACTCTGAGAGTGGTCCAAATGCGCTTTACGGTGGCCCTTGTGCCAGCCAAACTTTGCTGGATTAACTGTGCCGGCCTAACTCCAGGCTAGGATTGCTTCCTCAATGTTCGTGCAAAGTTCTTCCAGAGTTTGTGGAGTTGGTGTGAAACATGCTTCTTTTCACAGTCCCCATAGAAATCCATCACATGTTGTGAGATCTGGACTTGGAGGTGGATAAGGAACGTCGGACACTTGGGAACTTTCTCCCACATTCGACCGCTGCTAAAAGGCTCCCCTGCGCAACATGCACTTAATGTTCCGCCAGGGAGCGTTGGGAGAGCCACGCCTACAGCCTCAGAGTGTCACCACAGCCAGCCGTGCCTGCCCAGAACACCACATGTACGGCCTGCTGTGGCGACGGAACCCAGAAGCGGCTGACTGTGGCGACACTTGGTGGGGGGGGCTGTAATCACAGTGCTCTGTGAACGGTAAGTGCCGGTCAGCCGGCAGAAGGAAACGGCAGTCACCGGATCCGGCCCACAAGAAGGTGTGTCCAGCATTATGATTCGGTTACCATTTTTTTGTGCCCACCCTGTGCATGCACCCTCTACGTGCATATCTGCAGTGCCAGGGGACATATGCCAAGCCACCCTTTGCCCCAGAGGATGAGCCACGAATAGCTTTCCAAAAGACTCTCCTTCACTGATGTGAATAGGTTTCTGATGCAGCGCTAACCATAATTGCAATCCTTGCATTAGGAAAGAGCAGTGCTCCGCTGACTTGAACGCAGCTGGAACAGCAAGCGGGAAGGGAGAAGCAGCAGAAGGCCCATGAAGCCGAATGTTCCCCGAGGGGCAGAAGTGGAGGAGGTAGTGCCTGCATCTGCTCAGGACTGGAGAGGCCTGGAAATGGCTTGGTTGCATCTGGAAGCTGTTAAACTGTTTAAAGGACCTGCCCGCTTTTCGCCCTCTCCTCCTGAGCTGGTAACTGTTTACCATGAGGGACTGGATATCATTAAGGGCAGCTGAACAGAACAGTGTGCCTTTCTGAGCACAGTTAGGCCAGCAAAGTTTGGCCAGCACAAGGGCCACCGTAAAGTACATTTGGACCACTCTTGGAGTCAGAGAGGTCAGCAGACAGACGTGCGCCAAACTCCTGACTCCGAGAGTGGTCCAAACGTGCTTTGCGGTGGCCCTGGTGCCGGCCAAACTTTGCTGGCCTAACTCCAGGTTAGGATTGCACCCTTGGAAAGGGGCAGAGAGACATTGCTGAAATGGGGCAGGAGAAGAGGCTGCGTTTGGCGGGTCTGAGAAAGCTTACAAAGGGTCTAGTTGGGGACAGACAGTAACTTTTAAGGGCAGGAGGACAAAGGCATCATTTTCCCTGCCCCCAGCAGGTGTGTTTCTTTCTGTCATCTCTCCACTGCCTCTTGTTGGGTTTAGGGCTCAATCCTAACCAGCTTTCCAGCACCGGGGTAAGGCCAATGCAGCTCTGAGATAAGGGTGCAAACATTCCCTCCCCATTCCATTCCCTTTGGCCTGACCCACCAGGCCTCTTCTTGTGTTCCTACATCTACTAAAACTGAGTCACAGGAGAACCAGAACAGACCAAAGGAGATATTTCTTTACCCACTACGTATTTAATCTGCAAAAGTCTTTGCCCCAGGATGCTGTGATGGCGTAGTTCCCTTTAAAAGGGGATGAGGCATAATATAAAGAGGGGAAGTCCACCACAGGTTACAAGTCAAGATGACTGTATGCCGGCTGCAGGTTTCAGAGGTTGTCGATCTCTGAATGCCAGGTGCAAGGGAGTGTCAACAGCATACAGATCCCTTGTTTTCTGGTGTGCTTCCTGTGGCACCTGGTCGACTGCTGTGAGATGCAGGAAGCTGGACCAGATGTGCCTTTGACCTGACCCAGCAGGTAGGAAGTATCTTCCCCTGTGTAGGGAGCACGTCTGTGCCGGCATCCCTGGGAAATGTAATTTTGTGAAGAGGGCTGAGGGATTTCTGACACCTTTCTCAGAACGCTTGTTGAACTACAGTTCCTAGGATCCTCTGTCTGAAATTGTGAGCATAAATCTGTGCCCTAAACCCAGTATGTTTGTAGTGTGCCCTGCTGTGAAAGGAACTATTCTACATAAGAACATAAGAAGAGCCCTGCTGGATCAGACCAAAGGCCCATCTAGTCCAGCTTCCTGTATCTCACAGCGGCCCACCAGGTACCCCAGGGAGGCATGAGACAACAAGATGCTTGCATCCTGTTGCCACTCCCTTGCACCCGGTACTCTGAAGTAGCCTACTACTAATGTAAGGAGGTTACAATCCATCATTGCCTATAGCCCACGATGGACTTTTCTTCCAGAAATCCATCCAATCCCCTCTTAAAGGCATCTAGACCAGATGCCATCACCACCTCCTGTGGCAAAGAGTTCCACAGATTAACTACCCGCTGGGTAAGGCTGCCCTAAACATTCCCTGCTGCTTCGCTGAGTGGGGACTGAGAGCAGAGTGGGGGACAGAGACGGATGGATTCTGAGCACTCCTTGTTCCCCAAATGTCTGTCCAGCGCCACTAGGGGGAGCACCTCTCCCTCTGCCGCCTGCACAGCATCCCCTTTTTTTTTTTTGCTTCCAAGGACAAACATTCCACAAGTGACTGAAGGGGAAGTTCTGGGAGCCACAGGAATCGCACAGGGCTGCAGTGAGTCACAGCGGAGGAGGCTGGAGGGGGTGACTTGCAGCTCTGCCACGCAGGGCACGTTTTAAGATGAGCCGTTCCCTTCGGCCAGGATTCAGAAAAACCGGAGGAGACTGAGTCAGTTCAAGGGCATGTTTTTGCATGTGCAATGCTCTCTCTGCCTCTTGCACTCAGAGTTCATGCACATGGAAACAGTGACAGGGCAGAGGCGTTCCGGGGCTTTGTGCACCCTGGGCACGCTTGGGACGTGATGGCGTCACAAAGTGAGGGGAGCGTGGGGGCTCCTGCAGCGGCTGCTCCTGCCCCCAGGTGGCGCGTTCCCCTTGCTCCCCAACTCGGGAAGCGAAGGGAACATGCGGGCGCCTGCAGGGGTGTACATCAGAACATCAGAAGAGCCCCGCTGGATCAGGCCAAAGGCCCATCTAGTCCAACTTCCTGTATCTCACAGCGGCCCACCAGGTGCCCCAGGGAGCACGTGAGACAACAAGATGCCTGCATCCTGTGGCCACTCGCTTGCACCTAAAAGCAGCCTTTGCAACCCCATTGTCGGCTGCCCTCTCATTCTTGCAAAGCCCTGGCTTCTCATCCCCGTTTTCCCCTTCAAGGTTCTTTTACGCCCCACAACTTGGGGCCACCTGTTCAAATTTTGCAGGCTTGCCCACTCGGCCTTGGAGCAATGCCTCCGGCTCAGCAAGGAGGTTCCCCCAGAGCCGGCTCTGGGCAGGCCACCCTCCTGTGCAAAGAGCTAGTGTGGGACCACGTAGGGGGCAGCCCCGCGGCAAGCAGGACAGCCCACTCGGCCCCCAGCACCTTCCGACTCACGTAGTGGGCAGGCAGGCAGATGTGCATGGTTAGAGAGGTCTCATTTCTGCAAAGAGCCCTGGAGAAAAGCCAGAGCCAAGACCCACACTGCACCAGGCAGCAGGGCCAAGACTGTGCCCCTCTACCAATGCCCCTGGGAGGCAGAGAGTGCAGGGACAATGGGTGTGTTGAACAACAACAGCCGCTCTCCTCCGTGACCAGCAGCACAGCCCTGCAGTCCTGAAAGAGCGAGGATCTCCTTCCCTCCTCCCTCCAATGTGGCAACTTCTGACAGCACGGCAGCACACCCAGGCACACGGCCTCCAGAGATTAGGCTTTCAATGGGCCAATTGTGAGTTCAGGATAAAGATGCTCTTGTCTCGGATTGGCTGCGGCCGGGACCTCTCGACTATCTGGCCACGAAATGTAGGCACAAGTCGTTTTCTTAGCAAGGGGACGGAGGAAGAAAAAGAATGCGCGAGTTGTAAGGCTTGCATGCCGTCTCACAGCAAAGCGTGCTAGAACGCGTCCGCAGCTTGGTTTGCGATGGGTCACAATTGGACTTTTGCACGGCTCTGTCCAGAGCTGTAAAGATGGGCATGTGGTTTTGGATGCTGATGGGGAAGACAGATTCACAAGGAGGACCGATGTGTTGCCACGGTTTCAGATGCTGGTAGTATGGAACAGGGATCGACTAGCCTCAGCATCACTGAAATTGCCACCACTCATTCCTGGTCCATTTGGCGCTTCAGGATCTCGGAGATGCCTGGCCAATGTCCAAACCAAGCAGGGGTGCATGGGAGGAGTTGGATGTTCTAGATGCAGGCAGCTTGACGGTATGTTCCAGTCATTTGGATCACGTGGGGAATCGCACAGCTTCTGTCCTTGGTGATGGGCAGTTGCTAGATCTCTTATATGTTTGGGTGTCGGCTGTTTTGGGAATCCTAGTTCGCGCTGCTCCTTCCGCTGAAAGACTGTCAAATGAAGAAAAATTTGGCCTTGACATTTTGAGCAAGTCAGTTAAGTTCTGTTCCAGATAGATCAGGGCTTCTGCTATTGTTGAACCGACTCTTCCAGTTCTTTGTGCACCACGACGTTGTTTTTAACATATGGCTGCCAGCTCAGTGGACCGCCAAGAAGCTTCCAAATTACAATGCCAAGCCTGGAAATAAATCTATCTGGGAGAGACATGATTATCAGGAGGTGCTTTGGGGCCACAAAATCTGGCTGGCTTTGCTGGTCAAACCAAAATGTGTGGCTATCAGGACCCTGTCCGTGCCCTTCAGCCTAATCCTGTGCACCATCTACTCAGAAGTAAGTCCTACTGTGTGAAATGGGGCTTATTGTCAGGTAAGCATACCTGGGCTTGCACCATCCCTCTGTGCGAGGTCAGGACAATCCCTTCCTCCAGTCCCAAGTTTGACATAGTATTGCTTCGATGGGGTGAGGTTCTGTGCAAACAATAATGGTGGTCATCAGGAGAAATAGCTGCTGTCAGAGCTGCCACCAGTGAAAGTTGGGCACGTTCAAAATTATGCAAGAGATGGTCGATAGAGGGATGTTCTTTTCCCTCTCTCATAACACCAGAACCAGGGGACGTCCACTAAAGTTGAGTGTTGGGAGAGCCAGAACAGATAAAAGGAAATACTTTTTTACCCAGTAGGTAATTAATCTGTGGAACTCCTTGTCACAGAAGGTGGTGATGGGGTCTGGCCTGGATGCCTTAAAAGGGGATTGGACAGATTTCTGGAAGAAAAGTCCCATCACAGGTTACAGACCATGATGGGTATGTGCAACCTCCTGGTTTTAGAAGTAGCCTGTCTCTGAATGCCATAGGCAAGGGAGTGGCAACAGGATGCAGGTCTCTTGTGGTCTTGTGTGCTCCCTGAGGCATCTGGTGGGCCACTGAGAAACAGGAAGCTGGACCAGGTGGGCCTTTGGCCTGATGCAGAGGCTCTTACCAGAGGTGATGCTGGTTCTGGTTTATTTTCTATGTCTCCGTGTTTTGTTTCCTCATGTGGATAGATTTATCTCTTCAGAAGTAGTCTTAGTATGTTTAGTAGATTTAGGAAACTGACATTTATTGGGGATATTTTTCAATATGTTTTAGAGGCTATCCTAACCTGGAGTTAGGGTGGCACAGTTAGGCCAGCAAAGTTTGACCAGCACAAGGGACACCGTGAAGTATGTTTGGACCATTCTTGGGGTAAGAGAAGCCAACATACAGACGTGTGCCGTCCTCCCTGACTCTGAGAGTGGTTCAAATGCACTTTACAGTGGCCCTTGTTCTGGCCAAACTTTGCTGGCCGAACTGTGCCGGGCTAACTCCAGGTTAGGACTGCGCTCTTAATCTTTGTGAATGACAGGAGCCTATGTCCTTTATGAGGTCCTTTAGGATGGCTTGCATGGATGGATGGATGGATGTACTGTGTGTGATGAATTTTTATGCTAGTAGAGACCATAATAAAGTCTGTCTGTCTGTAATGGCAATGATGAGGGGAGTTCCCCGCTCCAAAAAGTATCGGCTGCCTGAATTTGTCCAGCATGTATCCAGGAAGTCCTTTGGCCCAGCACTGGTTTGGAGATCTGGTTTGTGCATCCCTCATAGGTTGCTGGCTCCTGAAAGATACTGAGGCTACAATCCTATTCACACTTACCTGGGAGTAAGCCCCATTGACTATAGTGGGACTTACCTCTGAGTAGACATGCACAGGATTGGGCTCTGACTTGCCTAAAGCTGTGCAGCCAGAGGCTCCTGGCTGGGGTGAGGTTTCCCAGCTTCCATCGGACATGCCTTCCCATTCACATGCCTTCTGTAAGGTCTTCTGTTGCATGCAGCCAAGTCTTCTGTTTCCCCTTTTTCCTGTCCTGAATTCTTTGATTCTTTCCAGGGACGGCAGGGCAGGGAGGAGCAGGCCCTGTTTTCGAGGGATGTTTGTGCAAGGGCGTTACTGTCGTCAGGCTGCTTCCACGGGTGCAAAAAAAACCACTGAGGCAAACCTTTGATCCAGGAATGGGGGGGGGGCAGTGGAGGCTCAGGAATGTGGCAAGAAGCCACATTGTCCGGCTCTTGATTAGTGGGGAGACCTCCAGATGAGGGGCCAAAACAAATATTTGCAGCGCGGGCCGAGATGCTCCCAAGGAGGAGTGGCAGGATGCAGGCATGCGCTCGGGTTAGCCTGCAAAGGGACCCTGGATTCCTTCAGCCGCTGGGACGAATGCAGGGGGTTGCCTGGCAATCGGACACGGAACAGCAGAACCCAACTCTGCCTTTTGTCCCAGCAAGGGAGGGAGTCACCCTCTGTCCCTGAAGTCCCACCCCAGATTCTGTCCGCGGCTTGGCTGCTGTGGTTCCCCTCCTGGGATGTGCTTTCCCTTTCCCTTGCAGTCCTGCAGTCTAAGGGGAGGCTGGAGAGGCTGCAAGGAAGAACCGGCGTTTGGCCTTTCCCCCCTCCCCAGCCTGGCCTTGCAGGGCGCTGTCTCTCTCTGGCTGCTTGCACGAAGGCTGCTGCGCTTCATTGAACGGCAAGACTCTCAAGGCGGAGCGTGGCCAGATTCTGGTTTCCTTTGGGGGGAGAGAGCCCTGTAGCAGTTGCTTCGTGGAGGGAAAGGGTGGGCACTCCTGTAGAGCATCAAATCAAGACCCCAGAGAGAGAAAGAGAGCTTGTGCACAAAGGGACACCGTAAAGCGTTTTTGGACCACTCTCGGAGTCAGAGGCCAGAACACAGACATGCGCCATCTCTGAGAGTGCTCCAAACATACTGTACCTTGCGATGTCCCCTCTGCTGGCCAAACCTTGCTGGCCTAACTCCAGGTTAGGATTGCGCCCTTAATTTAATCCCTTTCCAAATAAAAGCGATCTGAGTTAGCTGTTGCTGCCGCCACCACATGCAGCGGTGAGTTTCAGACATGATCCGTGCTGCCCGTATGCTCTGCTACTGGATAGTGGCCTATGGCGGAGTCCCGGTGAAACAGGGTTGCAAATCCTGTTGACCTCCCCCTTGGCAAACCCGATGGCATCCTGCTTTCAGCTGCCTGTTCGCGCTGGCCCCGAGAAGCATTTCCCACTCGCTGGTGGAAAATTAAAGGAAGGTTGAGAGAGCGACCTTGTTGCCTGTTGGAACGGCGTGTCCATTTCCTCCTCCCCTTCAAGAGCACTGAGATACAAAACGTTAGAAAATTTCAAGGGCTCAATAACTTGCCTTTTGAGTCATCGTGGGGGGAGCGGAGCTACACCTAGTTCCAGCTATTGAAATGTAGGCAGCCGTCCCTGTCTCACAGGAACTGACCCTTCCATTGTTGGTGGAAGCGATGATGACATATAAGGATTATTACCTATTCTTTCTTTCCAGTGCTGTGTGTGTGTGTGTGTGTGTGTGTGTGTGTGTGTGTGTGTGTGTGTTTTGCTGAAGCTGGAATTCCAGTGGGCTGGGATAACCGGTGAGGATATGGCGAAAGGAATCTCGCCTTCACAAAGGAGCAGTGGGGTTAGTTGGGGATGGAGAACGAGCTGTTGTCTCACCTCCAGGGACAGTTCACCCAGCCCTGGAACAGCCTGACTCCGCCTGATAGCCTGTTAAGTCAGCCACACCGTCTGTTGTGTGCACCTTTTGTGACCCCGGCAGAGGCGTTTCTACAGGGATGACAAAGCTCTAAGTTTTGCAAGAAGCCTTACCTTGCAGTGGAAATCACTCCTCTCCTGCACCGTTTTAGCCAATCTTGACGTTGCTTACTGGCTACAGCAGCAAGGGAGAGGAGGGATTTTCATGACAGGGTAAGGCTTCTTGCAAAACTTAGAGCTTTGCCATCCCTGTAGATCCGCCTCTGGACCCCGGCGAGGCTTTGGAGCTGGAAGGACAATAGAAAAAGGTGGACTCGCTCGTTTCTTTTCTACCCCTGGTGCCTCTCTGGCTAAATAGGTCCTGCAGGTTTACAGAATTGCTACAAAACCTGTTGGAAGTATTGGGATGAGCATTCAGGCCACAGGCAATGATGCTGCTGTGGCACTGCCCTGTAGCACTCTCACATAACTATTGTTGGTCTCCAGCCCAAGCGTTGCAGTCTTGCTTTGTTCTGATCCCCACTGCAGCTCTTCTTTGTATTTCTCATGCAGATCTGTCTCCCCCCCCCCACTCATGGCACTGTTTTTCACAATTCGCCACACTTCTGTGTGCCTCTTGGGTTCTTCCATGGTTCACCAGCAGCATACAGCTAGGGGGTTGTGTGTTGCAGAGGCAGATCTAAGGGAGGGCAAAGCTCTAAGTTTTGGAAGAAGCCTTACCTTGCAGTGGAAAGCACTCCTCTCCTGCACCGTTTTAGCCAATCCTCACAGGGAAAAGCAACATCTTGGCGTTGCTTACTGGCTACAGCAGCAAGGGAGAGGAGGGATTTACATGACAGGGTAAGGCTTCTTGCAACACTTAGAGCTTTGCCCTCCCTGTAGATCCGCCTCTGGTGTGTTGCCTGCTGCTGGTTGCGTCTGCAAGGGGTCTTGCAGTGGACCTGGGAGCATGTGAATGGAAATGTTCTGAATTAGGGGACATTTCTGAATTCTGAAATGTTCTGTACCTCCCCTTAGGGGGATCTTTCCTGCTCAGGGTTGGTTTCCCCTAAGGAAAATGCTGTATCCCACCTCAGACCCTTAGGATGCAATCCTATCCATGCTTACCTAGGAGGAAGTACTATTGACTATAATGGAACTTACCTCTAAGTAGACATGCCTAGGATCAGTCTAGGGTGCTGTGGTTGACAGTCGCTTGCCTGTGTCTTATGCAGAAACCTCTTTACATAAAAACATAAGAAGAGCCCCCTGGATCAGGTCAAGGACTCATCTAGTCCAGCTTCCTGTATCTCACACTGGCCCACCAGGTGCCTCAGGGAGCACACAAGACAACAAGGGGCCTGCATCCTGTTGCGGCTCCCTTGTACCTGGCATTCTAAGGTAAAATTCTGAGGTAAATATGAGGTAAATAAAACAGAATTTGCTGTCCTGTCTGTGGGGAGGGAGCTGTAATAACGTGCACCCAATCTGGGCCTTAAGAACCTAAGAAGAGCTCTGCTGGATCAGGCCAAAGGCCCGTCTAGTCCAGTATCTCACAGTGGCCCACCAGATGCCTCAGGGAGTACACAGGACAACAAGATGCCTGCATCCTGTTGCCACGCCCTTGTATCTGGCATTCTGAGGTAGAATTCTGAGGTAGAATTCTGAGGTAAATACGAAGTAAATAAAACAGAATTTGTTATTCTGTCTGTGGGGAGGGAGCTATAATAATTTGCAACCCAATCTGAGCCTTAAGAACATAAGAAGAGCGCCACTGGATCAAGGTGTGTTACCCCTGAGCTCTTCCCCCATGTTCTGCAGCCACAGCAAGAATTCTCTGTGACTGACCTGCATTCCTACCTGCTTTTTGCCTTCTGTGTCAAGACTCACTTGCACAAAGCTTCTGGAATCATTTTATCCACATACTTCCTACTGCAGTGGAGCTGCCCTCTATTCCACATTCTGGTCTGGATTAGCTAGGTGGATTGAGAGTGGTCTCTTGAGCAAGATCTCCGTAGGAGGTGACAGTCAAAAGTGTCCGTGCCAGTCCATGATTCTGCATGAGCTTCCTTACCAGTTCCCTTCCCCAACCATATTCCTGGCCCCCCGACTTCGGAGCTTGTTTTCTGCAGGACTGCTGTGGAACAAACAGGCCTCTCAGAAAGAAACTGGCTCTATTTCTTTTTTTCCGCGCATGGTGGCTCTTGCCTTGTCACAAACATGGTATCCTTGGCAGCTGCACAGAGTCTCTCTTGTCTGAGGCAGAAGTTGCTGTGAGATGCACTTTGTGCTTTGATGCTGGGAGAACAGATGCTCCAGGCGTTTCACCATCTAAGAGATCCACTGCTAACAGTATCTTTTGGAAGATCAAAGGCCAAGTCGGATCTGAGGCTTCTAGATAATGGGGCTGTTGGAGTCCCAGCAGTGAAATCCCAGGGTGCAAGCCACCCCTTCCCAGCCGCTGTCTCCCCCAACTGCAAAACGGGAGTAAAAATGCTTGCTTACCTTGGAAGCAGAGGCGTCATCCTACCGGAATGGGGCAGTACCCCATTCCGGTAGTTCCAGGGAGAGCGGGACAGCATGTGGCAGACTCCGCGCGCTGTTTTTGCCCGCCCACCCGCCCCTGCGCCTGGATCGCTCTGTAAGAGAGCAATTCCGGGCGCAGGGAGGCGTTGCCGGGCGCCGCAAGGGGGCGGGGAGCTACAGCTTACCCGTCCGTCGCGGCGTTCCGGATCCTGGCTCCAGCAGCGTTCCGGTTGCTGGCGCCAGTGAATGACGTCACTGCTTGGAAGGGTGGTTGTAAGGGACTTAGGAAGTGCTCCATAAATGCCGAGTGTTGTGGTTTTGCCACCTACCATGTTGATGTTCTAGTGGAATCTGAGAATTGGCTTCACAGTCCCCCAATTATCATAATTTGGGGAGGGCCAGGTGTACCGATACCTGGATCTTGAATCAAGGGGTGTGTTCTCTGGCTCAGTTCTGGCCCTGAAGTGCAGCAAACCAGACAAGGGCAGAAGGCCTGGCTCCTGGCAGAAGGCCCGGCCAAGCCAGAGGCTTCAACTTCCAGCCAGGGGCTGCTGGTGCACAGGGAGGCAGGCACTCATCCTCATCCTGTAAGTGTCCCGGTCCAAGCCTGGACTCTGCCAATTGGTGCATTCTGGGTTGGAGCCTCAGGGCACACTCCTAACCAACTTTCCATCACGGACCTAGCTGTGCCAAGGGGGCACGTTCTGCATTCTGCAGTGGAGTCATGGTCAAGGAGGCCTCCTCAACGTAAGGGCCCTTACCTTGCAGCTGCGTTGCTCTTATCCCTGTGCTGGAAAGCTGGTTAGGCTTGCACCCTCAGTCGCATGAACATAAGAACATAAGAGAAGAGCCCCACTGGATCAGGCCAAAGGCCCATCTAGTCCAGCTTCCTGTATCTCACAGCGGCCCACCAAATGCCTCAGGGAGCACATGAGACAACAAGGTGCTTGCCTCCTCTTGCCACTCCCTTGCACCCGGTACCCTGAAGTAGCCCACCACCTTTGTAAGGAGGTTGCACAATCCATCATTGCCTATAGCCCACGATGGACCTTTCCTCCGCATGAGGAGCCGGCTGGGCTGCATGCCGTGCTAAAGTCCAGGACTTGCAGACTGCTTCTGACACAGTTGGCCCAGCCCACGAGCTGTGCTGTGCCTAGTCATTAAGTTTCCCCAAAGCCCTAAGTTTGCCTCTGTAGCCCAGCTGGCTGCACACCTGGCTTTTGGCAAGAGGATGGGGCTTGGGACGTGTGCGTAACAGGACTGGAAGTGTGCTGGCCGTGGCTGATCCTATCCTCCTGCCATTCAGAGATTCATGGAAAAATGTGCCCTGTTGTTCAAGGACGGAAACGCCAGCTTCGAATTGGATGCAGGTTGCATTTCCACGCCAAGGCCAAGGACTGACTGTCAGATTTTAGCCCTTTCAATCTCTGTTTTTACAGCTGCTCCCCCCCCCCTCACTTTTTGGGGGCTCTTTTATTACATCTCATTTTTTGGGACAGCTTGTTGCAGTGTGTCGATACATGCTCATCTCTCCATGTTAGGAAAGACCAAAAAATCTCTGGTCAGATTCCAGTTTTGGCAAGTGAGAGGTTGAGGCTTATTGCAGGCCTAGTTTTGCACATGCAAAAGAAAGAGATGACTGAGTGGAATATACCCCTTCAGAATAGCATTTGTTGAATGCTAGGTGTTTGTTTGTTTTTTAAACCTTCCTTGCAAGAAGAAAGCTAGCATATCAAAGGGAGAGTAACTTTTATCCTCTCTGCTGGGCTACTCTTCTACTTGTAAGGAGTATGGGTAATTCTCCTCTGTCTGCATTCTGAAATGGTATTTTCGTTCTACCAACACATGGCTGTTGCATGTGTGGATCCTGCCTAAATGCATAGCAACTTTCTGCAGTATTAGTACTTAAGCACTAACCTGGAACCTCAGAAATCTCAAGAAGCCAATCCTAGAGGATGTCCATTTTCTTGCCTTCAGCCTGACAACCAACTAGAAAACACTGGACTTCCATGTTTGTTTGTTTGTTTGTTTGTTTGTTTGCTTGCTTGCTTGCTTGCTTGCTTGCTTGTTTGTTTGTTTGTTTGTTTGTTTGTTGCTAGTAACCAGGAAACATGTTTGTTTTTTTGTTTTGCCCCTTGGTGTTGCCTTGGTTTTTTTGTAAATATACCTCAAGTAAATAGTGTGTGCTGTAATAGTGTGTAATATTTTCAAGGTTGTTTTACTGTTTAGGGATATTTTAATGTGCAATTGTAAATTACTGTTTTAATAATAATATGATAATAATAATACCGATATTTATATACCACCTTTCTTGGTAATTAGATTGCTCCTTTCACTTTAATTCAAGCTGGTTTACATAGGCAGGCTTTTCTAACCCCGAGGGGTTTTACAAATCACAGAGGTTCTATCTTTCAAGAACTACTACATTCAATGAAACCTTCATAGTCCAGTTCTGGCCACACGATCGCCTTCCCGTCAGCTGATAAATGACTTCTTTGTTCTCACCAAAGAAACAGCTGGCCCAGCACAACTCCTCTCTCACAGGCAGCCGGAGACAGCTCGGCTCAGATCTTATCAGCCGCATTCTCAAGGTCTGCCGCTCACAGAAACTTCCGGCGTTCTCAAACTGGCGACCTTCGGATCTTATCTTTGGGAAAACAGCGGCTTTTACCCTCTCGACTAGACCTCCTGCCCTCAGTAATACCTCAAATTAAATGAGGTATTATGGTTTTGTAAGCTGCTTTGGGTGCCCTCTGGGGAGAAATGTGGGATACCAATTGAGAATATAGATGAAAACACGACGTTTGTGCTGGGCTCTACTTCAGGAGTGCCACAGATGACTGGGTAGTGCCGTCCCACCCCCACCCCCACCCCCATGACTGCTCACTCTAGGCTCCACCCAGTAGACCTGCAGTTTTCAACCACTGTGCTGTAGTACATTGATGTGCCACGAGTGATCTGCAGGTGTGCTGCGGGGGGGTTGGGGGAGGGTAATTTATTAGTAGGGCCATTGGGGGATGTGGGCCCCCTGCCGGCAGCATGGCATGCCTTGTCCGTTGTCAGGCTGCTGGTACTGCCTGAAGCTAAGCAGGAGAATCTGTGGTCTGCTTTGGGATGGGAGACGGAATGCCAGGTTGTGATAGGCTGCAGTACCTGTTGTGGCAGAACGGAGTCACTGTGGAGCTGATTGGCCAGTGCGGGAATGTGGTGAGAAGGCCAGCTGGCAAAAGAACGGAGTCCAACCTTGAGGACCTGTCCAGGCTGGACTTAGGATCACCTGCTGAAGCTCCATGTCACACGGCCAGAGGAGAGAACCACACTGTGAAGGCGACATCTGGGACTGAGGATTCGGTGAATTGCAGAGTACTGTGTATTTGTAAAAACCCCAGGGAAAGGCGGGGTATAAATTCTTTTTTTTAAAAAAAAAAAATCTGGGCACCTTGTTAGTGTGCCATGAGATGAAAAAGATTGGCATTCACTGCAGTAGGCTTTGTGCAGCTGCGTGAAGTTTTAATTTCAGAATCTGGCAACCTTATTTCCCTCTCCATTTGAATGGAAAAAACAAGCCTCTGGTTCAGAAAGACCAGGGAGCAGGTGGCCACAAGTCGAAGGCATGGGCCATTTCAGTCCTCGCTCGTGGCTTGCACTGAGAGTCCCACACCTGGGAGCTCTAATGTATAAGTGCGCCCCCCCCCCAGTCCTGACACGTGAGCAGGCAGCCCTTCCGGTGTCGCGGGGGTTGAGACATCTATGTAAACACTTCCTGGAAGCCCCCGGCTCACTTTCTCCTGCATCCTGCTCTCTGGCACGACAGCCCTGCCATCCAGCTGTGAGCGCATGATTTGAGAATCAGAACAACTTGCTAACTCTCCCCAGATCTCACAGGAGAAGGTACTGTGCTGCATGGTGGCTCCTTAAAGGCTCTTGCGACCCTGGGCTGAAGGGACCTTCAGAAATGTCTCAGTGGGGAACGAACGGCTGGGAAAATCTAATGATTATTTTTTGTCTGTGCAAACTACTTGGGAGCTTTATTTGTAATTATTACTCCTTGTTGCAAAACTTGTTCAGCGTTTTTTGTTCAAATTTCCCTTGAACTTTGAAAGGTTTAAAACAACACTTTGCAATTACTAAAGCAACAGGTATCAAGTTTTGATGCCTCAACTATTTGGACCTGGACTATTAAAACAGTTTTGATTTTAACGAGGAGAAATGGTTAAGGATGATGCCTGAGCATGTGTGCATGTGCAGTGGTGTTTCTACAGGGATGGCTAAGCTCTAAGTTTTGCAAGAAGCCTTACCTTGCAGTGGAAATCACGTCTCTCCTGCACCGTTTTAGCCAATCCTCACAGGGAACAGCAACATCTTGGCGTTGCTTACTGGCTACAGCAGCAAGGGAGAGGAGGGCTTTACATGACAGGGTAAGGCTCCTTGCAACACTTAGAGCTTTGCCATCCCTGTAGAAACGCCTCTGTGCATGTGTTTATCTTTCTGTCTGTCCACTTTACACACACATAGGATGTGTGTAGTGAGGAATTTGTAAGGCTCGTATTTTAGGGTGTGCGCCTGTGAAAGGGAGAGAACATATGCTTTGCTGCACTTTAATGATCCCGATTCATCAAAATTTGGAGCATCTTCCAAGCAAGCTAGGAAGCCAGATTTGAGTTTATATGCCCGGCAGTATTGGGCACAGTGCAAATCACGGGGACAGTTTGTGTGGAAGGGGTTCCTAGCTCCCCCGTTTCTTTTATTTATCATGCTACACCAAGTGTGCTTGATGCCTTACAGCAGCAGCTCCCAAACTGTTGGTCCATGGCCCACCAGTGGGTCAGAGTAGTCTATGTGCATCAAGGGTTAAACAACCTTCTACCTGGAAGGTGGAGCACCTTTACCCAAGCACCCTTATAGCGCCAGCGGCTTGAGCAGCCGGCAAAGCTGGTCCTGATGCTGAAAGGTTTGGGAACCACCACCTCACCAAGTGATGTAAGCAAAACCAGAAAGGTTTCTGCTCTCACAGAGACGCGGGGATGGGGGCAGTGGCACTGGGGAAAAGAGAGAGGGGACAACAAGGGAGGAGGGAAGAAAGTGGGCAAATGCCACTGCACATGCTTCTTGGAAAGTCTGTTACAGGAGGAAAAGGCCAGGGCTGTGCAGAAGAGGTGAACCTTCTTAAGGAGTGTCCGTGACAGTTATTTTCAGCCTTTATCATCTCACGGCACATTGACAAGGTGCTAAAATGGTCAAGGCACACTATCAGTGGTGGGGGTTTTTTTGGGGGGGGGGCAGGCAATTGACAAGGCACACCATGTAGCTGGTGCAGGGCTCACATCTCCCAACGGCCCTACTGCTAAAATGACCCTCCCGTAAAGTCTCACGGCATACCTGCAGACGGTCCGTGGCACGCCAGTGTGCTACAGCACACTGGTTGAAAATTGCTGTCTATGCAAAAAGGGGGGATTAGAAGGAAGGGTGAAAGGAGGCTCCTCTTCAGCTCCTCAGAAGATAGCGGTTTAATCTGCTGGTGAATTATCACCAGCCCCAAGCGCCCACCCCTGTCAGAGAAGGAGTTGCAAAGGGAGGCGAACTCTTGCATAGCTTGAACTTGCGTGCAGGAATAGCCTGTCCCATAAGCCTGTCATTTCTGCATGGAGGTCCCAAGAAATCACAATCACAGAAACAACCTGAGCCCCAGAAATCGTGACCACCTTTGGTATTTGTTTGAATTGTTCTCCATGCATGTAGCTTTGCCCATGTTTCATGGATGTAGCTTTGCATGTAGCTCCATGCATGCAGCTTTGCAGCATGGTACCTGCATGCCTGTGTGCTCTTCTCAGGACCACGTTGTGAGCTTTTCCATCTAAATTGGACCCCACCCACTAAGGCTGCAGCAGGCCGCGTTTAAATGCACAGATCTGCGGCTGTAGCATCTAGTTTGGCTGTTACGTGCTACACTGCAACAGCAGCCACACACCTAGGGCACAATCCAACCCAGCGACGGAATGGCAAGGCCAGCCGGCCAGCACCATAAGAACATAAGAAGAGCCCTGCTGGATCAGGCCAAAGGCCCATCTAGTTCAGCTTTCTGTATCTCACAGCAGCCCACCAGGTGCCCCAGGGAGGCATGAGACAACAAGATGCTTGCATCCTGTTGCCACTCCCTTGCACCCGGTACCAGTAGCCCACCACCTTTGTAAGGAGGTTGCACAATCCATCATTGCATATAGCCCACGATGAACCTTTCCTCCAGAAATCTGTCCAATCCCCTCTTAAAGGCATCAAGACCAGATGCCATCACCACCTCCTGTGGCAAGGAGTTCCACAGATTAACTACCCGCTGGGTAAAAAAGTACTCCCTTTTATCTGTTTTAACTCTCCCAACCTTCAGTTTTAGCGGATGCCCCCTGGTTCTGGTGTTTGGAGAGAAGGAAAAGAACATCCCTCGATCGACTCTATCCCTTCTGTGCATAATTTTGTATGTCTCAATCATGTCCCCTCTCAGGCGCCTTTTTTCTAGGCTGAAGAGCCCCAAACGCTGCAGTCTTTCTTCATAAGGGAGGTGCCCCAGCCCCGTAATCATTTTTGTTGCTCTCTTCTGCACCTTTTCCAGCTCCACTATGTCCTTTTTGAGGTGCGGCGACCAGAACTGTACATATCCGACGCTGAGTGGTGGGAGGCTGGAGCCTCCCATGGCAAGGGAACATGCGCTCCCTTAGTGTAGGGGAGACTCCAACCTTACCTCCCCTGTGCACTCCTTAGATCTGCGCCCGCTAAAGAGTGGGCGCAGATCTGAGGAGACCACGCAGCCCATATTGGGGCCGTGCAGCCTCTTGAATGGGCCTAGGGTTTGGCCTTATGGCCAAATCCAAGTCCCGCCCCCCACCTCCCTCCCTCCCTCCAATCCCCGGGGCACGCTGTCAGCGCGCGTCCCTTGCACCGGCCGGCTTCGGACGACTCAAGGGAGGCACTGCGTGGGCGCTACAGGACCAGCAGCGCCGCCCCTGTGACCTTAGCGCTGACGCAACGACATAGCATCAGCGCTAAGCGCCAGGTGGGATGGCGCTGCCAGAGTGCAATCCTAACCTGGAGTTAGGCCGGCACAGTTAGGCCAGCAAAGTTTGACTGGCACCAGGAGCGCCGTAAAGCATGTTTGGGCCACCCTCCAAGTCAGAGAGGTCAAGCGCACAGATGTGCGGCATCCTCCAAGAGTGGTCCACTCATACCTTGTGCCAGTCAAACTTTGCTGGCCTCACTTGCCAGCCTAACTCCAGGTTAGGATTGTGCCCTCAGACTCTCTCAGTGCTGGAAGGGACCCAAGAGATGCATCAAGATCATGGTGCCTCCTTGCTTGGCATTTCATTTTTATTTGTTGGACTACATTTGCAAGCGGTTGGTTTGAGGCATCAAATGCATTGGCTTCCTCTGTTCGTCCCCTTGCCGCCGCTTCTGCTGACAGCCGGACCTTATTTGCAGTGGAAAAAGAGGATGCTGTGCAGGATGCCAGCCTCTCTCACTTCCACTTGGTTTGTCCTGGCCTTTGTTTCCCAGTTTCCTTATTTAGCTGGCTTTTCAGTCCTTTCTACTCAACAGACTCACACACACATTGTCCTGCCCAAAGACTTGGTATCGTTCCTTTAGATACGCAAGTTTATGTTTGCAACATTCCTGGAATTGTCATAGTCGGAAACAGAGGGTGGCCACCAAAGATACGATAGGTATGATAGTCATGGATGCTGGCCAGCAGGGATGGGCACTTGACTCGGGTTGACTCAACTCGAGTCATGCAAAAATGCTGTTTGTGACAACTCGAGGAGGCAGGGATGCCACTGACCTCGACTCGCGACTTGTAGCCAGTGACTCAGAAAAAGAGCCTGGACTCGAAATGACTGGAGTACCTATCTTGAGTCCCTGGTATGTGTGAGTTCTTGCATACTTTTTTCTCCACTTCTACATTGCACCAAAACACCTCGTGGGCAATGCAGTCTTCAGACTGGCCTTCAATGGTGGGAGGAGGGTAAGTTCATTCCAAGAGGCAAGGGGGGGTGGTTGAGGGGAGGAGGAAGGTTGTTGTGGTTGTTGGCTACACAAGGCTGGGGGGAAGAACCAGGAGGTGGGCACAGCCAGGACACAGGGGAGAGGGCTCTTTGCCATAGAACCAACAAGCAACACATGTCTTGAAATGACCTGGATTCGTGACTTGAAATTTTTCAGGCACTGGGTTGTGATGGGCGTGTGTTAGGACTCGTGAATCGAGTCACAAAGTTGCTAAGGGCGCAATCCTAACCTGAAATTAGGTTGGCACAGTTAGGCCAGCAAAGTTTGGCCGGCACAAGGGACACCATAAAACTATGTTTGGACCATTCTTGGTGTCAGAGAGGCAGCACACAGACATGCGCCATCCTCCCTGACTCCGAGAGTGGTCCAAACACACTTTACGGTGGCCCTTGTGCCGGCCAAACTTCGCTGGCCTAACTGTGCTGGCCTAACTCCAGGTTAGGATTGTGCCCTGAGATTCAGGAAGCTGGACTAGAGGGCCTCTGGCCTGATCCAGCAGGGCTCTTGTTATGCAATTATGTAGGGAACAAATGCACTGCGATTGCACTGGCACTGGAAAGTTGGATAGGATTGGGCCCTTGCTCTGCCACGGTCTGTTTTGCACCAACTGAAAAGCACCAATTGAAAGCCAAAGCTTTTGATTAGACGTACTGGAAGAATATAATTATTTCGTGGCATATGCAATCAGCTGTTCAAAATGAACCTTGCCCGGCTGAAATGGCCTGAGGTTCATTGCTTCTATATACAGAGCTGCCCTTACGCTCCTAGCCCAGCTGCCTGAGAGCCTTTTAGCAGAAAAATGCTGGGGGATTGCCCTTCTGTGGGGAAAGTGCATGCTCTCCCACTGAGCTATGTCCTGCCCTCTGGGGAGATGGTGCCTTTCTGTTCCTGGTGCCTCAGTATTTATGCAGTTGCAGTGATGTGTGGGTGAGTGCAAGATAAAAGATGCAAGTGCGTGCACATAAACACAAATCTTCAGGACTTCTAGAGCAGTGGTTCTCAAACTTTGTAACAACAGACTCAAACAGTGGTTCTCAAACGCCCACTTTTTAGAATCACCATCTGTCTGGGACCCACAGGAAGCGGTGTCATGGCTGGAAATGCTGCCATTGTGACTCCAGAGCCTGCTACTTCCCTGAGAATGCAGCAATCAGTTGGGTTATTTCGCCGCCATTTTCCAATCATAAAGTGAATCATAAGGGAAAAGAAGCTTATTTACAACCTTGACACAAGCAAAACAACCACACGGCCCTCCCCCTTTCCTGCAACCCGTCTTCCCATATTTTCACTATGGCTGCCCTCGGTGTGTCGCGACCCACCTGAAATTGGTTCACTGTAGGGTTCCAACCCAAATAAGGACTGGAGATGACATCCCTGTACAATTGATAGCCGCCGACTGCAGCCAGGGGCGGGCTCAGCAGCCATGTTGTTACGCTCAAAACAATCCTTATTCCAAGCATTTCAGATTGGTTTGCTCGTACTGTTTGGGAGTGAATAGTTTACTCCTGAAATAAAAACTTACCAAAATAACAATGTGTGATCGTGTAGAAACATCAGTGGTAACTAAACCATATTATGAGTTAATATGCAATTCCAAGGTTTAATTCCGCGTAATTATATTACTGAACATACCGGATGAAATGCTACTTGCTGTCTATTTAAACTCAGATTGCACTGTTAAAGACATTGAGATTAACTTTTACACGCGTGCAGGGAGATTTTTATTTGTGAATTCGCGGCAATCCTTCTCCTTGGCGGCAATGATCTGAGTCAGCCATATTGTTCCGCTCATGGCTTCAAGAAAACGATCTTATGCCGCCTCCAGCCATTTAACCTCCTTGGTCGCAACCCACCTGAAATTGGTTCACTGTAGGGTTCCAACCCAGAGTTTGGGAACCACTGTTCTAGAGAGCTCTTGGAAAGTTTTGAAGCCTGGCAACTCTAGCAAATAACACTGACGTAAAAAATTTTAAAGGCCTGCTTCAAAGACAAAACAGAGACAAAATTGAGACAGCAGGATAGCAGGACTGCCCTGATTAATAGGACCATAGACGTCTCAGTGGGGGACCACTGCAGTCTTGGGGGTGCCACTGTTGTATTTGCCTGAGGCTGGTGGAAGGTCTCCCTCCTAGGCAGGCTGGTGATAATGGATGACCATGTTCCCATGCAAAGGCTGCTGAAAATCTTGCTGAGTCACACCACATGGGGAAGCACCTGTCTTTGGCCTTTGTGTGCTTCAAACCTGCACGATCATCCCTCTGATGCTGCTCAGGAACTGAGGAAGCGGAAAGTGATAATGCTGGGAGTATGCAAGGGTTGGGAAGTGGCCATTGGCCTCCTTGTGCAGTGGAAGCCGGGCACCGGTAGCTGGAAGTCCATCAAGCTCAGCTCAACCCACTGCCTGCTTGGGAGTGCAGAAAACCCGAGACGGGGTCTCAAGCACCTGGCAGGCCACAGCAACACATCAGGGGCAGGCTGCGTTTGGCATGGTGCATCGCAAGTAGTCCGAGCCTGCCATGGAGGCACCATTGGATGGTGCTTGGCCACTCACTGGGACTGTTGCTCAGCTGCACTTTGGGGCCAGTGATGCAACTGGACGAGGGGAAGGCAAATGCTGCCAGCCTGTCCCTGAGTTGAAAAGCTTGGAAGCCGTAGACTCACGGTTTGATTCCAGCACCTGCCCGAACTGTTTCCACACCGCCTGTGGGTGTGCCAAGGCCAGAGACCAGCCAGGCCTCCTTCCTCTCTGAAATTCTGCCTTCCCCAAGGGCTGGCTTCTCTTTCCCACTGACATTCTGGGCTGCTCTCTCCGCCGCTTTGCTCTTTGTTTCTGCTTCCTTTTCTCTGTGATTGTCCGGCTTCCTGCTCCAGCAGTTATGACCCCCGCCACCGCTTCTGCAGGTGCCGAAGCCCCCCTCCTCGTTGGGGGCAGCCCAGACGAGGGAGCTTCTCCCTGTGCCAGCTTGCTCTCCTTTTCCCAGGCACCTCTGAGCTTTCCTGCCCCCCCCCCAAAACCACCAAAGCTCTCCTGCCCTCTGAACTCCACATGCAGCAGTCTGAATGTCGGGAAGAGGGAGCAGCCTGCCTTGCTGAAGGGCCGCTGGCAGGTCTGCTGTGGCAGGGAGTTCCACTTCCTCCCATTCAGAAGGGGCTCCCATAACACAGGCTGTAGCCCCACTCCATGCAAAAAAAAAAAAAAGGGGGAAAGGTGGTGAAATGAAAAGAATGGGAATGTGATCACTTCCTGTTATGAAGGTTTCGGGAGCCACACCAGGGAGACCCCAAGTTAACCCTCATTCTCAGCACCACCCGACACCACCACCGTCCTGAATGGTGCATGACGATTTCTCTGTTTTTCTACAGCTGCGTCAGGAAAGGGAAGTCATTACCAGCTACTTAATGCGGCCTCTAATGTCAGTCCCCTCTAATGGTGCTGTTCTTGGAGAGGGAACAGAGAGAAAGGAAAACATGTTTGAAAGGGGATGCTGTGGCCGTCCCCATGGATATCTCGGTGCCCTCCGTCGGGTCTTGATTTTGCTGCTCGTGTGCTTTGAGAAGCATAGAGGCTGCAATGGAAGGTGGAGCATTTCTCCCCCTGAAGTGCTCATGGCAAACGGGCTCTGCAAACAGCCATACCAAGCCACTGGTCCCTGGTGAGCCCGGATGCTGTGCTGCGGCATTCAGAGCTGCCCAAGCGCCAAGGGCTTCCCACTGTTTTTCAGGGGAGGTGGACACCCAGCATACCCACCCCTTTTCATGTGCAGAGTTGCCCCGCCACTGAAGTTGCCCTCCTCCCTCCCACTGTAATACAGTGTTGGGCAGTGGTGGCATCTAAATGATCTAAGAACAGCAACTCACTTTTGATTGGCACGTGTCAGGACCCGCACACTGGAAGTGACGTCATAAGCCGGAGGCTGGTGGAGCCCAGGTCTACCCGCGGCTGGTTCCTAGCCAGCGAAGACGTCAGTGATGAGTGGGCGGAGCCAGCCGGTTCTGTACAGCACCTGGCGCCTACAGAACAGAAAGCGAAGAATTCCCCCTTCCCCAATTGCAGCTCCAATAGCGATGGGGACAGTCTCCCAAAGAAACCTCACACCCAGAGCGCCAGTGAAATGCTCTGGACTGGAGAGACAGCGGCGAAAGCCTTTCCTTGGTCTTCGCGGCTAGGCGAGGTGGAGTTATTCAAAATTGCCAGGGAAGTTGCAAATTGGCAGGGGGGGCAGCAGCCTCGAAGCCGAGGCTGGCTGAGCAGAATGAGGCAGGAACCTGTGGAAGGGGCTGAGGGGCGGCACCACTCCAGACAGCACCCTTGGGCACTTCCCCACACCAAAGCCCGCTTATGCCAGGCACATCAGGAGGGCAGCTTCAAAAAGTCCCGGCTCCCCTCCGTCCCCTCCAGGGCCCCCCCCTTGATTCGCCACCGCACCCCCAGGACGCCCCTTCTCCCCAGTGGGCTGCAGACTCACCAGAGTGGCTGCTGACTCCACGTGTGTGGTGGAGGGAGCGAGGAAGGGGGCTGTGCAGGACGGGATTTCCCCACTGCAGCCCTTCCCCCTTCGCCCCCCTAGGAATCTGGAGTCGCTCCCTTTAACCCTCTGAGTGCCGGCCAACCAAGAAGAAAAGCTCTTTGCAGAGGAATTGGGAGGGGGAAGAGTGAAGTGGGCGGAGTCAGCCCTGATTTTAACTAGTGAAACTGAGTTCCCCCGCGTTCCCCCTGCATGACATCACTGGTGTTGGGTGATGTTTGTCCCCAAAATGACATGAAGAGCGCAATCCTAACCTGGAGTTCGATTAGATTATTGTCATTATACATAACGTACAACGAAATTTGTAAGCATTCCAGGACCCACAGACACCTTATACACTCAACCCAGCCACATCTCTGGTGGGCTGCTGTGAGATGCAGGAAGCTGGACTAGATGGGCCTTTGGCTTGATCCAGTGGGGCTCTTCTTACATTCTTATCCACCCACACAAATCTAGAATAAATATCTAGACAACATCAGTACCTCCTAACAACAATCAGTAATCTCCAAACAACAATCAATATCCAAACAACAATACCATTCGCTCAGGGACGCAACAAGCAGCAAGATAGACAGTAAATCTCAACACTGTAGGAAATGCCTTGTTATCTTGTTCCTGGCAATTTCCTGAGTTTGTCACAGTTAGTCTGGCACAGTTAGGTCAGCACAGTTTGGCTGGCACAAGGGCCATCTAAAGCGCGTTTGGACCACTCTCGGAGTCAGGGAGGATGGCGCACATCTGTGTGCTGGCCTCTCTTCCAAGAGTGCTCCAAACATACTTTATGGTGTCCCTTGTGCTGGCCAAACTTCTCTGGCCTAACTGTGCCGGCCTAGTTCCAGGTTAGGATTGCGCCCTTATTTGTGTGCGTGCATGTCAAATCCCCATATTGATGTAATAATGTCAGGGAGAACCAATTACGGCAAAGTCACAAATTGCTTGACAGTGAATTCAAGAGGGGATTGTCCTGGGCTAGTAGTTCGGAGCAGGGGTGGATAACTAAGAACAGCTCAATCCATATTGATATTTACTAATCTAACTATATATAATTTACTATATATACTAATTTACTGATATTTACTAATCTAACTAAATAATTAGATATTTACTAATCTAACAATATTTTTTTAATTCAGAGATCAGGTCCGAAACCCCCATTATTTGGGTCCCATGCCCCCAAGGAGTTAAGAATCCCTGGTCTAGGAGAAGATTCTGTCTCTTTACTGCTCAGGCAAGGCACTGGGCCTGTGTTGTGTTGTGCTTGTGGTGGTGAAGTCTCTGACACTGATTGGCTGGTCAGGTGTGGTGGCACCAAACATTCCGCTGGCAGGGAGCTAAAGGACCTGCTGTTGAGATTCTGCGAGGGAAGGTAAAGTTGTCAGTTTTGCTGGGATTGAAACTTCACACGGGAGTGGGCTGTGTAGGGAAACTAAGGGGCAGAGCACCCAGCATAGACAACGACCCGAGGAAGAGGAATCTAAAGAAGGGTGGGTAGAGAACAAAGACAGAGGATGCTGGCTGCTGAAACGAAGCTATGGAGAAAGAAGGCTAAGGAAGCTTCACAGCACTTAGGCCACTGCACTGGCAGTAAAAACTCCACGTTTCCTTTTTCTACTTTTTGGAATTATCCTATCTCTGTCTTTGCCACTGAATTTCCACTGTGGCCAAGTGTCATTTACCCATAGGTCAGCACAGCTGTGCGCAAGGGGGACCACACAAGAAGGATGTTGATGCTTCTTGCATGGCGATAGAGACAACATCCTAGAGGGAACCTGTCCCCACCTCCAACTCTCAAAACCGCTGACCTGCTGGGCAAAGGGTTCTTGTCTAAACTCTCGCTGACAGCTTAATGTTCCGTATCTAATTAGTGTTTATCTGTTGAGGCTTGCGACTGCCAGCGTCCCCATCAAATACAAGGTTAGCTGCCTGCCAGACCAAATATTTGTCTAGTGTTTTATGGCCTCCCTGCGATTTTGCATTGTTTTATATACAGATGTCTGAAAGGTGGTTTTTTTTGGTGGTTCTGTATCCAGTTAGTGTAATAAGGGAGAGGGAGAGGGAGGGAGCTTTAGAAAAATAACTGGACTTTTGGGTAAGATCTTCCAAAACTTCTGATATGTAAAGTGCCATTTTTTATGTGAATTAAGATTGGACGGTGCTTCACTTGTATATCAGTCAAACCGTATTTATATACCGCTTTTCAACAAGAAGTTCACAGATGGGTTTGCAGGCAAAATAATAAAATGGCTTTAGTGTGCAAGGGTAAGGATCACCCCCTCTCAGAGTCTACTCTGTGTCTCTGCATGAATCACTGTGCTATGCATGCCTTCTGATTCCCTGCATGAGTCCTGAGGCAGGGGCTCAGAATTGTGGGGGGAAGACACTCGGTGCATGCGTTGGTCAGCTTATATTTATTATATATTTTCTTTTAAAGAAAGGGTGTAGTCATGTGGGGAGTGAGTGGTGTGGAACGGGTCTCATTGCAGGAGAAGGGTTTGAGCCAAAAGAGCAAAGGAGTGTATGAGTTCTTTTCCTTACACCACTTGATCAGCCACCAGTCCTTATCATGCCCCACATGCCTTCAACTGTGATATAGTAATAATAATAATAATAATAATAATAATAATAATATTTATATACCGCCTTTCTTAGTCATTAGATTTCTCCTCTCTTTAATTCAAGGCGGTTTACATAGGCAGGCTTTATTTCTCTAAACCCCCATGGGGTTTTTACAAATTACAGAGAAGTTCTGTCTTTCAAGAACTACAACAACATACAGCTGGAACTTTCGTGGTCTAGTCCTTCTTTCTGGCCGCACGATTGCCTTCCTGCTGGCTGATAGACGGCTTCTCTGCTCCCACCAAAGAAACAGCTGGCCCAGCACAACTCCTCTCTCACAGGCAGCTGGAGACAGCTCAGCTCTTATCAGTCACAATTCTCAAGGTCTGCCGCTCACGGAAGCTTCCGGTGTTCTCGAACTGGCGATCTTCGGATCTTAGCTTCGGGCAAACGGAGGCTTTAACCCTCTCGACTAAACCTCCTGCCTATGTCCTCTGCATATGATCCTCTGCATATGTCTTATCCCAGCTTCAAGGTGCAAGTAAACCCCACATTGTATCTCCGTTTGTCTAGGCTTGGATCAGAAGCTTCATTCTTGGCAAGTGGCTGTGTCTCTGTTAAAGAGCGTGACCTCGCTGGTGACCTCGGAGAGCGCTGCCAGTCGCAGTGGACTGTAGTGGGTTGTTGCGACCCACAGCTGGATGGACCATGACACAGCCTTTTTTATTTGAGAGAGAAGGAGAAAGGCTGGAGATGGAGGCTGCTGAGGGACAATAGCATTTCAGAGAGGCACTGGCTGTGCTCAGGGCATCAAGGTACACGATGTCTTTGCGCAGTGATTTTCAACCTTTTTAATGTCACGGCACACAGACAAAGCACCAATATTGTCAAGACACACCATCAGTTTTTTTTGACAATTGACTGCACTGCTGGCCTGGGGCTCACATTCCCCAATGACCAACGGCATCATTCAGCCGGAATGCTGGGCGGGAGGAACGGGTGAGCGGCAGCCCGCCCGTTGCATACCGCTCCGTTTCGCCGTCTTCCCCGGGGCGGGGAAGACAGCGAAACGGAGCAGTACGCAAC
>JAJKFI010000119.1:2509165-2529592 GCA_029204185.1 Lerista edwardsae
CCCGGGGCGGGGAAGACAGCGAAACGGAGCAGTACGCAACGGGCGGGCTGCCGCTCACCCGTTCCTCCCGCCCAGCATTCCGGCTGAATGACGCCGCTGCCAATGACCCTACAGATAAATGACATTCCCGCAGCACACATGCTGAGCATTTGCCACACGCTGACGTGCCATGACACACTGGTTGAAAATTGCTGCTTTTGTGAGTGCGTACATGGGAGCAACCCTGGAATCACCAAAATGCCATGTCCACAGTCTGCCAGAAATGCCAGAAACATCTCCTGCACAACTTCTGCATGAGCCCAGACTCCTTTTTGCACACAATACATTTTCTTTGGATTCTGCCCAAGGAATCTTGGAATGTAAACATTCCCAAGCAGCATACCTCATTTTTTTCTCATCTACATGTGTCTTTATCTAGCAGAGATCACAAAACTTTTGTGTTTGAGAGGCAACAGAATGCTGTTCTGCCATCAAGGAAAAGCAGGAAGTTATTTCAGGAGAACACTGAAGGTCTCCCTAACACATCTTAAGGACTACAACATCTCTGTTTTAAAGCCATTTTTAGACCACTGCAGGGTTGATGAGTCTGATAGAGGGACTTGTGATCTCTGATTTTCTCCTGTTTTTTATCTGTTTTTTTTACTGGTTCTGAACATTCTGATGACCTCAGAGACCCCTGTGATGTCATCGCATCCTGAAGGAGCCACTGGGAGCGCAATCCTAACCTGGAGCTAGGCTGGCACCGTTAGGTCAGCAATGTTTGGCTGGACAAGGGACACCACAAACTATGTTTGGACCATTCTTGAAGTCAGAGAGGCCAGTATGTCTGTGTGCTGGCCTCTTTGACTCCAAGAGTGTTGCAAACACAAGGTGGCCCTTGTGCCGGCCATGTTTTGCTGGCCTAACTGTGCCGGCCTGACTTCAGGTTAGGATTGCGCTCTGATGTTTAGTAGCACTAGCCCTGTTTGCTCTTCTCCTTCCACAATTGAGTAAACAAAGGACTTTGCTTGAACCCATTCATTGTACTGTAAAGCCCAAGAGCAGGAAATTCCACAGTGCTAAAGGCCCTCTGCCTCCCCCCTCCTACGATATTGGCAAAAGAAAGCAGTCCAGGCCAAGCTAACATGTTCAACAGGGCGATCCTAAATCCTGCGCAGCATCAGTGCAACGGGGTTGCGCTGACACTGTGCCCTTAGCGCCGACGCGGGAGCGCGGATCGGCACCCCCGCTCAGTGCTAAGACAACAGGACCGGTGCTGCAGGCAGTGCTGGCCCTGCTGCGCCCGCGCTGAGCCTCTCTCATGCCAACCGAAGCCAGTCACCGTGAGGGAGGCTCCATGCCCAGGCAGCACGGGTTGAAGGGAGGGAGGTGAGGTTGGGACTTGGGCGTGACGTGGGCGGACTTGGGAGGTGGCCATATGGCCACATCCTAAGCCCGTCAGGGAGGCCGCGCGGTCCCAATTCGGGCCACGCAGTCTCCTTGGATCTGCGCCCGCTCTTTAGTGGGTGCAGATCCGAGGAGCACATAGGGGAGGCTGGAGCCTCCCCTACAGTAAGGGAGCCTCCTCTTGCCGCAAGGAGGCTCCAGCCTCCACCTACCCAGCGCTGGATAGGGTGTTGGCTGGCCGACACTCCTACCCCAGCGCTGGGTAGGATTGCGCCCTAAGTGCATGCTAGTTTGAAATGCCAACATGGCAAACCTCCTTGCGATTCCAGTAGATTTGAGATTCAGCCCACCTCATGTACTGTTGCACTCCATTGCCTCAGAGTGGGCATCTACAGTGGGCTTTTGATCAATGGCTGCCTCTCTCATGATCCTTCAAAATTAGACCAGTGTCTGGGCTTTGTTGCCATTTGAACCATGACTGCTGGATCCAAACTCCACAAAGATGCATCAACCTGGTTATTTACAGCCCTCTGGTAGGGCTCCAACGACAAACCTGCAGCTAGGTTTCCTCTTAGGAGGGGATACTGCCTGAGGCCATCTGGTGGGCCACTGTGAGATACAGGAAGCTGGATTAGATGGGCCTTTGGTCTGATCCAGTGCGGCTCTTCTTATGTTCTTAAGGCCCAGATTAGGTTGCAAGTTATTGTAGCTCCTTCTTCACAGACAGGATAGCAAATTTTATTTACCTCAGAAATTTACCTCAGAATGTCAGATACAAGGGAGTGGCAACAGGACGCAGACGTTGTCTTGTGTGCTCCCTGAGGCATCTGGTGGGCCACTGTGAGACAGGAAGCTGGACTAGCTGGGCCTTTAGCCTGATCCAGAGGGGCTCTTCTTATGTTCTAGGGTAGAGACCAGAGGTTGGGGGACAGTCCACAGTTAATTCACTGTGTCTAGTACAACACAGGGGTGTACATGCGGACACGAATACACCTTTTATCATTAAAATTTATAAAAGAGATCATTTCAGAACGCAATCCTAACCTGCAGTTAGGCTGGCACAGTTAGGCCAGCAAAGTTTGGCTGGCACAAAAGACACCATAAAATATGTTTGGACCACTCTTGGGAGTCAGGGAGGATGGCGCATGTCTGGATTACTCCCAAGCGTAATCCAATCTGGTTGTGCCTCGGATAGAAAAACAAGCTCTGAGGAAGAAAAAACCACTCTCTGAGTCAAAGAGGCTAGCACACAGACTAGACGTGCCATCCTCCCTGACTCCGAAAGTGGTCCAATTGCGCTTTATGGTTTCCCTTGTGCGAGCCAAACTTTGCTGGCCTAACTATGCCGGCCTAACTCCAGGTTAGGGTTGCCCTCAGAGTCTTTGAAAGTCGCTTGTGTACCGCATGATCTATATCTAAACGACCTTCCTGAATCTTTATTATTTAAGTTTTTGGACCCAGCTCTTTGGTCGACAAGTCTCTCACAGCAGTTTTCATAAACATCAGTCAATGCGGGAATCATTGCAACAGAATATATGGCAGGAGGAAGGCTTCTGTGGAGAGTCTCAATCATTTTTTTCCCAATCCAGAATGATCACTGAAGTACTTCCCCCCCCCCCCCGGTACAAAAAAATTGCACATCTAATGTGCAGTTCAAGGCAACACTGAACATTAAGTAACTATATTTAACTTATTTGCAGATTAAACAAGTGGAAACATTTGCCTAAACTCTTTCTCCAGTTGCAGAGATTTCTGGGCAGAGGTCCAGGCATCCCATTCATAGCGGCATCATAAAATCTTCCTGTGTGAATTGTTTTTCTGCACGCCAGGTCGAAACCAGCATCACCCGGCAATGTTTTTAGGCGCACATATTTCTCTTGCCCTGAGATCGCAGAGCCAGGAATGGCTCTGCTTCATTAAGGCATCTAGTCTTTCTCCTCTCCCAAAGACTTTCCTGCTCGGGTCTCTGGCCATGTGCTGCCCAGATGTTTCTCATTAGTCATGCTTTCCGGCTTCCAAATCTGCTGCTAATGCCCCAAACTGGCGCTTGGAACTTTTGTCCGGCAGGGGAAGGCAAAATGCAGCAAGCTTAACCAAGAACGATTTGTAGGACCGTTTTTCCCCCCTTTTTTCTTTTTCAGTCCCTGATTATTCTATTCTTTTCGTACAGGATGCCTTGAAGAACCTATTGAGATGGAGAGCCGCAATATCTTCCTGTGCATTTTTTTAAGGGAATATTTCGTTTAAATGTTTTTTTTTTCCCCTTCCCTTTTCTAGAAGGGAAAACGTGGCTTTTGCTCTAAATGGATTCCCTGACGCATCTGGGTGGGGCTTTTGGGGGGGGCAAGGATGGGTGCTTTGTTGTCAGAAAGGCGGAGTCCAACAGGATGTGTTTAAAAGTTTGCCAAAAATAATCTCCTTCTGAAGCTGGTGAAGCGTTGGTATCGAGAGGAATCCCTTTGGTGGAAAGATATTTTCCCCCACTCCTGCAAAGGGTGGGGGTTCTGGAAAAACTGTCTTGGGATTGCTGGGCTGGCAAGGAAGCCCTGAACTGAGAACATCATGTCTCTGTGAGTAATTTATTTGTATCAGTCTCTCCTTATTCTTACCTACTGTGGCACATATTTTGATTTATTTTTTTCAAGTGAAGGGAGTGGAGATCTGAAACGAGGCCCTGTGTTTTTAAAGCAAGTTCTCTCAGGCTGGTACACATTTCTGATCTGCCTCTTCTTTCAGAAGCTGTGAGAGTGAGTGGGGTGTGATGGGTAGGAATGGCCGGCTAGGAGGAGGGGGACTTGGGCTCCAGTGTTTGCCCAGCCATGAAGCTCACCAGGTGACTTGGGGCAAGTCGCCATCTCTCAGTTGAACTTGCCTCTACAGCCTATGTTGCTGTGTGGATACAAGAGGGGAGAGGAGAACCTGAGCTCCTTGGATCGTGACCCGTCTTCAGAAGCATATGCCGCGCAGTGGAAGGTGGAGACCTGAATTGAGGCTGTGGTCTGGGAGTGTGGGGGGGCTGCAATGCAAGGCGGTGTGTTCCTTCTACGTTCCATGCTCAGTCCGTGCCTTCCAGCACAACCCTTTGCATGCCCCCTCTGAAGCAGATCTCACCCAGCTTCACTTTGGGCACAATCCGAACCCACTTTCCAGCACTGCCATAGCTGTGTCCGAGGGGCATGTGCTGCATCCTGCAGTGGAGCAGTCGTCACGGAGGTCCCCTCAAGGCTAGGGAATGTTTGTTCCCTGACCTCAGAGCTGCATGGCCCTGACCCCGGTGCTGGAAAGCGGGTTAGGGTTCCGCCCTTAATGGTGCCATGCAGGGCTGCTTTCTCCACCTTCTCAGCCAGCCTCTTCCACTCGGTTCAAGCTGCTTCGTGGGTCTTCGCATGCCCAGTCACCTGGGCTGTTTGTATGAAGCAGTAGGTGAAGATTCGTGGACCGGAGCGCAGAAGGCATCATTTGAGGCCTTTCCTTTTGCCTGGCGCGCTCTCCCCTTCCTTCTGTGTCATCAGGGACTTCACTTTGTAGAGCAGCTCCCGTCTCACCGTCTTTCACCTGTTGGTGAATTGAGCTTGGAAGGGGGTGAGTCTGGCTGGGGCTGGCAATGATGCCAAGGGGAGGGGCTAGCATGGCTGCCTCACCCAGTGGGTGGCAGGATGAAGGAGCATTCTAGGTAGACAGGCAGGCTCTGGGGGCGTTGGGAACAGTGGTGTCATCTAAATAATTTAAGAACAGGTACTCACTTTTGATTGGCATGTGTCGGGACCCGCCCACCGGAAGTGACGTCATAAGCCGGAAGTGAGGTCGTGGCAGGAAGGGACATGAAAAAAGCCCTTTTTGAGGCCTCAGACGATTTTAAACTGACCCAACAGTTGCAACAGTATTCCACAGCACCCCCAGAACATGTGAAGGAGGCCTGGCATCATGTTAAAGTGACCCAACAGTCCCAAAACCCCAGAACAGCTCATTTTTCAGTGGCAAGGCAAGGCAAGGCTCCGCTCGCTGCCTGCCTGGCTCTGAGAACGTGCAGGCAACTCAAACATGCAGGAAATTCAAACGTTGCAGGGGGCGGAGTCGATGAGTGGGCGGGCGAATGGGTGGGGCCAGCCGTAATCCTAGAAACCGGTACTCGTGTACCCCCGCGTACCCCCTGCATGACATCACTGGTTGGGAAGCAGGTACAAGATGTTGCATTTGCAGACAGCAGCCCTGCACATAGGAACCAGGTGGCGCCCGCTTTTGCCGGGCCTTGCTAACCCCTGCTCCTCTGCAGAGTTCTCCTGCCAGCCCTCTCTCACCACCTTGACACAAGGGTCCCGTGCCCTCCCAAGGGAGCCATCTCCTCACTCTGAGCATCCAGGCTGTCAAGGCTTAGTAAGACAGTTAAAGCACATCCTTACAATGTTTGGGCCTGGGCATGTGTATATGTGTGTGGGGGGGGGGGGAACCTGCATGTCCTGATTCAAGGAAAGGATGGCACTGAAATGTTGACAAAGTGGAAGTCAAAAGCAAATTTCAGGGTTCCTCCCAAGCAGAAACAGCTGAGAATTTTCAAAGGAGGCTGGATGAGGCACATGAAATTTCTCAGGGGGGGGTTCTGCGTCTCCCTAGCAAGCTCATAAAGTGCCGTCATTATGTAATGGATGGTGCATCTTGCCAAGAGGGACCTCGTAGAGGAGTGGAAGCTGACTTATCCCAGGTCATGGGAATCCTGGTCAGTGTCACCCTGAAAGCCAGCCCACCTCAAGTCCTAAACATGGCGGCAAGGCCCCTTATGCATGCGCATGCACCCAGAGGCATTTCTACAGAGAGGGCAAAGCTCTAAGTTTTGCAAGAAGCCTCACCTTGCAGTGGAAATCACTCCTCTCCTGCACCGTTTTAGCCAATCCTCACAGGGAACAGCAACATCTTGGCGTTGCTTACTGGCTACAGCAGCAAGGGAGAGGAGGGATTTGCATGACAGGGTAAGGCTTCTTGCAGCACTTAGAGCTTTGCCCTCCCTGTAGAAACGCCACTGCATGCACCCCTCTGAGCTTCTTCTCTTTGGCTTTGCCCCATATATTTGCACTGCACACATGAATGTTATAACCATGTGGGCAATGCTGCAGTGTGGGGCGTTGGCCCACACTGTATGTCCGAACGCTTTCTCCTGGTGGTGCACGGTAGTTGCAGATGCCTCATCAAGCCGTGGGGCAGCACTGCTCAGAGCCAGCTTTGTGTGTGCAATGTCCCATGGTCCACTGATGGAGCCTGAGGGGTCAGCTTCAGGGGTCAGCTCTTTCTCCTCCTAGGCTTTCGTGCGGACCGGATCTGGTTGGGTTGAGAACATGCCCTGCCTAAAGCATTCCCCAGAATCTTCTGAAATGTCCTGTGTTTATGCACATTGACGTAGAAATTGCCCTTTGAAATTCTCCGTACCCACACACAACTGTTCCCCCACCTGTGAAGGAAAAAGGGGGAGACACACACACCCCGATTCACTGGAAATAAGGAAGCGCTGGGTTGAGCCAGCCAAGTTGTGCTGACATGACCTTGAGATAACCAAGAGACATGACATGAAATATCTCATGTGGTGCTGACATGAGATAAACAAGTTGCTTAGTGATAATTTGTCATAGTTCATACAATGCCACTCTCAGATTATTCATTACATAAGGGAATTTTTTTTTTTTGCTAGTCATCATTGGAACCACTTGATGAATCGGGTCATTCTTAGCTACGCTGGGAGCGCAATTCTAACCTGGAGTTAGGCCGGCACAAGGGACACCGTAAAATATGTTTGGACCAGTCTCAGAGTCAGAGAGGCCAACACAGATGTGCGCTATCCTCCCTGACTCCGAGCGTGGTCCAAACGTGCTTTAGGGTAGCCCTTGTCCTGGCAAAAATTTGCTGGCTTAACTGTGTTGGCCAGCCTAACTCCAGGTTAGGATTACACCCTGATTTGTGCCATGCCAGCTCGTCCTCATGCACTTTGTTAGTAGCCAAAAGTGGAGATGAGAGGGAAACAGCCGTGCCATCCACACAGGATCAGTGGCGGATCTAGGGGGGGGGGGGGCACGAGCCCTGGGCGCTGTCTTGGGGGCGTCTAGGGGGGCGCCAGTGGCCCCTGCAACATTGTGCGGGTAGATCTGGGCTCCGGAGCCCAGGTCTACCCATTTGGACCAGCCGTGAGTAGACCTGGGGTCCCTCTACGGAGCCCAGGTCTACCCGTGGCTTGTCCCAATGGGTAGACCTGGGCTCCATGGAGCCCAGGTCTACCCAGGGCTGCTTCTGGTGGGTAGACCTGGGCTCCCATGGGGGCGCACTTCTATTGGGTGCCCCGGGTGCCATTTTGACTAGGTCCGCCCCTGCACAGGATGCCTGGATTATAGGAGGGTTGCTTGATGTTTTGCTTCTAGGCGCAATCCAGGGGTGACAAACCAAAGGGGATACAGGGCAGGGTGGCAAAGAGCCTGTCGCGCCTGGCAACCAGGTAGGCCTTTCCACCGAGAACCACTGGGAGGGCGTATCTCTCTGCACCTGGCTTAAATCCCCTTATTAGCCAGAGAGGAAAAACTTTATTTTTCACACCAGCCCAGCAACCAGGTAGAATTGCACCCCTGGCCATATATGAACATCTGAAACTGTTTTTCTGTGTCAGATCACTGGTCCACCTAGCTTAGTGTTGTCTGACTGGTAGCAGGTCTCCAGTGATTCAGGCTCAGGGTCCTTCCCAGCCCTATCTGGAGATGCTGTCATGGGTTGAACCTGGGACCTCCAACATGCAAAGCACTAACTCTGCTGCTGAGCTGCAGCCCCCTGCTCAGAATATATTAGGTTTAACCTCACAGTGCTTCAGATCTTACAGGGGTAATTGTACATTTTAGAGCAGCAGTTTTCAACTGATGTGCTGTGATGCATTGGTGTGCCGCAAAACGTCCATAGATGTGCCGTGGACATCTGGAAAACTCTTTTGGGTTCTGCGGTTCTGTGTCTAAGGCAATTTACTATAGTTGCCTCTGCCGGCTGAGGAAGAGGGACAGAAACAGAGCTGCAGAACCAACATGTCTCCCCGAAGCTGGAAGTGACATCACAAGAGGTGAAAGCCATAGAGATCTGTGTGCCGTGAGAAAGGAAACATTGAAAATGACTGTTAGATTATGGATGATAGAATTCCATGCTTACCACTCAAGCCAATTATACAAATGGACAGTATTCCAGTTCATCCCTTGATTAGTTCTTTGGGTCAGCAGGTATGGGGTGTTTTTTTTTACACGCACTCTCATCCGGCATCTCCAGTGACCCCAGTTTTCATTAGTGGGGCTCCAGTGCTCTGCCTCGCTCTTTGCTTGCCCCCTCCCCAACTAGCAGAAGTGGCGTGAATAGTGCAGAAGAAGGGAGAGCTGTGCATCAACTGTGTTTCTTCTTCTTTCTTTAGGTAATAAATGATTAGCCCCTATGACCAACATGAGCTGGAGCTTCCTAACCCGCCTACTAGAAGAAATTCACAATCACTCCACTTTTGTGGGGAAGATCTGGCTTACGGTCCTGATAGTCTTCCGCATCGTCCTGACGGCCGTCGGAGGCGAGTCCATCTATTCGGACGAGCAGAGTAAGTTCACCTGCAACACCAAGCAGCCCGGTTGTGACAACGTCTGCTATGACGCCTTTGCGCCGCTGTCGCACGTCCGCTTCTGGGTCTTCCAGATCATCATGATCTCCACCCCTTCTGTCATCTACTTGGGCTACGCCATCCACAGGATTGCACGGTCCGCCGAGGAAGAGCAGAAGAGGTTTAGAGGCTTCAAGAAGAAGAAACAGTTTGCGCTCAACTGGCAGGCCGTCCGCAATCTGGAAGACCCCTTGGGGGCAGAGGAGGAGGAGCCTATGATCGCCGATGAGATGGTGGAGAATACAGAGAAATCCAAAACCAAGGAGGAGAAGAAGGAGCAGCAGCAGAAGCATGATGGCAGGAGACACATCCAAGAGGAGGGACTGATGAAGATCTACGTGTTCCAGCTTCTCACCAGAGCCACTTTCGAAGTCTGCTTCTTGATCGGGCAGTACATGCTCTACGGCTTTGAAGTCACTCCAAATTACATTTGCAACCGAGACCCTTGCCCACACGACGTTGACTGCTTTGTGTCGAGGCCAACGGAGAAGACCATCTTCCTCCTGGTGATGTATGTTGTCAGCTGCCTTTGTTTGCTGCTCAACCTGGCTGAGATGTGCCACTTGGGAATTGGGAGCATCAGAGATGCTATCCGCGACAGGAAAATCCATAGCTTCAGGCAGCCACCCTACAATTACGCTGCCTACCCAAAGAATATCTCCTGCCCTCCAGAATATAATCTGGTGGTGAAATCCGACAAGCAGGGCAAAGTTCCCAATAGCCTGATGGCACATGAGCAGAACTTGGCCAACGTGGCTCAGGAACAGCAGTGCACGAGCCCCGACGAGAACATCCCACCAGACTTGTCCACACTCCATAAACACTTGCGGGTAGCGCAGGAGCAGTTAGACATTGCTTTTCAGAGCTACAACAACACTCAGGCACATGCTCAGCCATCGAGAACCAGCAGTCCGGCTTCAGGTGGGACTGTGGCAGAGCAGAACCGCGCCAACATGGCCCAGGAGAAACAAGGGGCTAAGCCCAAAGCAAGTTCAGAGAAGGGTAGTACCAATGGCAGAGATGGGAAGAACTCTGTATGGATATGATGTGGGGGGGGGGCTGACGAGGTGTTTCCAATTGGGTCAGGAAATTGGGAGGCAAAGGTGCCTTTCCTTTTCTCCACTGAAGTGGGATTTGCTCAGGAGGGTGCTAGCAATGGGGTTGTGGGTTTAAATACAGGTCAGATGTTTTGATAAATGCTGCCAAACAGTTACAAATGATGCATTTCAGACATGTCTTCCAGTGTGTTAAGAGGCCTCGTGCCAACTCCTGTCACCCTGATGCGGGAGTCATTCACACCATGGTGACATCTTTGCATGACTCTTGCGACTCCTTCCAGGGCTTCCTCCCCCACCAATATTACGTACATTCCCAAATAACATCTCTCACCCAGCAAGTGGGGGAGCCAACTACCAGGCTTTCTGGAGAAAGGGCTAAATTTCCCAAGGTCCTTCCAGGGGACCCGAATCCCCAGCCCCAGATCTATGCTGTATAGCTCTCTGGTATAGTCTTCCACCTGCAGCTGGCTCAATCAGTATTGGTTTCCCACCTCCATCTTTTAATCTTGCCTTTTCCTTGCCTGTGTCATCTTCTTTCCCTCTTGCTCTTTGCCTCTCTGTCGTTTTTACGTTTCATTGCTCTGCTGGTCTATCCCGTTAATATCACCCTCTTTCTTATAGCCCATTTTCCTCTCTTGGTTTGTTAAATACATGGCACCAGGAGTCACATCACTTTTCCAGTGGCAGTCACACACATGCTGCCCAAGGAAACATGCACTGGGCTGGTGACAATAAAGATGTCATTGCCTAGGAGAGCCACTGTGTGAATTCTGCCTCTGAGACAAAGGTATATGAAAGACTGTCTCACCCATTCATAGACCGTCTCATATATTCATAGATATATGAAAGACCGTCTCACCCATTGGCCCTTTGTAAGGAAAACCTTGACTGTTCCAAGCAACTGTTGGCCCACACTGTACCTTCTCTTGCTCTGTGCTTACACTGAATTCTGAAATGTCATGACTGCACTAACACTCAGCTGAATACATTTCTTCTAACTACTTTGGTGGAAGAGAAGATGCCTCTAGAAGCTGTCATGGTATTTTTCAGTAATGCTCCACATGGTTGCACAGGTTCCTGAAATAGCCATCACTGCAATTGTAAACACTAAAGCTGTACTAACCTGTGTACACAGCTGTATCTTAATTGCATCATGGCTTCCAAAAAGCCATTTAAAGCTTTTAAAGAGTAGGCTTAATCCTCAAAGCAAGGACTTCCTGGTCTGTAATGACATCTGTGATGTTTCTGCTGTTGACTGCAGTGGAGTCACTACATCAGACAGCGTGTAGCATTTACATTTGTCACAGTTAAGCTGGGAACTAGGCAGGTTCAAAGCATCTTGGCCATCTTGCCCGCGCCCTGTAAAAAGGTGCTTTCCTACACCACGACTGGTGTGGAATGAGAAGGGTTACCTGTGCTGAAGCACCTCCTACAACAACAGTGCCTTTTGCAACACTAGGAGGATGGAATGATTGGGTGCTGCCCACATCTTTGTTGCATCTTGGGTGTAGAGAGCAGGAAGTGGTGCCAGCAAGATAGTTAGTCCATGCTTTTGTGAAATGAACATCATCGTAGGGTGCTTCCTGACACCACAGCTCGGAGTGACAACTCTGATACAAGGAGTAGCCCATTAAATGGTTCCTCCTATCAGACGTTTTGAGCCACTGTTCACTGCTCAGGCACAATACCCGCACACACACACACACTGAGCTTGCTAATCCATGCAATCAGAAGAGGAATCATAAGAATTGCCTTGCTCAAAGTAAGGTCCATCTGGGCCAGTGCCCTTTCCAGCAGTGGCCAGCCGGATACACCTGAGCTTTCACAAGCAGGGTGCAAAGATAACAGCCGTCCCTTGTTGTTTGTCTCCAGCAACTCTTATTTAGAGGCACAGTTCCTCCCTGCATATGGAAGTTTGGTAGAGCCACCTTGACTAATAGCCCCTGGTAAATGTATCCTCCATTAATCTGACCCAAATTTTGAAAAGCCAGGGTCTTTCAGGCTGACCTTCCCCTCTCCTTGTTCATTGGCCAAATACCCCAGTGAGCCAACCAGAGATTTAGGCCTGTAGCAGCACCAGGAAAAATTATCTCTTTCCCTGAGGCTGCTTTTGGTCATCACTCACGCTGACCCCTCCCAACTGGAGAGTCAAAGCTGCAGCCAATTCCCAATTAGCCAAACCTTGAGCATCCAGCACATCATCAGGCCTCTCACCTGGTCAGAGTGAGGTTCCAAAGGCTCTTCTCAGCCTTCTAACCAGCTCTGCCCCCACAGCTGCTGCAGAACGGCTGTGGCCTGCAAGATGGAGTCAGACTCCAGCCAGTGGGCTTAACTTGTTCTGCATAGTTTATGGCACTGTGTTCTGTAAGTTCATTATGCATTAATTGATGGAATCCACTGTCATCACATGAGATAACCCTCGCTTCCTCTATCCAAGCATGGGCATTGCTGGCAACCAGTGCTCCATCCTGATCTGCAAGCTGGAGGCTTACTGTAGCACCAAGACACTTAGTGACAGAATGACATCTGGAAGTACCTATGATTTGCAGAGAACTTGATCACAGTGTTAGTACATGCATGTGTGCACATAAACGTGTAGAAGCACTTTTGTAACCTATGCATACAAGCAGATACCAATTCCAAGCTAGTTTTTGCCATTTACACCAGCTTATTATGTGGTTGAACCTCTGGCTGATTCTTCTGGGGCCCCAGAAAGTGACTGTATTGAAAGCACTAGGTAGAGCAAGGGATTGAGCTGCCTCAAGGTCTGGAGTAAAAAGGTAAACTCCTTGTCACTGTCGCTTAGCCAAAAATCATGGACAACATAGAAGGTCTCTTCATTAAAATAAATGAGTGAGCTGTAACAGAAGTAGGGTTGCCAGCATTTTCCCCTGACAAACGTTCTGTGCTTTTAAAAGGCATGTGGCAGGCAAAAATTCAACAGGTGCCTTTCCCCCAGCATTAATATAGGAGTGTTGCACCTGTTGAATGTCTGCCTGTTGTGCAGCAGATAAAGGCACAGAGTCTTCATTGGGTAAAAGGGGCAGCCCTAGATAATTTCCAATCAGTAAATAAAAAGGGTAAGAGATGCATCATTGATAATGTGGTACAATAAAAAATAATACTTGATTTTTGTCTTAGGAAAGGACTGCAAAATCTCACAGGAGAAAAAATGGGTTTCTAGAAAGCATTTGTATTGCATTTCTGACTTAGGATAGGACAAAGGAGGAATTTTTGCCAAGAAAGGAGCAGGGTTGTATGTATGGTGGGATTCATGCAGCCGAGCCCCCTGCATCCATTTCGGCTCCACAGCTGATCAACACGTGTCTGTGTTGAAATGAAATGACAAGTTCCTGGCTCAACCTCTGTTTTGAAGGCACAAAAGTGGCCAGAAAAAGCCACCTTGTGGTGATGGCTCCACCCTAGCCAGGTGGCTGTGTGGTTCAGCCTCCATCCACTTGGCTTTACAAATGTCATCACAGCAAGCCTTTCCAGCAGAGAGGAGAAAAGGTTTTCTGAGCTTCTCCAAGGCTATCCCAGCAGTTCCTTGTAAGTCGCTGTTTATGAGCTGAATGCCCCGTTCCAAAAACTGAAGAGCGAAGCAGAAGTAAGAAGTGATACAAACTTTATGCCCTGCCATGAAGTGACAGATTTCCTGCAAATTTGGACTAGGATGGGTGAGAAATGCCATAACCCAGCAGTCTTCAAATTACTACTCAGACTTTGAAGACACTACGTGCTTGTGGGGGCGAGGGAGGGATTGGGGGGGACCCGTGGCGACATGGGCATTTAGGGGCATTTGCCCTATTTCACATGAAATAGGATGTAAGCTCTGATCTTGCAGATGAGCTATTTTAAGCATCGGGGAGGGATCTCCTACATGACATCCATTAAATATGTTCTATTTAGCAAAAAAAACAAGCAAACCAAAATTGTTATCTGCAATTTGAAAACATTTATGGTTTTGAACTATAATAGCTCCAAAATTAGCACATCCACTCAAGGAAACTTGGGAATTGTAGTTTTCATGTGGCAGACAGTGATCTTCATTTAAAAAATCATAGCACCTACTGCAATTCTGAATCTCACATAGAAACCATGATGGTTAATGTGACTTTAAAACGGTTTAACATTTAAAAACCAGTATAGAGCAGAAGCCAAATTATGTTGTTGCTCACATTCCATTCCACTGGGAAATACTTGAAATTAACAAAAAGGCCATAACAAATCTATGCTGTTATGAAGTTTCCAGATTTTTTTTGTCTTTTTTGTACTAATTTGTAAGTTGTATTAAGAAACATTTTGAGTATATAACTTACTCTTTGTAAATATTTTTCAGTGTAAATGTTACTGCCAGATTGTACTTAGAATGACAGAACACTTAAAAGAAAATTCAATTGGATATTCAGTGTTCAGTACTAATAAAATGGAATAAAAATTTTCAATTTGTACGTTCTATGACAAGAGTGTGTATTTATCTAGGAGGGTTGCTGGTGAGGATTAGCAGATCATGTAAGCATGCCTTAAAAATCTTAAGAAAAAGGATGCTGGAATACAACATTGCAAAGAGATACTAACTGAACTGGATTAACATCCCTATCAGGCAGCAGTGTGGGGCCACTTCCAGATGGGGCATGTAATCTGGGACTGCTACTCTTTGTTCACTCACTCTTGATAGGGGAGTTCACACAATGTTATCTCCATCTATTCTCCACCTACAAATTTTCCTTGCGCTTGAATTGTCACATTTATTAATGGGGAAAATCCATTTATACTGAGAACAGCAGCATAACCACACATCCACTCTACTACCGCCTCTGGCATCTGCTTCAGAAGTAAGGTAAAGGTTTCCCCACCACTGAATGGTCTGAATGGACTAGGGGGCGGTGCTCATCTCTATTTCTAAGCCAAAGAGCCGGCGTTTGTCCAAGGACAAGTTTCTGTGGTCATGTGGCCAGCATGACTATATGTCAAGGCGCACAGAACGCTGTTACCTTCCCACTGAAGTGGTACCTATTTAGCTACTCACATTATTTGCATGTTTTCGAACTGCTAGGTTGGCAGGAACTGGGATAAGCAACCGGAGCTCACTCTGTCACGTGGTCTTGAACTGCCAACCTTCTGGTCAGCAGCTCAATGGTTTAATCCGCAGCACCACTAAATCACCAGGAGTACACGTTTCTTAATAAATACTGTCTTTTTGAGAGGCGCATGTCCAAATAAAACAAGAACACGAGGGGTAGGGCAGGCAGAGTTGGTGTATTGTGTCCCCAAAGCACATATTCCACAGTGTGGAAGGAATATTGGGGTTCCTCATGTTACCACAAGTGGAACAGCAACAAAATGATGCTACTAGGAGTCCGTTTGGACATGCCATGTTGGGGCAGGGGGACGCCACCTAACACAATGGTGCTCCCTTCTAGTTTAGCTTATTGATGAATTTCCAGTTTTCTGCTATTTGAGCAAATATGCACATAATTGTACTGCACAGGATATAACACTAACCAGCATTAGGTGACGTCCAGTTCTACCATAGAGAGAATGTCCGTGTGAGTGAAAATGTAAGTATAGGTTTTCACATTTGCACTATCAGTGGCTGTAATAATTAATTAGAAGCAATAAGGAGCTGTAAGCAATAAGGCTGTATATTGTCACCCTGCTTATTTAACTTATACGCAGAGTACATCATGAGGAAGGCAGGGCTGGATGACTCACAAGCTGGAATCAAGATTGCTGGGAGAAACATCAACAACCTCAGATATGCAGACGATACCACTCTACTGGCAGAAAGTGAGGAAGACCTAAAGAACCTTTTGATGAGGGTGAAAGAGGAAAGTGCCAAAATTGGTTTGAAGCTCAACATTAAAAAGACTAAGATCATGGCAACCACTCCCATCACTTCCTGGCAAATAGGAGGGGAAGAAATGGAAGCAGTGACAGACTTTATTTTCCTGGGCTCCAAGATCACCGCAGATGGTGACTGCAGCCATGAAATTAAAAGACGTTTACTTCTTGGGAAGAAAGCTATGGTGAACCTAGATAGCTTAATCAAAAGCCGAGACATCACCCTGCCAACAAAGGTTCGCATAGTCAAAGTGATGGTTTTCCCAGTAGCCATGTATGGCTGTGAGAGCTGGACCATAAGAAAGGCAGAGCGTCGAAGAATCGATGCTTTTGAATTATGGTGTTGGAGAAGACTCTTGAGAGTCCCCTGGACTGCAAAGAGATCCAATCTGTCCATTCTCCAGGAAGTCAAGCCTGATTGCTCCCTGGAAGGACAAATGCTGAAGCTGAAGCTCCAATACTTTGGCCACCTGATGAGAAGAGAGGACTCTTTAGAAAAGACCCTCATGCTGGGAAAGATTGAAGGCAAAAGGAGAAGGGGGCGACAGAGGATGAGATGGTTAGATAGTGTCACCGAAGCAATGAATATGAAATTGGGCGAACTCAGGAAGCTAGTGGAGGACAGGGAGGCCTGGCGTGCTGTGGTCCATGGGGTCGCGAAGAGTCGGACACGACTTAGCGACTGAACAACAACAATAAGGAGCGAAGATATGTTCTGAAAATATGTAATCCAACACACACGTACCTGGAAGTGAATCCCAGTGGGATTTACTTCCCAGCGTCCATGCGGAGAACTAATCTTAAAACTAAGACCACGTGTATTATATTGAAATGAGTATCTGGAGAACGAGCTGCACGCCCTTGGGGCCGAGTAGAGACGGAACCCTTCTGCGGGGCTTTTTAAACTATTGCAGTAAGAGGGAATGGCCAAGGGAGTGCACCTAGAAGGCGAGGGGCGCCTGCGCACTGGAGCCAATCACTCGCCTCACTCCAAGGAGCTTTCACTCACGCCCGTTGCCACTCACAAGATGGCAGCGTGCAGGACGCAAGGAGGTTAGATTAACTCCATGGCAGGACGCTACTGTTACCCTTGCCGCTCTTCCTCGGGCCGCCATGCTGATGAGGGCGAGCGGAACGCTGCGGGGTCTCGCTCGTGCTTTATGCCTCGGCGGGAGAGGAAGATGCCTCAGTGGAGAAAGGGGGGACATTGGGGCGGGCGCGGACAACCGCTGTTTCGCGCTCAGCCGCGCGCTGCTTCGCCTCCACGGCCCCGAGACGGAGACGTTCCTCCAAGGCTTGCTGACCAATGACGTGACGCAGCTGGCGGTGGTGGGCGGGCCTTCGGTCTCTCCCGGCGCGCAGTACGCTCACGCTCTGAACGTCCAGGGGAGGTGCCTCTATGACGTCATCCTGTACAGGTGAGCAGGTCCATTTGTAGACGGCGGAGGGGAGAGACTGGAAGGGCGCACTGGTGGGTCAGGGGGGCGACCTTCTTGTCCTTGCGATGGGGTGACCCCGCCGTCACCTAATGAAGAGGGTGGCCAAATGCAATGGACAAGACTCTTGCACTTATGGTAGCCTGATCCAAGCATGTTTAGTCGAGATACCACTGGAGCGGCCGTAAACCGAGGCTAACCATTGATCCAGCCAAACCAGTAGTCTAGTGCCGTGGTTCTTAACCTTTGTGGGCCATGGACTGCTTTGAGATCTGATGAAAGCTATGGATCTCCTCCTCAGAAAAGTGCACATTAACATGTACACAAAACGTCTTGTTTGCACTTGATTTATGGACCCCCTATGGTTCATTCATGGACCATTGGTTAAGAATTCCCTTAGCAGGAATCCTTTGTTGCAACCCTTCAATGACTGGCCTCCAGTTCCATACTGGTTTTGCACACTAGAGGTTCTGTATGGCATCGTGCATAATGGCCATCAATAGAACTTTCCTCTTTTTAACCCATCTAAGCTAGTGGCTCCCATTACATATCCTGTGGTAGCAAATCCATGATGGCTCTACCCCATAATATTTCAAACAAACAAGAGTAATATTTAGTGTAAAATAAGCCAGAAAGCAAAGTACAATGGAAGAAATACTTATATATCAATCTCAAATTTCCAAATAATGCTGATAAACATGCAGAAAAAAATTGAAGTTCTTGAAAATGAAGGAAATGCAATTTCCAAAACAAGTTAAGTGTAGCTTCAGCTGGATCCATGTAAGTGCTACTTAAACACAAAAGTGTTGACAACTGATGTTGATCCTTGACTGACAGCTGAGAGCAGCTAATGGTGGTGCTGGGGAAGCTGTATCCAGCACCCAGGCCTTATGTTTGACACTCCTGATTTAGTATTTCTTGCTTTAAAAAAAATTAATTTGGCATTTTCCATAATAGCCTGGAGTATCAAAAATTGTAGCACAATGCAGGGGAGGGGAGGTAAAAGACCAACTGAGTCTCTATGCCATGCAAGAAAAGGTCAAAATTGGAAGGAAAGATTAATATAAGGAACTCCGTTTCTTCTGATCTTGGGTTGTTTTCAGGATTCATGAGAGTCTGCAAGAACCACCACACATCCTGCTGGAATGCGATGTCTCAGTCTTGGATTCCTTTCAAAAGCATCTGAAACTCTATAAGATCCGGAGGAAAGTAAACATCACCCCTTGCCTTGACCTCTCTGTGTGGGCTGTCATTCCAAAGGAACCATTGGAGGAGGGGTCTCAAAAGCTCAAGCAACATGCCAGCAAAGCTGTGGTTATAACTCCTGACCCCAGAGTAGATGTCATGGGTTGGAGGCTGATAATCAACAAAGGTGTAAACCCACTAGATGTCGTTCCTGGAAGCCAGATTGGAGATGTTCAAGATTACCATAGGCACAGATATAAACAAGGTAAAACTGCCCATCTTTGGAAAATTATCCCAGTGGTAATTGGGAGGGACAAAGAGAATTCAGCCCTTTTGAGCCTTGATACTCTTACAGTTTCAGAGTATTTTAGGAGGCCTGATTCTTTTTTCTGTGGTGCAGCCTTTCTGTTCACTGCTCCTGCCATTATAAGTCATCACCAAAACCTTCAGTGGTATGTTGGAGGCGAGAGCACCAATACAGATCCTAGAACACTGTTCCTGTTACCAGTGACTCATCCTTTTCAGGCACTGGATTGTCATGATCCCCATTTGATACTTCTCAGCTATCATTGGTGCCAGCGTCAAATGCGACTAACGTGTTGCCACTCAGGGTCCTACCAATTTATGGAGGTCATTTAATAGTTGCCTCTTTCTTTTTTTCCCTGTTCCAGGAATCCCTGAAGGCACAAAAGACCTACCTTCAGGAATAGCCCTGCCCTTGGAATCTAATCTGGCCTACATGAATGGTATCAGCTTCACCAAAGGTTGTTATATTGGCCAGGAATTAACAGCCAGGACTCATCATATGGGTGTCATCCGTAAACGCCTCTTGCCAATACAGCTCTCAGCTTCTGTGCCTTCCGAGAGCATCCCTGAGGGTGCTGAAATTGTAACAGAATCTGGAAAGTCAGCTGGAAAATATCGGGCTGGAGATGACAAGTTTGGGATAGCACTGCTACGAATGGCTCACATAAATGGACCACTGCATCTAAAAGTACCAGGTGACACACCTGTGAGTCTCTCCACCTCCATACCAACATGGTGGCCAAAACCTGCGAATAAATAGAGCAGCCTTGTATTGAGCACTCTCTCTCTTTTTGAAGATTCCTGATGAACCTGAAATTCAGTCTTCTGTTGCCTCTTCTTTTGTGGGTCAATACAATCTTGTGCAATGTATTTCATTTCAGCAGGACTTGTACAGGAATAATTCCTAGTACATTGGCCTATTTTCATTGTCACTGATGTGGGAGAAAAGTGTATGTGATGTCATCTTCTGGAGAGCAAAGCTGATCTCTACTACTAAGTGATGCTTCTGTAAATTATCTGAACTCTCCCATCCATCCACTCTTCCCCCTCCCCTTTCACCACAGCAGGCCAACTGGGAGCTGAGGTCTTGAAGCAACAGTGTTAGTATCACCATCAGGTTTCTGCATAATTCACCTTCCAACAGCCAGCCCTGATGTTTGCCTCAGTTACAAGAGCCCCAAGTTACATCTTGCTCCACGTTCCCAGTAAATCAAGAATATCCATCATCATCAAATAATATTTATATACCACTTTTCAACACAAAGTTCACAAAGCGGTTTAATATTCATCACTGCCTGCAGTTGGGAGGAAGGGGAGACAGGGGGGAAAAAACCAGAGGAAAAAACTAAAACAGCTGTATTGGGTGACTAATAAATCACTATTAATTAGTAATTCATTACTAGTAATTAGTAATTGTTATTGCTTATTTTACTAATTAGTATCTAAAAAGACAGGTGCAGCCAGTGGTGTTATTCACCCGGTACGCTGGGCGGGACTTACCTTTGAGCGGCAGTCCACCCGTTGCGTCACGCCGCGTTCCGCCGCTTTCCCGCCCGCCAGG
>JAJKFI010000119.1:2545216-2559606 GCA_029204185.1 Lerista edwardsae
ATTATTATTATTATTATTATTATTATTATTATTATTATTATTATTATATAAATACCTAGTATTTATATACTGCCTTTCTAGGTCATTAGATTGCTCTTTTAACTTTATTATTCAAGGTTGTTTATATAGGCAGGCATTTCTAAACCCAAAGCGTTTTTACAATCACAAATAGTTCTGATCTTACAAGAACTGCTACATTCAGATGACACTTAATACCAAGTCCAGCCTTCCTTTCTAGCCACACAACTGTCTTCCTACCGGCTGACAAATGGCTTCTTGCTCTCATCAAGAACAGCTGGTCTGACACAACTCCCCTCTCACAGGCAGTCAGACACAGCTCAAATCTTATCAGCCGCATTCTCAAGGTCTGCCGCTCACGGAAACTTCCACTGTTCTCAGACTGGCGACCTTCGGTTCCTATCTTATTCTTCAGGCATGACTGCGGCTTTTACCCTCTAGACGTCCTGCCCATTTTGCAGCATGTCATTGAGCACCTTTGCCTAAGTAAAGATTAGCATGGCAGTGCTCCCAAAAGTTTTAGCCCAGGGACCCATTTTTTAAACAACAATCTATCATGACCCATTAGACCAGTGGTTTCCCAACCTGGGGGTCAGGACCCCCAAGGGAGTCACAAACTGATTTTCAGGGGATCACAGCCGTCTTACACCATCATCTTGGCAGCTTCATTTTGGCTAGGGAAGAGGCTTCCCCATTAAACTTCCACTTCCTCAGTGTTTGCGGCTGCAAGGGAAATTAGCCTTGCTATGGGCTTGTCTTGGTGTACACTCCCAGGCTATTTTATGCGGGTGTAGGCATTGCAAGACTTTCCCTAGGAATGGAGTCCCTAGAAACTCCCAACGACTGTTCCCCCAGTTTACAGTAATTTCAAGGCATTTCCATCTGAAGAGACTTCCTCTCTGCTCCCTGTTGAGGTGATGGCACTTAAGTCTGATCTGAGAGGCTGGTGTTGTATAGACTATTTTCAAACCATAAACAAATTTTGGAAAATAAGAAAATTTTCCCAGATTAAATTGCTCCCTAGTTTTGTTTCGCTAAATGTCCAAGTGATACCTGGTCTTTCATATTCAGATTCCCAAGATATGAAGATTACTCTAGGCCAGGGATCTCCAGACTACAGCCCAGAGGCCAGATGCAGCCCACCACAAGATTTTATCCAGCCCATAGCGATTTTTGTTAGAGCATTTTCTAATGTTTGGCATTTTTAGGGCCCTGTCCTATGGGCCATAGCGCAGGCGGTACAAACGTACCACCCGTGCTATTGTTGCAAAAGGTGCTGTAAGGCACTTCCAATGCTGGCGGTAAGCCTTACCTACCAGCGCCGGGCCACTGCTGGCCCTACGCCAGTCCCCACCACCCAGAGAAGGCAACGCAACACCGGCTGCGGTACGTACTACCAGTGCCAGTGTTGTGGTCTTTTCGGGGGGGCACATCGGGGTGGGACTGGTGGGGATCTTTGCTGCCGGATCCTGACCTCCATGTGGCCCAGCATGGAGGCCCTCACCCTGCACCAGCGAAATAGCCAGCGCAGAGGTGAGTAGGCTCATGGCCGGCCCACACCATTACCAAGGGGAAAGGGGACAAATTTTCCTCTTCTCCTATGGACCCTCTTGAGGCTGTCTGGCTGCCACAGGATGCAACGGTAGCTGCTTGGCTAACGCTGCTCACATGGACACCCGGGCAGTTCAGGATTGGGCTGCCCTTCATTATATAAATCATTTCTCAGCTTAAGCATGGCACTGTACAAAAAGTCAAATGTTTTTTACAAATGTTTACAAAGTTGTCCATCCCAAGTGCTCACTAATACTTCAATACAATTATGGAAGGGAACTCTTGAATCCTTGTCAGTGCTGGGGCTGGATACCTGAATTCATTCCAAGTTCGTTGGCAGAGGCACCTGCCCTGCTGTGCCCTGTACAGGCTTAAGTCCTATGCCATACATTCTGCAAATTTTAATCCAACTGTCGGTTATGTGGCTTTCTCCAAATTCCCTGTTGACATTGTAATTGCTGGTTTTGTTTATAGATGTCCTTGCTTTGGCAGCTGCCATTAAAAATTTGGCTTTCTCCACACGAAAAACCCGGACAGCATTATGGTGTGCTCTTCAGATGACTCTACCAAAAGCTTCAGCAAGCAGTCTAGTAAAAAAGGAGGACATAGAAAGAGCGTTGCAGGAGCTCTGCCCCATTAGGGGCAGCTCACCAGCAAAGTATGATGTGCAGTCTGAGGAATCCCAGAAGATCATCAAATGAGCACATCAGAAAAGCAAACCTTGCAGCAATCTGCAAAATACCCCAGTCTGACAAGCAAGTCTAACTGGCCTGTGCTGCATTTCCACTGCTGAGAGTCAAGTCTGGATACTTGCATGATTGCAACAGTGTTGCAGCACTCTTCATATTGGTCGTTCTGTGTTTGCAGTATAAAATAGGAAAAGGTGATAGAGAGGTGGAGCCAAGCAGTTGTGGCTCCTCATCTCCTCACCTTGATCATCAATCTAAGCTATGATTTAATCCATAAATGGGGAAACTAGCAAGTGATGAAGCTGATTCTCCTGTGTTGCAATTTTTGCACTCCAAAAGATTCACTTATTTTTGTTTTCTATATTATGTTATTCTTTTAAGTGCCAAAGTTGGTTGCTAAAGATGGTGTTTTGTTGTTAATTGACAATGAATAACATGCATTTCTTTTGTCGCATTTCTGAAAGCTGAAATTGTTGAGATAATTTCCAAAGGTCTGGCTGAAGCAACCTGCAGCTAATATAGTTTGTGTTTACATTAAATTTATGAAATTGTGTTTGATCCAAATTTCAATTACCACAATGGTGATTTGGTAATAAAATCTGTGGGCTGGCAAAGAAAAAACAAAAGGAGTTCTAAATATGGTGTAATAAATATTACATTATGCCAAGCCCTGACCAGTGACCATCATTTAGAATTCTAAATGGAATTTGTGGATTCACATAGTGGCTTAAACTATTTAACTTGATATATACTTGATGAGAAAACGTGACTATTAATGATGTATTTATTTTCATGGTCAATATATTTGGATATACACTTTGATTTCTTGCCAGACCTAATAATCAGGCTCAGGAAGTCTTTGTGGGTGTGGGTGTATGGCATAAGTCATATTTTATGTTAATAGTGACAGTATGTTTGTAGAATAGTTATATAACTCTATACTAGTTTACCAAAGCTGGTTGATTTGTTTTTAGCCCAAGGAAATTTTATATGTTAAATCACTATTGCTAGCCTTCACGCTGTGTCTTAGACAATCAAATGTGTTACATGCCAATGTTGAATGTATAAGGTAAGAATTTTGACTAGAAAGTATCATCCTGAAACCTTCCCTTGGTTTTGCCCGGTGTTGGCCCACATTTCCCCAATTGGGGGGGGGGGTGTACCCCATGTAAATGTCGTGGTGTATATGCAAGCAAAGCTGTCCGCAACATTGTTGTAAGTGATGGAGGGTGAGAGTAGCAAACTAGAATTCATGCTGGAGCGGTACGGGGCGGGGGGAAGGTGCACTTTCTTTGCATTCAAGGGCTCTCTCTAGGTTGGGTCTTTCCATGATTTGATTCTTAATACTTACAAGTACTGGTGCTTCAGTAATCTTGGAAAGTATTATATCACCTCTTTGTACTGATAGCCAAGATTTGTGTTTGTTTGTGTGTGTGTGTGTGAGATATCAATCCTAACCTGGAGTTAGTCCGGCACAGTTAGGCCAGCAAAATTTGACTGCTATGAGGGCCACTGTAAAGTGTGTTTGGACCACTGTCAGAGTCAGGGAGGATGGCACACATTTGTGTGCAGGCCTCTCTTAGAGTGGTCCAAACATATTGTAAACAGCGTCCCTTGTGCCAGCCACTCTTTGCTGGGTTAACTGTGCCAGCCTAACTCCAGGTTAGGATTGTGCTCTGTGTGTGTTTACACAGTATGCTAATGGAGAAATTTGAAGAGCCTTTCTAACAAAATTAATTGAAAATGTGAGGGATGCTAAACAGTTGCAAAAAACTTGGAGCAGCCTTCACTTGGTGTCGCTAGTAATATGTTAAATTGGATATCGCTCTGTGAAACAATTGATGCATTATGTATGCATTTACCACGTGTTCCCCACAGTGTTTAGCTTTTAGCTTGCCAACCTTGAGAGCAGATGCAGTATAATGAATACAAGGAACTTGACAAGTGCAACAGGGAATTGAAAATAGAGTACCTTGCGTTCTTCTTCTGTAGATTTTTCTTTTTACAAAAAGAATCCTTGAGAGGTGTAATCTTCAGAATGCGCCATATTCTTAATGGGAAATTGTCCTTGATATTTTGAACTTTAGGTTTAGCATAAAGTTTAATGCTGAAGAAATGTGTGCTTTGTGTGTGCGTATTTTGCATTAAATGTCACATTGTCAAATATCCTTTTGTGAATTAGAATTAGTTTATGGTAAGAGGAGTTGATTGAATTTTACTATTACAATATATTAAGTTATGAATCACAGTTTAATAGTCTATTTTGTATGTTTATAAAATTGTACTGTGAGCAGATAGTTTAAAAAGTGATGATAATTGGTATGTGCCTTTTTAAAAGGTTAATATAATGGTGTGTGTTGCAACTGAGAAATATACTAAAGGTATTATAATAATCTGCATTAAGCAGCTAATGGTTTAGGGTATGACTGTTCCGTCATCAGTTTCCAACACTGAGTTCCCTTGCTTTAGAGTTTTAGTTCTGGCACCTAACAAGGCATCTTCTCAATTTGTTTAGTTTGGTTGCATTCCCAGGTGTCTTCAATAAATGGCAGTAAGAGATGCCCACCAAAGGGTGAGACTAAATATTGTGCATGTTTGTTGAAACTTTTCAGTTCAGGATTTGGAACACTTCAACCCTGCTTTCAATTACACTAGTCCTTCTGTGCAGGAGGTTGCCTTACTGGCAATGTTGAAGTTGGCTTTTTGGTGCCTGTAGCTAACAGTCACATCAGACAAACAGGGTTTGGCTTCCAAGTAAAGAATGAACACGTGCAACTATTGTACTGCTTTTCAACCTGATCAAATTTGCCAGGCCCAAAACTGGACCATTTGTTATATCATGGTCTGAATGAAGCCATATAGCATGGGGTTGGGTTCTTTCCCCCTGCCTCCAGTTTATGAAGCAACGTGAACCACAGGATGTGCTGTGTTTCCAGCGTCTGAAAAGCGTGTTCCTTACTTTGCTTACTTTTTTTCAAGGCGGCCTGTACAGTATTTAACTTTCAAGGAAAATTAATGAATGTTCTATAAGTCATTTCCTTTGGATTCTTGCTGAAGCATGTTGCTGACATTGTCACTGATGTAGGGACCTTGCTAAACTTGTAAGTTGCCTTGGAAGGACTGTAATAACAGTTATGGTGAATTATGCAGCATAGAGATGCAAAGCTTAGGTTTTCACCTAAAAAGATTTTGGGACACTTGTCTGATTGTTTTGTATTTGTGTAACAAACCTTCTGTGAAAATTAATCTCTTACGTTGGGGGAACTGTGAAGTTAGTAGCCCAGGTGAACACTGAGGCACTTTAATGGGACCCAGTCGCCATGAATGGAATCTGCTTTTTTAAAATAGAGATACTCTTTGTTTATATAGGACTTATTCAGGTTATAGACAAGAGATTTTTTTTTCTTCAGTGCAGTAAAATTGATTTGTGTTGTATTTCCTATAAGGTAAATACTGCATTCTGTGTCTCCAAAAATATTGGTCTTCTAGTTTCAAAAGCTGCAAAGTTGCAGAGGCCACAAACCAAGAGCTATGTGTAGGCATGTGCAAGAGCTTGTGCATGCCTAGTGGGGCGTGTGCCATTTTTGGTTGGAACAGTAGGTTCTCGGGACCTTTCCGTATACAACTTTTGAAATTCGCAAGCTTCAGCAGTGGTTTGGGAACTCCTGTTTTGAGTGAAAGAAGTCCAAAGGCCTTCTCAGCATTTGTAATGCTTTGCACATTCCTCTGAACTCTTGACCATAACCTTTGTCTAAAGAAAACTGCTGTTGTCTTTAGTTCAGTCATAGTGACTTTTATTGATTTCCTCCACCCCACCCCGGTTAGTTACTTACATCATTTATTATAGACTAGCTGGTTTTCCTTGAATGTATGGTTTCAACAAATTCCAATATTCCAGCACCTTTTCAGAACGAGAACAATAAAAGGAGAATATTCAACTGTGGTTGCCACACTGACAAATATATACAGGTTTTTGAGAGTTCAGCAGTGAGTGTTAGTGGTAATCATTGCTTGCCTGTGTGAAAACTCAAATAGAAATGGTTACTTGCCTGTTTTATGTGGCTCAATCACCAGCATAAACTTTTGGTAAACCTTTGTATGGAAGTAGGAAAACAAAATGGGTGTGCATCTTTTTTGAATGGTTTTACAACAGATCTTTTTGAGTGATTTTTTTAGTGATTTTACAACAGATCTTTATAGTATCTTGTAGTTTTTTATTTTTGTTTTTCTTTAATCTGGATATTTTGTTGAACTTTGTAGCAATACTACAGTTTTATGATGCAGAAATGATATGTGATCTTATGGATAGCTTGTGTTTGGGGAATTTTTAGGAACAAACTAAGAATAAGTCCTCTTGGCTGCTTTATCAGATAAATCATGGTTTTATTTGCTGGCAACATCAATAAGAGAAAAATGAAGTTACTGTACATCAACTTGAAAAAAATCACCACAGAAAATTTCTATCAGATGATGTGCAGAAATATAACTTTTTCCACCAAATGCAATTTCTAGGCTGCATGGAATGGGACGATTGCTTTTCTTTTTATTTTTATTACCAATAATGCAAAGATAATACTATTTTAATATATTGTTTGTAGTATAATGTGCATCTTCGGTCAATCTTGTTGAACTGTAAAAATGTGTATAATGTTAGTGGCATAATTGAAAAGGCTGTTACTGAACACATTGATTGACCTGAAATGAGTCTACACAGGTCAATTGTTACTTAACCCTTGGTCTGATTAGGTGCTGATTAGGTGCTGATTTGGAAACTGTGGATCTGAAAGCTGCAAAAACCTCACTTCTACCTCTTGATTATTATGAACAAATTTGATCTTCACCATCATCAACACTTACCTGCTGGGGCCTCCTTTGGTATTGTATTGTCAGTCAATGCCATGTAGCCACAGTAGAGTCTTTATTTGTGTGAAGTCACTTAATGTGTGCTCTGTATAATCTACAGTAGTAGAAAAGTGGAGAAGGTTGAAATGTTTGGATCAAGATTTATTAAGATGCGTGATCAATCTTATAAAAATCATGGTGAAGGAAATGTTCCCATTTTTGTTTTTATGTGTGACTTTTCCTTATCAAAATTGATATGAGTTTGCTTGTTACACTAGGATTTAGTTATATCTAAGTGAATTATCAGCTGCTGTTTCTTGTGTAAGAGTGTCTTTTTCCCCCTCTTTTTTTTTTTTTAAAAAAGCTACTGAATACCTTTGTGTTTGCTGGCTAACACTTAAAACAATTAAAGTATTTAATATTTAGCTCAGTGTAGTTGTATGACTATGTATGTATGTAATTTCTGCTTTCCTTAAGGCCCTTGAGTAAGCTATTCAACCTTTAGAAACAGTGCCAATCTGCTAAAAAAAAAAGGGGGGGTGTTTCTTCTCAGGAGTTAGTTTTTTAAACCAGCTTCTGGAAATTGAGGACCAGACCCTAATCTTAGACATTTAGCTGCCTTTGAAGAGGAGAAGGTTCTTCTCAGCTTGTCAGGAAAAAAAAACAACAACAAGTGTTAAGAAATAAGCAGTCTGGAGTTCTAACCTCTTTTCTTTCTCGTGCCTAGTCCTGCCAGGAAAAGTGAATGCAATTCCCAAGACAATTCTTCTATTTTTTTGTTCTGCATCGGGTGTGGCTTAGATGCCCCTCAGCTTTGCCATGGTTCCTGTCATTTGCTCTGACTGGACACAGTCTAAAAAGAAACACTAGCAAACAGTCACTAGAAAAGACACTGTGCTGGGGTGAAGAGGGACAGTGGCTCTACCCCCCTGCTAAATGTAAGAGGTGCACCACTTGAAAAAGTGGCCGTTTTAGCAGGGTAATATATAGACAGACTTTACTCTTTTTAAAAAAGATACACAGCTAATGACATGCAGTGTTAGAATGCAAAAATTAAGTCCCAAAAATCACGACTTAATATATACGGTATTATCGAGCCAGATGCTATACAACAGGCATGGACAGAGATCAGGTTTGTTGAATCTGCTTTGTTAGAACCTTACCGGAGCCAGATACACAGTAGTGGCTTAAGAGGATGGATGGATGGAGCCAATGACTTCCTGCTCCTCATGAGCCATACACTGGGATGACCAGCAGCTATAAATACCAATCTACATTTGCGTTACTATAGGACAGAGAGTTTAACAGCATAATTTTGTGGTGGGGCTGCCCCATTTTCTATTGTTAAAACTTTAAGGAATCAGAAACTCTTTCTGATTCTACTGCAAACCACCCAGTGATCTATCATCTGCCCTGGTGAACAATATGCTTTTGCATTTCTGATTATAGGCTGAGCCTAATTATCTGTGTATTTTTAATCTGCGGATTTGGCTCAATGTGGGTCCCTGGAGGAAGGCCTTGCTGCTGGCTTAGACGAACTGCTCCCCTACCAGTCTGAGCTCAGGCAGAGGGTCTCCCTACAGGCTTTGCTCACGGTCAGGCCTGAGCTACAAAGGCAGAACACTTGACTGGAAAAAGGGACCTGGGAGACAAGAGCCCCTGGCCTGCCCCTCCCCTTGACTATGTGGCTTTTGGTGTTTCATTTCCTGATCACTGGAGGCTTAGGAATATAGAAGCAGTAATGCTTGCCAGACCCTTCACTGCCATCACGTAGGTCTCCTTTTCTGCCAGGTTTTAGAAACCTGATCTGAGTGCTCTATGCTATTGGAGGCAGCAAGTCGGGAAAATTGCAGCCATGAAATAATTGGCTGCTAGCCATGTTAGAACCTTGCCGGAGTATTAACCCTGGGCCAAAACTGATGGAATGTTGTCCTGGCCTGTATGACGTCAGTGGAGGTGTAGGTTTGATGTGTTCTTAGGACAGCTCTTAATGATAGGCTGGTTTGCTTACCTGACACTTAACTCTGATTCTTCCCTTCTGCTCCAATGGGTGTTGGGAACCTTCCTGTGTAATCAAAATGGAAATTCAGGCCATTTTCATGAAATATTTTCCTATTTACAGACCAGATTAAAAGTGGCTAATTATAAAATACACAAGACACACCTAAAAAATAAAACCAGGGCAAGCCTTAAATATCCTGGGACCTGAGTATCGTAAGGACTGTTCCCTCTTGCATAGTTCTCCCATTCAGAAGATGCTCAGTACAGTGTGTGGGACTCCGGGCCACTGGCAGGGTTAGATTAGATGGCAGAGAATTACCGTAATTCTCAACTTTGTTCCCTCTGGATTTTTCTTCTGTTTAAATAAGTGATTTTAAAAATATGGAACAGATGTATTTATCCTTCTGGCTTTCCTTTCATGAGTGCGGTAATTCAGCCATTGGAAACACTGCTTTGTGCCTGTAATAGAATGGCAGCAAGGCTGGCTAGGAAGCCAAGGTCACAGGATCCAGAAAAATCTACTTGCTTTGGCTACAGATTTTTGGCCCTCTGTGTGAAGGAAACAGGTGACCGCTCAAGTGATTGACACAGTGTGGACAAGGAAGCCTCCTTCCGATTGGAGGAGAGGGTTCTACTTGGGTTCCAATGCCCAGCCATCATGTCCTGGAATTTGTTTCATTACATCACTTTATTACTCAGAGCAACGACAGAGCAGAATAGTAAAATGTCTTTATTAGGGTCAACTCCCAATTGTAACATAGTCTGGAAAGACCTGGATGTTAAGCCAAAACGGAGAAGGTGGGAGAAGGCTATTGTCAAACAACCAAGTGACATTTGATATTAATAAACACAAATTTTGGCCCTGCATGTTTTAGAGTAGCAACTGGAGGAATAAAGGCGATAGGCTGTAGTGGTGCCTGGAGAGGGAGGATTTAACCCTTTTCTGCTGCACTGCTGTCCTGATGAACTTCACATCCTCCAAGTTACTATTTAGCTACAGAAGCGCAGCTTCCTACTAGTGCCAAGAAAAGCCCCATAAGCACCTCGGGGATGCACATTTTGTTGGGACTGCACTGCAGTGGCAAAGGGCTAAATTCCTCTACTCACATAACATGGTCAGAATCCTGGAATTTTCTTTTTTGTTCATTTCAAAAAAAAAAATGGTAGGGCCAAATCACACACTTAACATTTAGGGCGAAATCCTACACCCTGCATTCGGCCAACGCTAGTTGTTAGCATTAGCTGTTGGCAGTGGTGCTGCTACAAGAGTGACAACTGGCACCCTCGCGTCAGCGCTGGTGCCATTGAGCCAATGCTAGTAGCAGTATCAGCCCAAGGGCACCAGCCGAAGGCCACACTAGTCCTGATGGTCTGAGGCTGTTGTCCGGGAGTGTTTGATCAATGAAACTACATCCTCTCTCAGATTGCAGAGAATTCACTAGAAGTTGGCACCAGTAATTTTGACAATGGGTCTGTTCATCCTGAGAGTTGGTAAAATGTATCTGGATAGAAGCCTGAGCTTCTATCAAGCATTTATTTAACTCCTGGGCTGAAGTAAGTTCTCCTTAGGAAGGCATTCCCTTTTTGTCCCGTCCGAAAGAGAAATTGGCAAGAAGAGGGCTAATAAATATTTGCCAACAGCTCGTAACATTTCTTCCTCAGATCGTTGTTTGACACCTGTCACTAGGTTCTGGATGAATCCACTTGCGAACAGCACCGCTTCAAGCCCATCAAAGGTATGTCGGCGCACCCACGCACAGGAGACAGCTCCTGGGCGAGTCCCCAGTGGGCTTCCTAAAATGATGCCCTTTCGTCTCTCCACTGCTTGAAATGTAATCTCTCTGGTAAGTGACACCCAAGGCTATTTTGGAAATGGGAGGCAGGGGGAGAGAGGCCGGCACGTCAGCAATCCAACTGGACTGGAGGAGGACAGCCAAAGGGAGGGGCTGGGCAGAGGCTAAACCCCCTGCACTGAGGCTACTGCAGGGGGACTAGGGGATCACCTTCAGCGTGTCCCCAACCTCACTGGGGTTTCTGTTTTATTTATCCCTGGGTGTGTGTGTGGAGGGGGGGACGGACCAAAATCCTGTTGGTCTCCCCATGTCCCCTTCACCTGTGCATCCTTTGGCCACCTCAATCAGGATCTGCTTTTCGTCACCCAAATGAAAGTGGCTGTTTTGCTCCAGATTTAAGACGACTCCAGGTAAGGCCCCCCAATTTAATTAAGAGCCGGATAGGACTGCTGCCTGGTTGGGGAAGGGAATCGTGTTGGCCTTCTTGGTGTTGTTTGAGGTGGTTTTGCAGCACGGGGGTTAGTAGGGAATCTGAAGGTCAGGAAAGCAGAGACCACCCACCCCTTTAGTGCTCAATTCAGCTAGGGTTTGCCGTGTTCTGTGGTTTCACCTGTGGCATAGAAGAAAGCACAGCAACCTGCAAAGGAGGATGAACCGGGGAAGCGTTTAGGTAGAGGAAATGCAATTCTATTACCTTCATGGCTGCATGGTTGCAAGCGTGCGCTGAGAGGCAGAGTTCCTTTTCAGGGAGGGCATCATGTGTGGAAGGAAAGTTTAGCTTTTCCCATTTGGTTTTCTTCCTAAGTACGAAAACGAAGAGAAAAAAAATGTGTTGGGTTAATATTCTGGCCTCGTTACTCTTTTCATGTCGGTATTAATCTTAGCCGCCGCAGCTCCCTCCCCGTTCCTTTTCCCCTGGTCTCAGCTTGCATTCCTACAGATGGACTCTGAGAAAAGACGGAGAATGACAGCTGAGTCTATTTTAAGAGCAGTTGCTCAGTGGGGTGGAGTGGCTGCCATGGCAAGTCGTCTACTTTTTGCATGACATATGGATCAATATAGGACAGGCATTAGTGCAGGAGCTGGCAGACCAGGTGTCAGGAGCCTCTGCTTTCGAGCTGCGTGTGTGTTCTGCACATTCTTCACAGTACGAAGAAAGATTTATTTTTAAAAAAATTTTGCTGAAGAAAGGACACGCTCTCGGACCCTCCAAAGCTGCCCATCAGCAAACCCCATTATTTATTGAATGACTGATAGGATTTGTATACCGGTCTTCTGAAACTCCAAGCAGGGTATATAAAACTTTAAAAAGAAACCATTAAAGTAACATATTAAAGTTAAAAACGATTAACAGCGCAATCCAAGAATACCCTAGGGCTGACGCAAGCAGGCTGGGAGGTGGGCCGGCCTAGGGAGGAGGGTGGAGCTTGGATGCGGTTGTTAGGCCTCATCCAAGCCCCCATCCCTGGGCTATGTGGCCTCAATTTGGACTGCACTGCTTGCTCAGACCTCTGCCTGCTATATAGCAGGGGCAGATCCGAGCAAGCCCATCAGGTGAGTCCTTAAACCCCATTGGAAACCATACAACAAGGAGACTGCCCTTAGGTCTTCAGACAGCTGGTTCCGGAGTTGTGGTGCCATAACCGAGAAGGCCCTGCTCCTTGCCGCCATCCCTCTGGCTTCAGATGGCAGCAGAATCAGTGGCGTCATTCACCCGGTACGCTGGGCGGGGCTTACCTTTGAGCGGCAGTTCGCCCGTTGCATCACGCCGCATTCCGCCGCTTGCCCGCCCGCCCCGGCGGGACACAACGGGCGGACTGCCGCTCAAAGGTAAGCCCCGCCCAGCATACCGGGTGAATGACGCCACTGAGCAGAATCCTAAGAAGGGCTCTCTTGTCAAGGAGGTTATGTCAGCTGGGGTATAAATCTGGTTCTCATCAACAACCCATATTTGACCCAAGCTTTGCAGTTGCTGACCCCTCGTTTTAGGCCAAAGCCACAAAGCAGGATGACATCGAAGCTTTCTAAGAAGAGAGTTGGCAACTTAAAAAAAAAATCAAATCTCTACAATCGGCTAGAAAAGCCCATGGGAGGTGGCGCCTGTTTAATGTATAGGTGCTGGGGCTCATACTTCACTGAGAGGCATGCCCTTCAATCTAGACCAGGTGCTCTAATCTCAGATGTGTATAATTAGCTGAAGGGACGCTGCACTAAGGGGCAAGTATTCTGCAAATGTTGAGAAACCTTCTGTTTGCCAGCTAGCACAAATATGAAGTGAAGGAGTTTTTTGAGTCAATGGCCCAACCTTTTGGACAGGTAAGCTGTTCTACTGAATGGGGGACATAATGCTGTGAGATTGTCCTCCACCTTTAGCAGGTGGTACTACGCCACCAGGGACATGATGGCGCAGCGGGTTAAACCCGCTGCTGTTGGGCTTTCCGACCGGAAGGTTGGGAGTTCAAGACTGTGTGATGGAGTGAGCTCCTGTTGCTTGTCCCAGCTCCTGCCAACCTAGCAGTTCAAAAGCACCTAAATGCAAGTAGATAAATAGGGACTGCTTCGGTGGGAAGGTAACGGCATTCCGTGCGCTACGGCGTAGAGTCACGCCGGCCACATGACCACGGAAGCTTGTCTTTGGACAAAACGCCGGCTCTACAGGCTGAGAAACGGAGACGAGCACCACCCCCTACAATTGGTCACAACTAGATCATTCGGTCGTGGGGAAACCTTTACCTTTACCTTTTACACAGAGTTTCTGGGATTTAGCCTGGGGATTGCAGATTGGTTCTGAGGTGAGCATTATGTGTGCAGAAAAAGTTCTGAATATAACTCTGCACTCTTGAGAAGGCAGTGACTGGAAAATAGACAGCTGAGCAGCAGGATTCTGATTCTGATGGACTTAAGCCCACCATTGTCTCTGGGGCTGAGGCTTGCAGACAGATAGAAGTAGCAACTGGATAGAGGCTGGTGTGTGTGTGTGTGTGTGAGAGAGAGAGAGAGAGAGAGAGAAGCGTAGGCCTTAGTGAAATTGGAGGTGGGGTTTTGCCTGTGCTTTAATTATGAGGAAAAGACAGGGTGGCCTTTAATGAAATCCACAGGGCCTACTGCTTGACTTCCTCCTATTTTCACCACATCATGGTTCCCCTGTAGTCGTCTCGAAACAGTAACTATGGGAGCCCTCACAAAATGTGAGGGAGCTGAGGCCTCTATGATTCCCCTGTGATTCAAGCACTGAGATTTCCTTGAGAGAGGAGAAAAGTTGGCTGCACTTTTATAAGGGGAAGTGGGGAACAAATTAGGAGCTGGAGTCTTTGATTACTCATTGGCAACTGGGGCAGAAAGGGCTGACCCAACTCAAGTTGGGCTGCCTGTTGCCTAATGTGGGCTGCACAAGGCCAAGGAGTCCCAGAGCCAGGGCTTCTCATGTTGCCTAAGGGTAGAAACTGACCGGTTAGTCTTTAAGTTGCAAAGGACTTTCATGCGAGGCTGGTTCACA
>JAJKFI010000119.1:2574606-2599645 GCA_029204185.1 Lerista edwardsae
GGGGGGGCACCTGGGCTTGTACTCCATGCCAGAGGGGGGCTCCTTGCTCATTTTTGGCCAGCGCACATTCTCTGTCCCCTTTCCTCTGCGCGGCTGGGCTTTGCAGGGCAGCGGCGCGTCTCCTCGCTTCACATCTCGCTGGCGGCACGCAGACTCCCGGACTTCACCTGGGGTGAGGTACGATGGTGAGCACCCCCCCCCCATCCAGAAGCGTGTCTAGGGAAAATGGCGCCCATGGCAAGCAATGAAATTGCGCCCCTATCAAAACACCTGGAAGATCAGTGGTATTTGAACTTTTTAGATCGGGACTCACTTTTTAGATTGACACTTGTGTTGGGACCCACCGGAAGTGATGTCATTAACCTGGAAGTGATGTTGTGGCAGGAAGTGACATCATCAAGCAGGAAGTGTCATCATCGTGACATAATCAAATGACACACCTGAAATGCAAATTGGCATTCTTAGACTGCCTTGCCGCTGGGTTTGATGTCTCCTAACAGTGCAACTGTCAGAAATCCAACAGGTTAAGCCTTTGCCATTGTTGCATCTGCCTATCCAAACTCCACCTGCCAAATATCTGCCTGGCACAGGGCTGCCAGAGCACAGAAGCAACTTCAGAAGAATACTTGCTACAGAGCAGAACATTAAATCTGCCCTGATCAGGCGCTGAATTTGAGATCACAAGGGTGATCTGCAGGGAGTTGGGATCCTGATGCCCCATCGAGCGACAGGGAGTAGCGGGGATAATGATTCGGAGTAAACTAATCAGGATTTTTAAAAGTCCTGCCCAAATCTGCAGCAAGGCAAGGAGGACAAACGTCATAAAAACTCAGGCCTCCTCCCCAGAAGCAGAGACCTTTGCCATTTAGGCAGAAACAAGCATGGGTTTTTCTTGTCCTAAGACAAATCATTCCCTTGCCACTCCTTCCCCTCCCAGCCCCCTTCCTGCTGGACCTTTGCCCTGTCCAGATTTTGAATTTCTTAAACCGGCTATGCATCTGCCGGCCACAAAGTGGAGGGGAAAAGAAGGGATATGTGCTTAGGGGGTGGGGGAGAGACATGGAGGGACGTGTTTGTTTGCAGAAAAACCCACCAGCCCTTAACAAGAAAGGGGGAGGGCAGAACCCTGCATTCAAACAAGTGGGTTTAAAATCAAACAGATGTGTGTGTTCTCTCTCTCTCTCTCTCTCACACACACACACACACACACACACACACACACACACACACACACTTAAAGACTTACATTGCAGGCCTGTCCCAGCAAACACAAGCTGGCCTCTTTCCAATTCAACACACAGAGGCGGGGGTGGGGGGAAGAACAGCAAAACAGCTTTTGCTTCCCTGTTTGCTGTAAGCTCTTTGGGGCAGAGCTCTTTGCTAAAGCACCATCTGCGCAGATGGCGCCCGCAGAAATCATGTTTACTCAGCCCACACTGGGGCTTACTCGCAGGAAAGGGGGCCTAGCAGTGTGGCACACAGTCCCAATCCGAATGCACACTTACCTGGGAGTAGGCTCCATTGAACTCAATGGGGCTTGATTCAGAGTAGACACATGTCAGCTTGCATAGCAAGATGAGCTCAGCTTGGAAACATCCATGCATACATACACGCACATCACGCGAGTCTCTTAAACACACATACATTTCTATTGTAGAAATGCGTAGAAGAGTGAAGGTGAACCTTTTGGGCTTGGTGTGTCGGAAATTTGGAAAATTCGTAACTCAACTCAGCTGGTGTGTCACCCCCCCCCCCCCGCACCGGAACAAAAGACAAAAAATTATTTACATATTGGAGCACATTGCTTTTCGTTTGATTCATTAATGAGCTTCTAAGACTTTCATGACCAGTATAATATTAGAAATGAGATAATCCGTATTAGCTTGCAGTCCCTATTAAGCAGTGGCTGAAATGACGGGGGAGGGGGCTGGAAGATCATAACAACTAGCTTACCTTTTTGACAGCAGGTTTGGGTGCTTGGACTTGGACTTCTCTCTATAATGGATTCAGATTGGAGCTGTCTGTCTGTCGGTCGGTCGGTCGCGCTCTCTCTCATCCACACACACACACAGAGGCCAGCAGCAGCAGCAGTTCAACTTATGTCAAATCAACTCCCCCCCCTTCTTTAACCCCTGCTGGGGAGAAAGGGCTTGGTGTGTGCACTCTCCCCTTCTCAAACACACACACACACACACACACAAATAGAGCAGCCGTTCAAATTACCGGTATATCAAAACCCCTCCCGCGCCCTTTTTTAGTCCCTGCCAGCAGCTCAGTTGCAACTCGTGCTGGGGGGGAAAGGGCTTGGGGGTGGGGTTGCTTCTGATTGTCTCCCACCCAGCATCGGCTCAGGGAAGCAAGTCTTTTAAATGCTGGCAGAAGGTTTGGATTTATCTCTACAATGGATTTATCTCGATGGCTGTCACTCACTCTCCCGCCCCCCCTCTCTCCCCACCCCCTCAATGGCTGACTCTCTCTCTCTCTCTTGCTTGCTCTCTCGCTCTCTCAGCGTGGGCTCTCGTACACACACGCAGAGGCCCGCAGCAGCAGTTCTGACGCCTTGCCTTGTGTGCTTGCTTCCCGCCTCTCTCTTGCTTCCCGCCTCTCTCCCTGACTCTCTGCGCACACCATGGAGGCGCACACGCAGGCACCCCAGGATTCAGAGCGCTGCCAACACAATGTTGCTCCCTGAGACCGTGTAACCTCCATCTGAAGAAAATGGAGTAGGGAAGAATAGGCAAGCAGAATAAGGATTAAACAACTCTCCTCATGCCAGCCATCTTTTCTAGTTAAGTCACTTTTCTGGAGGAAAAGTGAAATCTACCTCAGAAATTTACCTCAGAATGCCAGATACAAGGGAGTGGCAACAGAATGCAGACACCTTGTTGTCTCTTCTTGTCACTTTTCCGGCCCTGATTAGTGCAACCTGCATACTGTAGAAGTAAGCTACCTCAGAATGCCAGATGCAGGGGTGTGGCAATGGGAATCAGGAATCTAGCTGTCTTCTGTGCTCCCTGAGGCATCTGGTGGGCCACTGTGAGATACAGGAAGCTGGACTAGATGGGCCTTTGGCCTGATCCAGCAAGGCTCTTATGTTCTTAAGGCCCAAATTGGGTTGAAAAGTTATTATAATTCCCACCCCACAGATAGGATAGCAAATTCTGTTTTATTTACCTCAGAATTTTACTTCAGAAATTTACCTCAGAATGCCAGATACAAGGGAGTGGCAACAGAATGCAGACATCTTGTTGTCTTGTGTGCATCTGGTGGCCACTGTGAGATACAGGAGGCTGGACTAGATGTAATGGGCCTTTGGTCTGATCCAGCGGGGCTCTTATGTTCACCAATTATCTCCTATGACCCAATGCTAGGAAACCAAAATAGAGAAGGGAATCTGTTGTTTGCCTCAGAATATATACTTCAATGTTTTGAAGTTAGAAGTCTAGTTGGAAGTTTCTGGGGAAAAAATGCTTTTAAACTTCAACAATCAAACTTCTCAGAATTTCTTAAATTCTATAAGTGAGATTTTCGGAAATCTCAACCACAGTTTTTCCCCTGCCAGTAGTTTCACTCTGGTTCTGTGGCAGATATGATTGCCCTGACCCTGTTGGAATTATGCACCCACTTTTCAAACAGTGTGATCGGCCACAAAACGTTCATGGTTCACATGTGAATTAATTTCTATGGCATTAAATTATCTTTTAAAAAGTTACAAGTATAGGTCATTTATCATGCTCCATATTTCATGAACTCAGTGGAAGTAGATAGAATATTATCTGAAGATGATAATGGTCATCAGGGTGTTAGGAAGGAGAACTAATTCATAAATCCATCCAATATTCTTTTCTGGAAGGCTTGTCTGTCTAATCTTTCCACTGTTCCATTTTGATATTATGACGACGTCACAGCTGTCAGTTTCTTAAGCTGGTTTTGTCTGTGGATTAAAAAAATATTCTGGGCATACCATTTCTTATTTTTAATTGCAATGTTTACTTTTTCAATTATTATAAAAAGTGGTTTTGGAACAGACTAAGGGCCAAATTTTATCCAATTTTCCAGTCCTGATGTAGCAATTCCAATGGGGTGTGTGCTGCATTCTGTGGTGGAGAGGAAGTTGGGGAGGCCTCCTCAAGGTAAGGGAACGTTTGTTCGCTACATTGCACCAGAAACTTGGATAGGATGAGGCCCTCACTTTCTTATAAAAAAACCTCCACATTATGCCTTATACTGAGTTGATGTTCAGCAGCTAAATGCTAAAGTATATGGTGAATAAGATAAAGAAGTTTGGAACAGCTTCTCTAATTCATGGTAAGTAAGTTAGACAAAATGTTCAATGCATAAAATGCTGCTGTATCCCCAAAGAGGAAAAGAACCACCCATTGAACCACAGTACAGATTGATGCCTCACCCATGACAGCTTTTCTTTTTTCAATTCACAGTTAAGGGCATGAAAAATACATGTTTGCCATGTCTAGTTTCTCTATGAATGGAGAATCTGAGAGTTCATTAGCTGAGAGTGCAATCCTAACCTGGAGTTAGGCCAGCAAAGTTTGGCTGGCACCAGAGCCAGCGAAAAGTGTGTTTGGACCGCTCTCAAGAGTCAGGGAAGATGACACACGTCTCTGTGCTGGCCTCTCTGACTCCAAGAGTGGTCCAAACATACTTTACGGTGTCCCTTGTGCCGGCCAAACCTTGCTGGCCTAACTGTGTCAGCCTAACTCCAGATTAGGATTGTGCTCTGAATTATGTAAGAACTGGAAACCACTAGCGTTGCATAAAGTTCAAGAAGCCAGGCTCCGTGTGACTTGATTGCTTCTCTTGATCAAGTTTCTTATGGCTGGTTTTTTTTCTCCTCCAGGACATCAAGATGGATTACAGTTCTTACAGTGGAGTCCCAAGGTTTTTGACCAGGCCTAAGGCCTTTGTGGTGTCTATGGGAAAAGATGCCACTCTGAGCTGCCAGATTATAGGAAACCCCATCCCTCTGGTGAGCTGGGAGAAGGATAAATTTCCTATTGAGACAGGGAAACGGTTTAAAATGGTGGAAGATGGTGATCTATATCGTTTAACCATTTATGACTTGAGCTTGGAGGACAGTGGCCAATATATCTGCAGGGCCAAGAACACCATTGGAGAAGCTTTTGCTGCTGTCATTATCAAAGTTGGGGAGCAGACCACCGTGACTGAATCGGCTCCTTACTTCATCCAGAAGCCCACTTCTATCCGAGTGATTATGGGAGAAGACGCCATGTTCAAATGCATTGTCCAGGGTAGCCCTCCTCTTTCTGTAAACTGGGAGAAAGACGGGAGACACCTGGGAGGGAGGGCAGAGTCTAACCGCATCCAGATTGAGTCCCAAGGAGAGAAAAACGCCCTCAAGATCCAAAGTACGCGGTTAGTGGATAGTGGAACATACACTTGTCGTGCAGAGAATCCTCTTGGGGCCACCAGCGCGGCGGCTGCATTGGTGGTAGATACCCTTGATTCCTATAGCCCAGGTGGTACTAGACACAATATAGACACAGGTTACAGCAAAACTTCTCCATTGCTGTCACACTTGCAAAAGAGACGGGAAGAAATCAGAAAGACAGACCTGTCTGCCACCGACTCTGTCATCTCCTCAGCGTTCTCCTCCACAGAAGGACGGTCAAAAATTGGCCTGAGCCTCTCCCTTGATTACGAGAGGGCAGCCAGCTTGACGTCCAAGGGCTTTCGGGGGGATGGTTCCTCCTACGGCGTGATGACGCGTGCCTTCACCGTGACTGAGGGGAAACACGCCAAGATGAGCTGCTACGTGACTGGAGAACCCAAGCCGGAAATTGTCTGGAAGAAGGATGGCGAGGTCATCCTTGAAGGCCGGAGGCATATCATCTATGAGGACGAACAGGAGAACTTTGTGCTGAAGATCCTCTTCTGCAAGCAGATTGATAATGGTCTCTACACATGTACGGCTTCCAACTTGGCGGGGCAGACGTACAGCTCCGTGCTGGTCACGGTCAAAGGTGAGTAACTGTCGTTCGACTACCAGTTTTCATCATCCTAATGATTTTGGCTAAAGACTTGCTCCATTTGAAGCAAATAGGTGCTGCCGTATGAACTGGGTTTGATCATTGCCAGATTTGAGGTTGCAGACAAAATGAACTCAGCTGTCCCAAATGACTGCACCTAATTCATTCAAGTGTATCCCAGAATCCCTTGCAGTGCCTGGGTAGGCATACCTCTAGGACCGTGCAATTCTTCATGGATGCCTCTAAGAGCGCAATCCTAAACTGGAGTTAGGCCAGCAAAGTTTGTCCAGAACAAGGGTCACCGTAAAGCACGTTTGGACCACTCTCAGAGTCAGAGGGGATGGCACTGTCTGCTGGCCTCTCTGACTCCGAGAGTGATCCAAACATGCTTTATGGTGGTCCTTAAACTGGCCAAACATTGCCAGCCTAACTATGCCGGCCTAACTCCAGGTTAGAATTGCGCTCAAAAACAATTGTCACCCCATGGCAACCAGTTGGGTTGCTTGTGCTACTGAGCCCTGGCCCTGAGTTTGAGATTTGGCCTTACCTTTTGGTCTGGGCGCCTTCCCCTACAGCTCTTTGCTCTGTAGCATCTTTCGAGTGTTCTTGTTTTTTGCATAGGATGTGGCGGGGAGGAGGTTGGGCTGGTGGGCGGATGGTCACTGCTGTGGTGGGCTAAACAGATTTCCAGCCCCTTCCAGTCTGCAGTTCTGACGAGCAAGTCTATTGCCGTTCTTCAAAGCCCATTTGAGATTGAAAGGGATGCCAGCTCACTCAATCTTCAAGAATGGCATTGCTATCAATGGGAAGCTTTTATAATGAAGTCACTTCACTGCTCATCTGCTGACAGCTTGTACTGTTGTTTTGGCCAGTTCTGTGTTAGTTCATCTAGTGCAGTGGTTCCCGAACTGTGGGTCAGGACCCACCAGTGGGTCACGAGCCAATTTCAGGTGGATCACGAAATACCTAGAGCAGCCATATTGAAAATATGGGAAGATGGGATGCTGAACCGGGGAGGACTGTGTTGTTTTGCTTGTGTCAAGGTTGTAAATAGGCTTTTTTTCCTTTCTGATTCACTTTGCTATTGGAAAACGGCTGCGAAATAACCCAACTGATTGCTGCATTCTCAGGAAAGCAGCTGGCTCTGGCGTCACAATGACGGCACTTCCGGGCTTGACAGATTGTCATTCTAAAAAGTGCTAAAAAAGTTTGAGAACCACTGATCTAGCACACTAATGTTGAAAAGCATGTTAAAAAATTTGATATTTTTCTCATCCCCACCCCATCTTACTTTTTGTGATTGCCCTCTGAGCTATCTCCTTTAATCATTATGGGGGTATGATGTGGCTAGAGCTTTGGCGAGTTGGGAGTGTGAGTTGTGGGTTTAATTAGGAACTTCCCTTCCCTTTTCTGCATGTCAAGTACCCTCTGCAAAGATTTTTCAAAGGTGTACACAGGTTCTAAGCCAGTTGCACTAATTGCTCCCAGTTTTGCCCCACTCTTAATCCCCCCCCCCGGTTGGGGTAATCTACTCTAGTTTTGTATGCAATTTTATATTAAAATATGCTTAGATCCATACACTTCATTAACTTACATACACTTTTGAAGCACAAGTTTTGATTGCTTTCCATTCCACCACAGAGATATAAAGTCCATAATACATTTTTATTTATACTGTATGTCTAAGACTTTACAGACCTTGACGGTTCAACCTGGGGCCCCACAAAAAAAAGTTTCTAATTGGCCCCCCCAGCTCCTAAGGCTGGCCCTGGGTGTACCAAAATTAGATTTAAAATGTGTAATGCTTTGATGCCTTTCCTTTACAATAAACACCCCAAGAACTTTGACAGTGTGACGGGAATTTGCAGTCAACTTGCAATTACAAGTTACAGTGATTTTAAGTGAATAGAGATTGAAGAAGTTGAATTGATCAAAATGTAGCTGAGTCCCATATTTGGAACTATACAGCGGGGGGGGGGGCATTTCTTTGCTCCCTCACCAGATGCATCAATGCTTCTTAAAATTAAGCGTTGCAAGAACTGAACTCTATGTCCACACATGCTTTGTTTTGTGGCAACCTGGAAGCTTATTTCCACCACATATGACTCATGGAATCATTTTACTGTACCACCGGACAGTGCTCTGTCACTCAGCCATTCTCAGTGCTTTAGAGAGCCACTGTCTGCATGGCCAACCCCTCCTGATGCTCACAACCCCAAATGAGACTTTTACGTAGCGTACTTCTGTCAGTGCGTTGAGATTGTCAGCAAGACAATCCTATGATCCTGTCCTATGATCTTAACTATGTGGAACATGATGCCATTTAGACTCAGAAATAATTTTAGCATTATAGTCAATCAAAGTTTGACAAAGGACCTGTCATCATTGTGAACAAGTCGCATTACATACAGGAGGCTGATGGGAAACTCTCCAAAGCCACATGCAACAGGTCACTATCCTTGGACCCCAAGGACCCTGGCCCTCAGCAGGCATCCTAAATGAAATGAATTTGACACCCCTGGACTATGGCCTCCTCTGATTACCTGGCCGGATTATATCAAAGCACATAAGGAAGCAGACTCGTAGTTTAACTGCAGAGTTTTTACTAGCATCTCGGCTCTTGCAAGGCTTAGCTTGGTTTTTTCTTTGTTAAAAAAAATAGCTTAAAAATGTGAACAGGTGGCTCTGCAGTGAATTGATGCCAGTGCTACAGAAGCAAGCTGTAAGTCAGTTCACAGGGTCAGAAAGGTGTTGCATAGCTAGCCTTGTATAGCTGGCCTTGCAGGTTATACTTGTTGAAATTAGGATGCAATGCTGCCTGCAGCACTCAGGAGGACAGTATACTATCCAGTCAACAGACAGCTTCACCTGCCCCTCTATGGTTCTTGCAGGAGGTGTGGTCCTTAACATTATTTTCTTCCTGTCCTTTCTGGGGCATTTGGTGAGCCACTGTGAGATACAGGAAGCTGGACTAGGTGGGCCTTTGGCCTGATCCAGCAGGGCTCTTCTTATTTTCTCCCCACATTCACTCTTCCTTCCACACCATCAGAGAAGAAGATGTTCTGCCAGGGCTCCAAAACTGAGACAGTTTTCTTTAGGTGTGTGTGGATCATTGACACATGATTTGCTGCTGAAGTTTGGCAGTAGTATGGACACAGACCATACACAAGCTATGCTTTTTCTGAAAGCCAAGATCAGAATTGCGTGCAGAGTGCAGTGTATGTATTTGCAAAGTAGCCAATTGTTTAAGCAGTCAATGTATTCCGAACGGGAAAGAATAAGGAATGTCGTTTGCCATGCTGGATGTATTGCAAGGTATTTCAAACAGGTGGCCTGTCATGCAGTTGGAAATGATTTAACCTTCACACCGCCTGGCCAACTCCGTTGGAGGGCACTGGGAGTGGCAAAACTTCTTTCTGACCTTTAGACATTCAGGAGGAAGAGGAAATCTGGGGAGGAGAAATCCTGAAATGGTGGGATCATAAGTATACGTTAAGGGTGCCATTCAATCCCCACAAGTGAGTTGGAGCAACAATACCTAAGGCTGTCATATGTCCTAGGCACAGTTACCAAGGAGAAGACCCCATTGAAGTGAGACTTCCTTCTGTGTAAACATGCACGCAGATTTTTTTTAATCGCTTAGTTTAACTGATTAATCAATTAAATGTTGCAGCCCCCCAAAACAGCTTTTTGATTATTTGTGCTACATGCTGAGGTTTGGATGAGAAACGGTGGATTTCAACTGTGGAAGAGTAGACTGCAGTTGAACTCAGTGAAAAATGTGGACAGTAGAAGAAGGGTCACAAACAAAAAGCAGAATAAATGACGACAAAATAAGTGTGATGTATCCAGCCTAGAATGACACTGATGTGGGCCTCTAAAATTAGCTTATGAAACTTAGGGCGCAATCCTAGCAGGATGTTAGGCCAGTGCATGTCCCTTGTGCCCGCCTTGGAGTGTCACAAACATGCCATAAGGCACATACCACTGTACCACTCCAGAGCAGGCTAGGCTGATATGCGGACACAGCAGCAGGGCACAGCAGCAGTTAAGGCCAGCCAAGTTCGGCCAGTGGGGGTTTGGGGAGGGTGGAGGGAGGGTGGGTGGAGGAGGTGGATTGGGGCAGGGGGGGGAGAGGGCGGACCTGTGGGTGGACCGGCCCGGGGAGTGGGGTGGCGTCAGCATCAGGTACTTATGCCTGATCCTAACCAGTGGTGTCATTCTATAATGAAGTGCCAGAACGGTGGGCGGGACTTACCACGTGATTGGCTGCGCAGTTCTGACGCGTCGCCACCGTTCCGAGCCCCGCGCGGGCACCCCTGGCTTCGGAGGGGGTGCCCGCTTGCCTGGGTGGCGCGCTGGGTGCTGCGGAGAGCCGCGGAGGGGCGCGCCACCCGGAAGAAGCCCTCCGCGGCGGAACAGCAGGCGGCAACGCGTTGCGGGGCCCCTGTCAATCAAGGGGTAAGTCCCGCCTGCGTTCCGGCACTTCATTATAGAATGACACCACTGATCCTAACCCTAACTCCCATCCACGGTGTGGTCAGTCCTACACAGGCCATTCAGATGCACCAGCGATTTTGCTGGCGCAGCTCTGAGTAGCCCTATTGGGGCTGCTGGGACTTACCCCAGGGTAAGGGAAAGTGTCACCCTAAGGCAGCCTCCAGCTGCCACCTAACATGTGTTGGATACAGTGCAGGCCTACCTGTTCCACCAAGGTTAGGATTGAGTTGCCCAGGAGTGGCACAGGCTTCAGATGGCTTCAACGCTTTCCAAGAGGCAAAATGCTTTGTAGCCAGACGAAACCCGGGAGGAAATTCGCTTTGTATTGTAGTATTTATTTATAGTGCAGTGAAAAATCAGGTTCATTAACCATGTGTGCACGCAGAAAGGGCTGTTGTTTTCTGTGCACGTGCGATTATCATTTGCGCACTGTAGATGCCAGTAATAACTACTACAAACTGCATTCAGTGATGCTTTCATCTCCTGACTGGCTTTACAAGTGTGAGGGAAAGGATGAAGATGACAGCTGTTGCCTGTATAGCAGTGTCCTTGTAGGGTTATGGCTTAGCACATAATGCCAGCCTGGTGTTGGCACAATGGCTGTTTGATGGTGCAGAAGTTCAGAATATCATGCTGTAAACAGTTTAATCATAATGCTATTTAGAGCCAGTTGCATTCCGAGAGCAAAACACTAAGTTATACAGGAGCCTGAGCCCCTCCCCCTCACCTCCAGAGCCATTTGCGGCTCAGAGAGCAAAGCCTCCAAGCTGTGAATGGCTCTGAAGGCAAGGGGGAGGAGCTGCCTTACACAGAAGCTCAGGTGCACAGTTTACAGTTTTACCCCCTCTAGGAATGCCACTGTCTGGAGCCATTCTTAGCAAGTTTGTATTTTGCTTTGTCATTCAAAATTTATTGTTCCTGTCTTTGAATGAATGAATAAATTTATTACGGTCTTAGACCAGTACAAAGCAAACTAAAACAGCTCAATCACTTAGCAAAGCTGACATACAGCACCATATAATATTATATTAAAATAGAAGGGTTTAAAAACAGTGCATAAAACAGATCCTTACTCAGGGGCTTCCATAATAGATTTCCGAATACTTATAGAAGCAGCAAAAAATTTAACAACATTATGTACTAAAGTCAAATTGCCATCAGCCAGAAGTAAATATAAGCGATTGGTCTAGTTGGCCTGGCAATTTGCTCAGCAATGGCAAAATAAATTTATTTCGAATATCCTGATAGAAGGTGCATCTCAATAGTATGTGCTCCAAAGTCTCTATCTCCTCCAGCTCGCAGGGGCATAACCGTTCAAGATAAGGAATTTTTTTGTATCGGCCCTCAGTTACTGCCGAAGGTAATACATTGAGACGAGCCAACGTAAATGCCCTCCTATGTTTAATTGTTCCTGTCTCTTGTTCCCAAGAACCGAGAATACCTTTTAAGATGAAACTACAAGATTTGGAAGTTCGGGAGAAGGAATCAGCCATCTTCCAGTGTGAAGTGCCCGTAGCCAGCACAGAAACCACCTGGTTTAAAGAGGAGACAAAACTCCAACAGAGCAAGAAGTACAACATTGAACAAGAGGGGACATACCGAAAGCTCACGGTCCAGAATGTTACGATGGATGATGATGCCGTTTATATCTGTGAAATGAAGGAAGGCAGCAGAACCATTGCAGAGCTGAGCGTTCAAGGTGAGAGGCTGTCAAATCCCCCCGAATGGTCTTTACTTCCTTAAGAAGCTTCTAACTTGTATTCCTTTCTGAACAGCCTTTGAGGTTCCAGCCCGAATTAACAGAGATGCGCAGTGTCTAAGTGTCCAGAACCTGCATGTTCCACACTTGCAGTTCACTGGGAAGAAACCAAAAACACCACTTGGAACTGGTTTGGGTTAAGGTTCCATTTGACTCCTGGTTTACCTGCCAACACAGATAGTCAAACCTCAATGCCTGACTGCTTCCTCCATGGGAGAGGTGGCTTCCTGGCAGTGATGTGTGGTGACATCTTGTGCTGGTGAGGCACATGATGTCACAGTGACCTGGAAGTGATGTCATTTCTGGGTCACCCGGCTTCAAAGCGCTTTGTCCCAGCTTCAGGGAAGGCTGGGAGCTTCCCTGAAGCCAGGACAGGGTGCGGCGAAGCCACCAGTGCCCCATGGGCACAGCCAGGGTATGTGTTCGGTCAGGACAGGTGAGGCAGAGCCTCACTGGCCTCTAATGACCGCATGTCCCTGCTTCCAGGAGAGGGAAGGGGGAACTGCAGGGAGAAAATGGTGCATTGGAGAAAGATTTCCCCTTTTCCTGACACTCCACTAATGCAAATTGCCTACACATGTACGTACTATGTATTTAAAATATTTCTTTGCTTCTTTCTGTCTCTTTAAGGGGACAACCGAGACACTGTACAATTCGCAATACAAACAGCGCTTCTGTAAGGGAGTCAGGAACACTGCGAGTGCTTAGGGGGAAGGGCTGTGTCAGCAACGCAATCTCCAGGATCACACTGTTGCCAGGGTGGGAGGGGGTGTTTGCACTTACCAGCCTCCAGCGCTGGGTCCTGGGGTGTCCTGGACGGTCAGAGAGCCCTATGCAGAGCTCCCCATTCCTCCAAACATGTGAAAAAAGCAAAAAAAGGGGGGCACTTTTTCATGCTGAAAACCGGAAGTGCCCCCCCTTTTTGTTTTTTCACATGTTTGTAGGCACAGGGAGTCCTGCGGAGGGCTCTCCAACACCCCAGGACCCCAGCACTGGAGGCCGGTAAGTGCAAACACCCCCTCCCATCCCCTTAAAAGGGCAGGGAGAAGCGCTTCCCTGGCTACTGGCTCGCAACCCACCATTTTGGGGACGCTGATCTGAAAACCTTACCAAGCAGAGTTGGGAGCGTAGCAACCAAGCAGCAGGAACCTCGGAACATAACACCGTGACTCAGCAAAAGCAAGGTAACAGCTAATAAAATGCCACACAAAATAGAAACACCATCCCTGCCTGCTTAAAACACAGCAGCAAAGGTCTCACAAGGGAGGGAAGTTGTGAATCAGCCCTAACTTCAGTGGAGACCTCCCAGCTTTTGATGATGTGGAGATTGGTGGGAATGAGAGACCAAACTTCTTGGGAAGCCAGAGCTTCAGGGGCAGAACTAGTTGTTGCTCCAGTGTCTCCCTTTCACACCCCCTCAAGTGTCCATGAGAGTGCAGTATCACATTAAATGCTCCTTCCTCCTCCTCCTGCAACATGACTCGTTTTACTGTCCCCCATAGTGTCGCCTTCGGTGCACTGGAAGATGATTATCAAATGTACCCAATTCTTGCACTAAGAAAGTATATACGGGTGCTGTGGGGGAATAGGAAGGGATTCCTGGCTCTCTGTTTCACACTGCTACATGAGCACCCCTACAAGTCACTTCCTGGGGTAACTGAGCTGGGGTTTAGTGAGTCGTGCAGTTCCCAACTTGCCTCTGCAAAGGTTCTACTGCAAGTGTAATAGAGGGCAGGGCTTTTTTTTTTTTTTAATTGTCCAACTATACAGCTACCGAACTATGGCACTTTCTGCATTTCAACTGGCTGAATCTGTGGGGAAGCAGATTGGCTAGAGAGAGGGAAGGCCAGTGAGCAGAAATGTACGACGCATTCTTCCAGTCTCAAGGAATCTGTGAAGCTTGCTTGCTCAAACCAAAGTTAATGTATGGCCTTCTAGAGTCATTTCTGCAACATTAAGACTTGCTAGTAATTATGCTGCTCCCTGAGCAAATTCAAAGGAGAGAAGGCATCCAGATTGCAATGGCATGTCTAGCATCAAGAAACTGATGCACAAGCAATAGAATATTGGGATAGGAGCTGGATCACTGTCCAGTAATGGCATCTAAATGATTTAGCAACAGGTACTCACTTTTGATTGGCACTTGTGTTGGGGCCCGCCCACCGGAAGTGAGGTCATAGCCAGAACCCAGGAACTGCCCCCAGGAACTGCCGCGCCTCCTCAGTAGGCCGCGCGGCGGCCCGGGAGAAGGCCCAGGAGTCCTGGCAGGCTACCGATTCCCCCCCCCCAGGAACTGCCACGCCTCCTCGGGAGGGAGCCCCAGGCAGCCTACCTGCTGCTGCCGCTGTCGGTCTCCCTCGCTCCGCTGCCTGCCTGCCTGCCTGCCTGCCTGGCTCTGAGAACGTGCAGGCAACTCAAACATGCAGGCAATTCAAACGTTGCAGGGGGCGGAGAGGAGTGCTGATGAAATCGACGAATGGGCGGGCGAATGGGCGGGGCCAGCCCTAATCCTAGGAACGGGTACGCGCGTACCCCCGTGTACCTGCTACATGGCAGGTCTGACTGTGGCTACCTCTGCGACAGGCTAAAGGGGGGCAGCAGCAGACTTGGAGTGAAGGACCCCCCAATTTGCACTAATTCACCCTCCCCCATCTTCTGCTGATGCAAAGTGCATCATGGCTGGCTTGCTATGGTACCTTAGTGCAATTATTCACACATTTCATTCATGTAGGTACAATTTGTACACAGACAGTACCTGCATGGAATGAAATGTGCGACATAATGTAGGTTATGTAGAGGGTCAGCTCTACATATGTAGAGGGCTTGCTACCCTGAGAATTTATGTTAGTTATGTCTGATTTCATGCAAATCATATAAACAGTATGGATTTGTATTTTAATATGTCAAACCTGCTGGTTTTTTTCAAATCTCCCACCCAAAAGGAAATATAATCAAGAAACTGCCAAGGAAGACTGCAGTCAGTGTGAACGACACAGCTATATTCTGTGTGGAGCTGGAAAACAAGTGCCAGAAATTCCAGTGGCTGAAGAATAAGGAAGAACTGAAACCCAACAACCGAATCACCATCACCTCAACTGGCAAGGAGTACAGCCTCATCATCCGAGACTGTAAAATGGAGGATTCGGGTGAAATTGTATTTGTGGCCGATGAATGCAGAACCTCCACCCAGTTTACTGTGTCTGGTGAGCTGCTCTTTGACTTTCCGGGATGCAAAGCCCACAAAGTGTGTGCTTGCTGTGTACTGATGTTTGCCTGCTTTTCAGATTGGGGCAAGAGTGAGAAAACGTGTATTGCTAGCTGAAAATGTGTTTAGAGGGCCTCAAAAGATGGAGGTCCTTAGTTCAGAGGTCCTCAAAGGATGGAGCAGGCTTGGCAGGATCTGGTCGAAAGTGGATCTGAGGCAGTGCACTGGAAACCTTCCTCATCAGTACTTGGAAGTTGTCATAATGACCATCGAGATTGTCTTCCTGCCAGCTGGCTGTTTGGCAGGGAACAATATATTATCTCCCTTATTTTAGCCCCAAAGCAACCCCATGAGGCAGATTAGGCCCAGATAGAGTGATTGGCCCAGGGACATCAAGGGGCAGCGCAATCCTATGCTGCATCCAACACAGCATTGGAGTGTGCAGGAGCCTCCCAAGCACAAGGGAATGTTCATGCCCTAACACCATGGGAGGCTCCTGCCTCCCCAATGGCTTCCTCGGATCTGCACCCACAAAATTGTGGGCACAGGTCCGAGGAAGCTGTGTGGCCCGGGGACGAGGCCTTGGATGGCATCCATGAGTAGGCATCCATAAGAGGACAGCAGCAAGTGGAAGAAGGGCAGGTTCTAGGAGGTAAGGGCTGGGGGAGGTAGCATGACTTGAAATGACTTGGACTCGTTACTTGAAAGAGTTGAAATTTTTCATGCGCTGTGTGCCCTGTGACTCGCAAGTCAAGTTGCAGGGTCTGTGACTCGCGCCTTGATTCGCTACTCAAGCTTAGTGACTTGAGCACATCCCTTCCATTTGCCATAGACTATAATTACCTAAAAACTGTTGTTTATGCCAGATGCCTCTCATAATTAATAAAAGGAGCTTGCACCAGGGAATCCAGAAAAACGGTAGGGGTGTGTAAGCTTAATGTGTCAAGGGTCTGATATTTAGCGAGTGTACTGAACCTGAGCTGCATGTTAAATTGGCAGGCAGTCTGAAAATTTGGCCTTCCCATTAGAACCTCAGGGGGATGACAGTGTATCTTGTGACACTGATATCTGATATATATACGTGTGGGTAGCCAAGGAAGGAGGGTGTATCAGGCAAAGGTTCCCTATTTTTACTCTGTGTGTCTTACCAGGTTTAATGGCTTTATTAGAAAAGTGCCTTGTTAACTCCTTTTAAAACCCCATGACCCTCTTTGGCCATGCTGGTGCAGCTTCAGAAGAACCCTTGGGCCCATTCCCACAATCCCTTCTATGCTGGGCAGCCACAGTTTTGGAGATATGCGCTTGTGGATGCCAGGCGCCGAGGCAGCCATGCTAATTCCAGCGGAATGCACAGAACTCAACACAGTTCGGTTTTTTTGCACACTGCAAGAGAGGAACCTTTCGGAGCACTTGAAGCTGAAGGGTGTTGTGCCCCATCAGCATTCAAAGGACTGCTTCTGTACGTGGCATCCAAGGAGGCATGTCAATGTGCAGTCTGGTTCTGTGCTGCCAGGGTCCGCATTGCCAAAATGTGCACTGCTGCTGGCTGCAGGAGCATTGGCAGCCACTGAGGACATTTGTCTGCTTCCCCTGAGGAAAGCTGCAGGTCCCAGAAGGGCTACTTATGGCTACTCCAGGGCTGGGGTGCAGTAGCGAGCTCTGCTGCCATTCACACCCCCTCCCAGGGATGCTCCGCCCTTCCCCCACCCAGTCCCACCTTCTCCATGCCTTCCCCCACCTTCCCCACGCCACCCCCAAAACCCACATCAGTTGACCATGGTAACTCTTTCCATGGTTGGCAGCACGGCCGTGGTTCTGGGGCACTGAGGCTCAGCATTAATGGTGCTGGTCCCAGCGCCAACTGTAAAGCCCTTGGCAATGCCGCAAATATGCTTTACAGCTCATCTGTGACACTTGTAGAGCACAATCTTAAACTGGAGTTAGGCCAGCGTAAGCTAAGCCAGCAAAGTTTGGCCAGCACAAGGGCCACCATAAAGCATGTTTGGGCCACTTTCGGAGTCAGGGAGGATGGCGCACGTCTGTGTGCTGGCCTCTCTGACTCCGAGAGTGGTCCAAACATACTTTACAGTGGCCCTTGTGCTGGCCAAACTGTGCTGTTTTAGCTTATGCCAGCCTAACTCAGTTTAGGATTGTGCCCTTAGTCAGCGGTACGGAAGTATCGCCAGCAAAGAGAGTGCTAGGATCGGGCCCACAGACTGCCTCCAAAAAGCCTGGCTGTGACAGTGGGGGTTGTGAAATTGCACCCCATTGTTCTCAAGAACGGGGTGCAAGTGCTGCTTATTCTTGGAGGTTAAAGACTAAGCACTGAAGATGGGGGCTGTTGCTGTACCTGCTTTTAATGACCATTCGCTAGGAGCAAGCGAACACAGGCGAGCGGTGAAGGGTTTGGAGTGAGGGTAAGGAGTTCGTGTCCTCTGTATTGGATTGTCTGGTGCTCTCTACAGCCCTGCGCTGTCTTGCGGCAGGCTTTTCTGAGCTTTGCTACCTGAGCTTTCCAGGATGTACTGCATGCGAGGCATGTGGCAACTCCCGTTTCATCGGTGGGCAACGGGGCACAGCTGGAGCCAGAGCTGCCTGACCCGCCTTGCCGATTCGTTCTGACGGAATTGGATCTCTTCCGACAGCTAAAGTCGGATAATTTGATTGGACGGGGGGATTGCGTTTCCATTTTCACACCTTAACAAATGAGGCACAGGCATTTTAATTAGTATCTGTTCTGCTGTAAGATATTCAATTTCTGGCTTCTTTTATTAAAGGGTTTCAGGTTGCAGGGCTGGGCAGAACCTCCGAATTGTGGTCAGAGCAGACAGCCCTTGGCTGACTGAAACAGTGATGTAAATGTGCTCATTCTCTCTTCCCTCCTTCCTGGGTCACGCTCTTAAGCCCCGTGCTGGCATTCCACATCAGGTTGTGAAGTCTGCCGGTCGATCATGCCTTTGTTAGGCAGGTTAATAGTTGAATGTTCAGGATTGTTGTTCCTCCCCTTGGGTTAGGAGATGATTGCCCGACAGGTGGGAAATCTATGAGTTTTCCCACAGTCATCGGAATTATGAGAAATAAAAAGCCCATCTGAATTGGGCCAAAGGCTGTTCAATAGTGGGTGCAGATTTGGGTAGCCTGTGTAAGGCTTTCAGATGTGGGAGAGGGGGATAGGATGTGGTGGCAGCCGAGGCTGTCCTGTTCCCCGGCCTGAACGACTCATGGGCCGTCCTCTCCCCCATCTCCCTGCTGCCGGGCACTGCACTTGTCCTGTCTGGCAGCTGTTCCCTCTCCCGCTGGTGGCACTACCGCTGAGCCGTTGCAAGGTGCTTTATGGCACTTTTGTGATGGCTGTTGCTTGGGCAGCATGCACCAGAGCAGCACTGCCCAGGCATAGGATTGGGCCCTCGAGCTTATTGCAATGTGTTCATCCAAGCTTGGAGTGAGTCTGTGCAGCTAAGGAGGGTTTCTTTTTTTTCCAAAAATGTACATTAGAGATGTGTATCTGTGAGTGAGTGAAAAAGAGCTGTTTGAATTAGGCAAAAGTACAGGTGTGCCCCAGTATCCACGGTTTCAGTTATCCACAGACAGTGATGTCATCCGGGCGCGCCAGGAACTGGAACGCCTGGATGATTGGCAGCCCTCCGCCCCATGGCGGAGGCCAGCCACGCCTCCCTGCGCCTCGAATTGCTCCATTTCAGAGCGATTCGGACGCGCAGGAGGGCGGGCGGGCCCAGGAGCAGCTCGCCTGTCCTCGGGAGAGGCGGCGCGGCCCGGGCCCGTCCGCGGAACTAGCGGAACGGTGTACCGGGCCGTTCCGCCAGGATGACACCGCTGTCCACAGATACCATGGACACTGGGATGCCTATTAAAAAGACAGGGGAACATTAAACAAATCTCCTTTTTTTACCTTATTGCAGCAAAACCACTGATGTTCCCCTATCTTTAAAAAGGCGTCCCCAGTATCTACTGTTTTAAGTATCCCCGGGGGAGGGGGGTCTGGAATGGAACCCCAGCTCATACCGGGGCATGCCTGTATGTTGAAATTAGATTTATCTAATTTATTTATCCATGTAGAAGGATGGGTCAAATGAACTGCCCGGGTGGCATCATAGTTTAGGTCCATGCCCAACAATGGGTTCAGCTGACCTGGCCAATTCCTATACTCCAGCCCCAATGGCAATGGAACTGCTGAATGTGCCAATGTGAGGGTGGGGTCAGGATGATGTCATTCATCATGTGGGGCTGATTGGATGGGCAAAGTGTTATCTGAACCAGCCCTCTGGTGGCAGAAACTGGGATAGCGTTTTTTACAGATGGTCCTACACTGCAGCGACTTCTCAAAGTGCAGTTTCACTTTCTTGTTCCTTTTTCATCCTATCCAGCTCCAAAGAAGCCTCCGTCTCATCCCCCAGTCGACCCACTGGTGAAAAATAAAACAGAAACCTCAGTGACGCTAGCCTGGTCCCCTCCAAAGATGGAGCGCCCCATCCTGATCGACGGGTACCTGGTGGAACGTAAGAAACTGACCGGATTCACTTGGCTGAGGTGCCACGAATCGCTCATAGCTGAAACGGAGTTCACAGTGAACAACCTTCCGGAAGAGGCCGACTACCAATTCCGAGTGTCTGCGGGTAACGCCTATGGCCAGAGTGACTACCTTGAATTCCCAGGAACCCTGCACCTTGGTGAGTCTAGGATGAGCAAGCACCTGCAGTCCTTGAGCCCAGTCCTTAGTCCTGGGCTCTCGCTTCACCCAGACCAGACCCCAGGTCTGGGGTGGGTGCATGGGTGTGTCTGCATGTGTGCAAAATTGCAGGCGCAGAACTGAGGAGACGGCACAGCCCAAAGTGGGGCTGCGCGGCCTGGGGCTGCATCCCAGCCCCACCCCCTCCCCAGGCTGGCACGACACAATAGGGCACTTGGGATTGCGCCTTGAGAACGGCATGCGTGAAATCAGCCCAGCTCCCCAAGGGAAACACCTGTCTGCAGGCCAGTTTACAGTAGTAAATTATGGGATGCCCTCTCCTGCCTTTGAGGTCTGCAAGCCACATTCCCTGATGGCACTTTATGCCAGATCTGGAAAATGCTTAATTGGAATTTGCTGTTTCTGAAAAGATAGCAGAAATTTGAATTAAACTTTAATCCCAAACAATTGAAGTTTAAGAATCTGGACTACTAGATTTATTTCCTGTACGTGATCAAAATTCATTATTAAACTTACATAGTACTGGGCAATGCAATACTAGTGCAGCCATGAAATTAAAAGACGTTTACTTCTTGGGAGAAAAGCTATGGCGAACTTAGACAACTTAATAAAAAGCCGAGAGACATCACCCTGCCAACAAAGGTTCGCATAGTCAAAGCTATGGTTTTCCCAGTAGCGATGTATGACTGTGAGAGCTGGACCATAAGAAAGGCAGAGCGCCGAAGAATAGATGCTTTTGAATTATGGTGCTGGACAAGACTCTTGAGAGTCCCCTGGACAACAAGGAGATCCAGTTGGTCAATCCTCCAGGAAGTCAAGCCTGATTGCTCCCTGGAAGGACAAATCCTGAAGCTGAAGCTCCAATACTTTGGCCACCTCATGAGAAGAGAGGACTCTTTAGAAAAGACCCTCATGCTCGGAAAGATGGCAGGCAAAAGGAGAAGGGGGCGGCAGAGGATGAGATGGTTAGATAGTGTCACCGAAGCGATGAACATGAAATTGGGCGAACTCCGGAAGCTAGTGGAGGATAGGGAGGCCTGGCGTGCTGTGGTCCATGGGGTCGCGGAGAGTCGGACACGACTTAGCAACTGAACAACAAGTACTGGGCAAAGTTAAACTCTTCCATTGTGTTCTTCTCCATAGAACCAATATTGGCCTTCAGAAGTTCCCTGAGAAATGCAGCAGTCGCCCCGGGCAGGGATGCTACCTTCACTGTTGACCTCACAAAGACCTGCCCTGGCTCTTGGTACATTAATGGCAAACTCGTAGAGAACAGTGATAAATACATCATATCAAGATCCCGGACAACCCATAGCCTCACGGTCAAGAGAGTCACAAGTGCTTTCAAAGAAGCAGAGGTGAAATTTGTTGCCAATGAGCTAGAAAGCACTGCCAAGATAAGTTTGAAAGGTATTTTTTAATCAATCTGTGTCTTGAATGTGTGTGTTTTGGGGGAGTCCAATGAGGAGAGCCCTGCTTCTTACCACATGGATCTGTAAAAATAGAGGGTGGTGGATGTCCCATTTTTATCATGCAAATCTTGCATACTTCTGATTAACACATATGTTATACTCTGTGAATGCACTCCCCCCCTCTCCAAGTATTAACAAGGTGGCTTTGTTCCTCTTTTTTGTAGTCTTCCATCAAAGAACGAGGTGGCTACCTGTCTTGGTGGCTTACAGCTGAATGGAAATGTCCGCTGCATTTTCAGTGCTTTATCAAATGTTTGTTCTTGGTGTCAGGGCCGGCTCTAGGAGTGGCAGGGGGGCCCCAATGCGGGGCATTCCCATGGGACCCCTCACCCTCCCCGTGGGCCCCCCACTCACCACTGGTGGTGCCGCGCCTGGCACCTGGAAGTAGTTGGTGGTGACATGATAATATCACTGCCAACTGCTTCCAGGAGGCCCATTTTGGACCATTCAGAGGCAGGGGCAGGTGGGAGGGTTCAAGGTAAAGCTGCTGTGCTCGCCGCACAGACCTAGAGCCCATAGAGATCCTGGCTGTTGCAGCAGGCAATCTGCTTGCTGCACTGGTGCGGAGGCCCCTAAAGTGCGGGGTCCAATGCGATGACATTGGTCACATTGGCTTAAGGCCCGCCCTGCTGTGCGTAGCCAATCAGCTGCTTGATTTTATTCAGCCATGGGCCCTAAGAAGAGTTTGCAAGCATCACTTATTAAAACAATATAAATGGTACAGTCACCTTACCAAAAAGCACTTAGAAAACTCCTTGTTTTTACATGTGTAGCGATTAATTTTTTTTAAAAAAAATGTATTTTCATGTCTGTGTTCTTACTTTGGAGGAGAAAAGTGAGATATAAATTTAATAGAAGAAAAGGAAACATGAAAAGTGACAAAATCTGATATCATCGTAGTTGATGCAAAGATGGCCACCAATGCAAAGATGGCCACCAATCATTCTCCACATATAGTAATTTGCCAACAAAAGTGAGACGGAGAATAGCGTTATGCACTTCGGCATTTTGATTCTGTTTTAGTGTTTATGCTTATTAATTCTTCTCTTGGCTGAGTGTGAGGTTAAAAGGGAGGGGGAAAAAAAGATGGAACTGTATGAACTTGCCTGGGTCTTGCTCTGAAGTTAGCCTCAGAGACTTGCTCTTTCACTTGGAAATTCCTTTTTAGCAGTAACCAAAGCCAGTGTTTCAGTTTAGGCAACATTTCATTTTGTCAGTTATCTCCACCTGCATGCACCCGATTTGTTCAAACTCCATTGCACCCCAACTCTCTTTTCTAGATGAAGTGGCAACGCTGGTCGACAAATCAATCCCAGGCATTTCAGTCAAGCTCTCGGACCCGTTTGAGCTGGTGTGTGAAGTGTCATCTCCCCATGAAATTGCTGTGTGGAGGAAGGATAGAAAAGAGATTTGGCCAGATCAGAGAGTGACGTTTACTTCTCAGGGAACGTACCGGAAACTCATTGTCAAGAGTGCAATGCAAAGTGACCAAGGGGTCTACACCTGTGAAACGACAGATGACAAGATAACATTCCAAGTTGAAATCAAAGGTGAGGAGAGGCCTGTTCATTTCCTTCTGCCAAGCACAGCAGCTCTCCTTTCCTTACTTAGAGGGACTACAGTGATGCATATATTTTTATACCAGGAAAGACTTCTTTGTATTCCAGTGCTACTATGGGCTGGGGCACCTCCCTTACAAGGAAAGGTTGCAGTGTTTGGGGCTCTTTAGTCTAGAAAGAAGGTGCCTGAGGGGGGACATGATTGAGACGTACAAAATTATGCGGGGTGGTGGTGGTGGAGGAATAGAGGTGGTAGAGGGGATTTCTTTTCCCTCTCACCCAATACCAGAACCAGGGGACATCCTCTAAAGCTGTTAGGAGAGTTAGAACAAAAGAAAATATTTCTTTACCCAGCATGTAATTAGTCTGTGGAACTCCTTGCCACAAGATGTGCTGATGGCATCTAGCCTAGCTGCCTTTAAAAGGAGATTGGACAGATTTATGGAGGAAAACTCCATCACAGGTTACAAGCTACGATAGGTATGTCCAGTCTGAAATTAGTTGGTCGCTCATCATGAGGGCCTGGTAGGAATTTTTTTCTGCCATCCGAATTGATAATCTTTTGCCTCTTTTTTGCCAGGAAAAGATTGCAACAAATGATTTGCCTCAATATATTCCTTGAATTGACGACCAAATGCAAAGATGTATATCAAGGCAGAATTTATTATCTTTGTTTATTTTTTTCCACTACAGAGCCTGAGGCTGTGTTTGCCAGCAAGGAGAAGGTACAGAAAGAAGTCAAGGCTGCTGTTACAGAAAATGCCTGCCTCAGCTGCGAGGTGGCCCAGGCTCATACGGAAGTGAACTGGTTCAAGGACGGAAGGCTGATCACCTCTAGCAAGAAATTCAGGATAGAGTCTGAAGGCAAAACCCGGAGGTTGATTGTCCAGCAGGTGGAGAAGAAAGATGCAGGCGAATACACATGCGTGGCTGCCGGCCAAAATCTGATCTTCAAAATCGTAGTTACAGGTACATAAAACTGCACCATCTGACTGCAATACCTGAGAGTAAGTCCCATTGAGTGTATGGTGCTTTCCTGTGTAGGCACACAGTATTGCACTGAAAACTCAGTGCTCTATGAATTCCTGTCATGTTGAAAACAAAATATCTGCTTCCACATATCCTGCTACCTGAAACATGCGCCTGAGTTTTCTTCCCATGGACTTAGAGACCACTACTATCCATTCTGCAATTGGGGTCAGAGCAGCGGCGTCATGCAGCTGGAACGCTGGGCGGGAGGAACGGGTGAGCGGCAGCCCGCCCGTTGCGTACCGCTCCGTTTCGCCGTCTTCTTTCGCCTTTCACGGGGGCGGGGAAAACAGCGAAACGGACCGGAATGCAATGGGTGGGCTGCCGCTCACCTGTTCCTCCCGCCCAGCGTTCCAGCTGCATGACGCTGCTGGGTCAGAGACATTTTGAAGGCAAACTCCTAAAGTCCCCACATTCCGTGCTGTGGTATTCCTCCCATTTCATCCTTCCCCACCCCTCACCCTGCAGTGCTCTTTACAAAGGAGAAGGAAAAACCCTGGCTCAATTTATACTTTCCTGCTAATCTGTAATTCGGCTCTGATATGTCCATTAATTGCTGACACATGCCCAGATGCTGAAAGCATGTAATAGTTGCAGACAACTCATGGGAAACCCTACAGTGCTCCCAAAGAGGAAAGAGTTATTGAACACTTTTCACCCTCCTTCCTTCAGAAGCCGAAGTTGATGTGTTTGCCAACAAGGAGAAGGTGCGGAAAGAGGTGAGGGTTGCCACTTCAGAGACCGCCACTCTTAGCTGCGAGGTGGCCCAGGCCAAGACCGAAGTGAAGTGGTTCAAGGA
>JAJKFI010000119.1:2599655-2666799 GCA_029204185.1 Lerista edwardsae
CCCAGGCCAAGACCGAAGTGAAGTGGTTCAAGGACGGGAAACAGATCACCTCCAACCAGAAATTCAAGGTGGAATCTGAAGGCAAAAGCCGGAGGTTGATTGTGCAGCAGGTGGAGAAGAAAGATGTGGGCGAATACACCTGTGAGGCAGCTGGCCAGAAACTGACCTTCAAAGTCACTGCTACAGGTAAGAGTGCTTTTCATCTTCTCCTTTATTAGGGAATTCCAGTTCCCCAGGGGAGGAGGTCTCTCATGCTACAATAATTCCTGATTCATCTGAGAACCAGATGTTAGCAGGAAAGCTTCAGTTGCCTGGAACTGGGTGGTTTTAGAGCATCTCTTGCCTTTCACTCTAGAAGCAGAAGTTGCTGTATTTGCCAACAAGGAGAAGGTGCAGACGGAGGTCAAAGCTGCAGTTTCAGAGAACGCCACTCTCAGCTGTGAGGTTGCCCAGGTCCAAACAGATGTGAAGTGGTTCAGGAATGGGAAGCAGATCACCTCCAGCAAGAAGTTCAAGGTAGAATCTGAGGGGACGTCCCGGCGGCTGATTGTGCAGCAGGTGGTGAAGGAGGACCTTGGCGAGTACAGCTGCGCACTTGGCAAACAGAAACTGACCTTCAAGCTTAATGTTACAGGTAGGAATGAAAGATGCATTGGGTGGATAGAGGGATGTTCTTTTCCCTCTCTCGCAACAACACACCAGGGGACATCCACTAAAATTGAGAGTTAGAATGAATAAAAGGAAATGCTTTTTTACCCAGCAGGTAATTAATCTGTGGAACTCCTTGCCACAGGAGGTGGTGATGGCATCTGACCTAGATGCCTTTAAAAGGGGATGGGACAGAATTCTGGAGGAAAAGTCCACTGTGGGTTACAGGCCATGATAGGTAGTGCAACCTCCTTACGTTAGAAGTGGGCTACCTCAGAATGCCAGGTGCAGGGGAGTGACAACAAGATGCAGGCATCATTTGTCTTGTTTGCTTCCTGAGGCATCTGGTGGGCCACGGTGAGATACAGGAAGCTGGACTAGATGGGCCTTTGGCCTGATCCAGCAGGGCTCTTCTTATGTTCTTATGCTTTCCTGGGAGGAAGAAGCTGCTCTTTTCCCAGCAGTCCTTAGGTTGCCTTTCAGAAAGCCTTAATATAGGCACTTTCCCTATCCATGTCTTTGTGTATCTATCTCTTGTCAGGTTTTTAGTTATTTTATGCTATTTTACAGCCCCATGTTTTCAGTATGTATCTGTTAAGTTTTACCCAGAGGCATTTGCAGAAAGCGGCAGCGCGTAAAGAGCGTAAACAAAAGACACAAGTAGATGTTCTGCATCCTTATTTTCCTCTCTGTCACAGAGGCTGAAGTTGCACCTCCGTTTGTGCAAAAGGAGAAGGTGCAGACGGAAGTCAAGGCTGTGCTGAAGGAGAGTGCTGCTTTGGTCTGTGAGGTCGCTGCCCCCGATACTCAGGTGAAGTGGTACAAAGATGGGATGCCCCTGAGCTCCAGCAAAAAATTCAAGGTGGAGTCTGAAGGCACTTCCCGGAAACTGGTCCTGGAACAGGTGGAAAAGAAAGACGCTGGGGAATATGTCTGTGAAGCTGCTGGCCAGAAACTGACATTCAAGGTGGAAGCAGTAGGTAAGTCCCTTTCCCTTTACAAGGGGGATACCGCAGAGCAAGGGCCAAATTATATGCTATGAAAGGACAGAGGAAGCACCCCAGGATTCTTAGGGAAATGTCCCAGGACAAGCGCTCCAGGCATCTTGCTATTCTTAGATGTAGCATTTGGATTCCTCTTTCCTTTTTAAAAAATTCTTACTCCTGCAGAACTGGAACCAAAATTCCAAAAGAAAGTTTCCCAAGAGGAACCAATAGTTGTTCCAGAGAAGAAGAGCATCAACTTGGCTACTTCAGTGATGCCTGAAAATGCAGAGGTCAAATGGTTCAAGGACGGGACTGAGATCAAAGGCAACAAGAAGTACGAGATCCGAAAAGACGGAGCCTCCAGAACCCTGACTGTGAAACAGGCGGAAGCCAAAGATTCTGGGGTGTACACCTGTGAGGTCAAGAGTGAGAAGCAACAGTTCCAAGTGCAGGTTCAAGGTGAGAGAAACTGATCCAGGTTGGAAAGAGCAAGGCAGGCTGGACTCAGCCTATTTAGATGGGCTTCATTTTGCATGCATGAAACTGCACATCAAATGAGGTCCTTTTTTATGACTGCGCCGTTTCTGTGGAATTATCTCCTGAGAGACACATCAGGCTCCTTTGTTTGCTGCTTCTAAATGGCAAATGCTCCTGGTTTTCTTAAACCGTTTGACAACTTATTTTAGATCAGTGCAGCTGTAACATTGTTTTAGATTACAGCTTTTCTAGTGATTTTCAGCCCAGTCCTGAACTGCCGAGCACCCATAGCTCCAGTGGCACCAAAATGGCGATTGCTGGATCCTGTCAGTGCTGGGATACCACCGGAAGTCTCCTTGGGGGAAGGGAGTGTTTGCTCCCTTACTCTGGGGAGACTGCAGCCAGTGGCAATGGGTCTCCTTGGTTCGGTGCCTGTGTTTGAGCAGGCACAGAGTTGAGGAGGAGGCCCATGTTTGGCTGCCCAGCTTGGGAAGGGGGTTCAGGATACGGTGGCAGAGGCTGCTGCTGTCTCTGTCCCCCTCTTGGGCCCAATCTTCCCCTCCCTAGGCCCAGTTCCGCTCCCTGGCTTACCACTCCTGGTAAGGCCCAGTTTCTTACCACTGGCTAGTGTTGCTGGAGTGCTGGCCAGCTTTCCATTTGGTGCTGAGGCCCAATGCTTACTGGTTTCACAGCACAGTTCCAGTGCTCCCTCGTCTTGCAATGCTGTGAACGTGCATTATGGCTTATTTGCGACGCTTTGAGCCGGCGGTATGTGCGTACCACTGGTGAAAAGCGCTTCAGGATTGGGCCCTTTGTTGTAGTTCATACCATGTTTTTACTGTTTTTGAAGCATTATTTTTTGTAGGCTGCCTTGTGCTCATTTTTAACTTGGGGAATGGCAGGACAAAAATCAATTAGATAAATAATAGAATAGAATAGTTTCTAAGAGTTTATTCAAGAACTGCTGACAAGAATAGTCTGTGTCTGCAGCCTAAAAAAAACTAGTCTTGTGGCTTTTTCTTTTGTAAATGTCAGATTGGATTCTGAGTTCTGGGCTCGAACCCCTAAGCGCTTTGCTCCAACAGACTCTCCTTTTTTCATACCAACGTCTTACTTTTCTGCCTCTTAAAGGAGGTGAGTTGGGAGCCAGATGGAGTCCTGCAAGAGCCGCCTAATCAGCACATGCAAGGAAGCACAGCGCAAAATTGCACAAATGCCGTCGCTTCTCAAAGCGTTTGGAAAAAGGGTCTGATTGCTGCTATACTTTTTCTTTTTTCCCCATGAACCTCAGAAATTCCCGTGAAGTTTGTCAAGAAACTCGAGCCTGCTAAAGCTGAGATTGGCGGCGTGCTGACACTGAGCTGTGAACTAAGTCAGCCCATGGGGGAGATTGTCTGGCGCAAGGATGGAGTGGAGCTCAAAGCTAGCAAGCATTACCACATGCAAGAGACTGGTGAAAAACGCATCCTGAAAATAACAGGGCTGCGGGCAGAAGACAAGGGGGAGTACTCCTGCGAGACCAAGGATGAGAAGTGCAGCATTCAGTTCACCCCCACAGGTATTGGTCGGGGTCTTGGCCCTGGTGGAAATGCCAAGGTGCTGCTCAGTCGCTGTTTCAGAGCTGGACACCCAAGGAGTCCACCCTCCCAGTTCTCTGTTTCGGACAGGTTCTGAAAGCATAATGATGGCCTTTGCAGGGCTCTGGAACCTCATGGTCCACCTGAAAAGGCTTACAGTAGTGGGGGGAGAGGTAGCATGGCAGATTGCAGGGCAGATGGTAAGTGTGGCCTTGCATGGAAACGGTTTGCAAGGATGTTTAGGACTGAGTATGGTGAAGCTTCAGGCAGGGGCATTGCTAAAGAAGTGCAGGGGGGTGCAATTGCACCGGGCAACAAGCTGAGCTTGACACTAGTGGCCAAAATGGTGAAAACCTTGGTATGTATGAATAATACCATCATGCTAGATACCATTTGATGCGGCTGTTGGAAGAAATGGCTGCTTTAGGCGTAAATTGCCATGAAAGGGTGGGGGGAGTTTAGTGGCAACACAATGTGAGGATAAAGAGTTAACCACTCCCTCCCTCTCGCCTTGGTTCCAGTAGTGATCTTCCCTCCCTAGCAGCTACTTTTGGAAAAAGAGACGCTTCTGCTAGAACAGTGGTTCCCAAACTGTCGGTCGGGACCCACCAATGGGTCACTCACAACCCAATTTCAGGTGGGTTGCGAAACACCTAGAGCGGCCATATTGAAAATATGGGATGATGGGATGCTGGAAAGGGGAAGGACTCTGTGGTTGTTTGGCTTAAGGTTGTAAATAGGCCTTTTTCTTTCTGATTCACTTTGCTATTGGAAAATGGCAGAGAAATTGCCCTACTTATTGCTGCATGCTCAGGAAAGCAGCAAACTCTGGCGTCACAATGACAACTCTTCGTGCCATGACATCACTTCTGGTGGGTCCCAGACAGATTGTCATTCTAAAACGTGGCTCCCTGTGCTAAAACGTTTGAGAACCACTGTACTGGAGGCATGCCTCTTTAGCACACATTTTGAAAAATGTGTGGTTGTTTGACCCTTAATAGTCCTTGCAGCCCTGCAAGGAAGGCCAATATGATGAGGCCCCCACATACAACCAATAACGTATTACAGGAGTGATTGAGTTGTGTTATTACAACAAGTAATCATAATCTTCCCTCTCAGTTCCTAGAGTGGTGAAGTTTGTCAAAAGCCTCCACAACATAGTAGGTGAAGAAGGAAAGGAGGCCATTTTCAAATGCGTGGTCTCGCCCAGTGATGCCGCCCTCACCTGGAGCCGAAATGGAACCAAAATAGAAGCCAGTAACAAATATATCATCTCTCAGGAGGCGGCAAACCACAGCCTCACCATCACTGACCTGACTCCAAAGGATTCTGGTGAAATCTCAGCCGAGGCTGAAGGAGTAGAAAGCAAGGCGACCCTCAAGGTGGAAGGTGAGAAACTGAAAATCACACAACTGACATCATGCAGTCCAAGATTTAAGAGGCATTCTCTGAGGCTACATTGACACAAATAAAACAGACTGAGAGGGTGGAATGGACAGAGCCACTTCGGGTTGCAAATGCTGTGGGGGGAGATTTGCATTTCAGAATGTAGATGGAAATTAGCTGACAAGTGAGTTATGCACTGGTATGCGCATAGGGCAAGTTGCAAAGGTGGATCACTGTAGGGATTCTTTGGAGAGAATGAAAGAGTCAAAGGACACAAGCTTGGTCTGGAGGAAAATCTGACCCGGAACCTTCTTCCTTAGTTTCCCTTTATTGCATATCACATGTTTTACATTATTAGCATATGCATGAAGAAGTTTACTACGTATACAGAGCATTTAATTGGCTGGTGTTTTTCTCACTTTCTACCTGAAAACCAACCCCTCCTTGCTGCTTTGTGCAAAAAGCCTCTCCTATTAGCTTTTTAGTGTTTCTCTTACTAGGCTGGAATGCGACCGACTGTTAGCACAAAATGGCCCCCTTTATCTTTCTTCCAAGTGTGCTCAGAAGAAGGGGGGGGGAAAGAGTGTGCTCTTTCTTCTTCTGAACTGGAGGTCAGCTTGCATAGCAATGGTGCATGGCAATGGCCATTGATAAGCAAGAGTGCCTGGATTTTACAACAGGGCATAGCAACAGATCACAACGATGGCTGCAAGACCTAAGGGACAACTCTTGACATGTTCCATTTCTCAACCCGAATGAGGAACATAATAGTAACTACTTCTTGGCTTGTTGCTTTCAGGGGTCCTCCTGCCACACTCTCATCTTCATACATAGCCATTGGCACAAGATCATGCTTGACCTTGCCGAACGGTAGCCAGTTTAAACCTATCCTCTTTCCCCTGTGTGGCGTGCAGAGACCCCAGTGGTGTTCGTGAAGAAGCTGGAGGCCAAGACCATTCAGGAGAAAGAGACCCTGACTCTGGAAGTGGAGCTGTCGAAGCCAAGCACGGAGGTGAAATGGATGAAGAACGGCAGTGTGCTCCGTCCAAGCGCCGACATGGAGCTCAAGGCAGAGGGGACGAAGCACAGCCTGGTGATCAAGTCCGCTGCTTCTACAGACCGTGGATATTACTCCTGCGAGACACTCCACGACAAGACCCAGGCAAAAGTTGCTGTGGAAAGTAAGTCAGGAACAGTGGCATCTTTTGCCCTTCGGGGAAAACAAACAACGCAAGACAAAACAAAAAACAAATGGTGCAAGAGGGAGGGGACCATGGCTTATGTCTTGCATGCCAAAGGCCCCATATTCCTTGTGACCTCTTGTTAAAAGGGTGCACACTGAAAAAAAGAAAGCTCTTTCATGAACTGTACCCATGCATTAAAAAACAATCCACATTTACCATTGCAATGACATTGTTGTTCAGTCGAAGTCATGTCCGACTCTTCGCGACCCCATGGACCACAGCACGCCAGGCCTCCCTGTCCTCCGCTAGTTTATGGAGCTTGCAATGACATTACATGAAACTAAAATCCTAGACCTCCTGGTGCAACAAAACACAGAGCAGTGATGAAAACCTACACAGAGGGTTGCAGCCAAAGAATGTGGATCCTGACCAAGTGCCATGGAAATTAGCAGGACTTCAGGTAGTCCCGACTAACGAGTCACATGGATTTCAACTATTCCTTGGATGCAACTCAGGGTGCAATCCTAACCTGGAGGGAGGCCGGCACAGTTAGGCCAGCAAAGTTTGGCTGGCACAAGGGCCATTGTAAAGCGTGTTTGGACCACTCACGGGGTCAGGGAGGATGGCACACGTCTGTGTGCTGGCCTCTCTGACTCGGAGAGTATGTCCAATATCTGGACATATTTTTGAAAGTGAGGTTTTCTTCAAACAAGTCCTCGCTGAACAGCCCACCATGCTAAGTGAGTGAGTTTAGCACTTTACAGAACTCAAAGTGATTTAGCATCTGCCCCTGACAAGTATCAGCTCAGGACAAGCATCAGCTCGAGCAATGCCTGTGACTGTTGACTTGGTACTTTTGCTAATCCCTGTCCCTGCAGCTCTTCCCCAAAATAACCCCAGTCTGCTTGCAAGCACATTCCCCAGTTTTGAGTGATGGAATATCCCCTGACCCAGTCAAAAGGTCATCCCTCTTGCAGGTATTCTGCTTTTTGAAAAGTTGTCTGGCAGTTTAGAGAGTGAACCGTCAAAAAAGAGCCTTAAAGGAGAAGTTGTGAAGAACACTGGAAGCAAATGGACTGTTTTCTCTCCACTGGGTGTCACGGACCAGCCGTTGCTGGTATCATGAGTGGGAGTGAGGGAAAGTTGAAAGTACAATGCCTTGAGAAGTTCAGAAGCAGGTCATGGTTTGGCTGTCCCTGTTGTTTTTGGTGAAAAACCTAGTGAAAAGTTCAGGTTTCTCTCCAATGAGCAGGACTTGGCTTTACTTTGGTCCAGAGACGCATCTAATTCTTTGTGGTGTTGCTTTGTTTCTAAGTGAGGCCCATCAAGCTGGTGAAGGGCCTACAACCGATGGATGTCCACGAGACTGAGGCTGTCACCTTTGAGGTCGAATTGTCGCACGAAAATGTGGAAGTAATCTGGATGAAGGATGGCCTGAGGTTGAAAGCAAAGGCCAACTGCTGCATCAATGTCCAGGGGAAGAAACATTCCTTGACTCTTTCTTCCCTTGCACTTGAGGACTCCGGTCTGATCTCCTTCAAGGCAGAAGGCATTCACACAACTGGCAGACTTACGGTGTCAGGTAGGCATCTTCCACTACAGTCAGTAACCTCCTCATTTAGATCATGGTTGTTTCTGTGGTGCCTGTCTGTCCATTGAGGTTCCTGTCCAAAGTACAGAGTCTCCAGGATGCTTTTTGATAGTGAGGGTAAATTTCTGCAGCACTGTGATAGAAAAGGCTGGACCTCTAGACGTCTGGCAGGCACTCTTTGGAACAGGAACTGGCAATCCTATTGGCGTGTTAGCCAAGAACCAAAGACTCATGAGTTCATGTTGGTTAGTTGGAGGAGATGGGACACTCTGGCTTCCTCTAGTGGTGTGGTGGTGCTAGTCCCAAATCCACATCACATTTTGATCCCATTTCACTGTGTACCTGGGCTGTTGTCAAGCACCCATACCCTAAATCCCGTCCAGTTTAATCTCTGACCACACGCAGATCATGTCTTAATGTTGGTTTTTTTCCCTTGGCAGAACGGCCAGTGAAAATAATCCAACCTTTGGTTGACACGAAAGTTCAGAACAAGGACGACGTCACCTTTGAGTGTGAACTTTCCAGACCGAATGCAGATGTGAAATGGCAGAAGGTACTGGATTTATGTTTGCACAGTTTTGCAATTAGATGACAGTGTGATGGTGCCACGCTTGCTTGTTCTTGGCAAACGTACCAGCTGAATTTAGCAAGACTGGCACATAAGAATTAAGAACTTGTGATGCTAAATCTCACTTGGGACTCTTTCGTCTAGGATGGAGTTGTGCTACGACCAAGTAAGAAAGTGGGAATCATTGCCCGGGGAGCTAAAAGGAGCCTCACCATTCAGAAATGTGAATATGAAGATCAAGGAAAATACACATGTGATGCTGGTGACGACAAGAGTTCAGCTGCCTTGGAGGTCTATGGTAAGCTTCCACGGGAAGAGCACAATTCTTCCCTTTTCTGAACAGATGTGCAGGAATTGAAGCCCAATTATTGCACCAGTTTTATAATCAGTATTTGTAGCATCATATTGCACCCTTGCAGTATTGAATGAATCAGTTCAGATGAGAATCATCAAGGTAGGTATGTAGGGGTGTGTGTGTGTGTGTGTGTGTGTGTGTGTGTGTGTGTGAGAGAGAGAGAGAGAGAGAGAGAGAGAGAGAGAGAGAGAACTGGCCTATTATCTACAACTCTGAGGGCTGAGCTACACATGACATGGCAGATTCATAATCAGACCTCTTTCTTTGTTAAAGGCAACGTGTGGGATTGGATACTGGACCACAACACTGAGTTGGGGATAGGTTAATCCTTTTGCCTTGCCCTGTATAAATAGTGCTGTCTCTGTGCTGATGAAATTGGTTTTGCTTGTAGGGCCTGTGTACAGCTGTATATATGTCATACATACCACACTGGGTTCTCATCTTCCTCTTGGTACTAGCCAAAAGAAAGGATCATAGGGCAGGATGGTAAGTCTAAAGGAACATATTTAGACCATGATCCTCTGCCTGTCTACTCAGCAGTAAGTCCCATTATAGTCAATGAAGCTTACTCCCATGAAAGTGTAGATAGGATTGGCGCCTAGTCTGGGTGCATGTGCCACGGAAGTAAGAAGGAACAAATGTTCTACAATAAACACACCTCTGTGATTCCTTAGCTCGAGATATCAAGATCATCAAACCTCTGGAAGATGTAGAAGTGAGTGAAAAAGAAAGTGCGTCTTTCCTCTGTGAGATCTCGCACGATGACGTCCAGACTCAGTGGTTCAGTAACACAAACAAAATCCGAGCTGGAGACAACATTAAGATACGTCAAGAAGGTAGGGGAGGATCGGTCAATTGGTAACTTGCTGGAATTTTTTGTGCCATGAATGGAATGGATGGTTTGAGTACTAATTAAATCAAGTGCTTAAAATGTTCCCATTGGCATATATAAACTGCTGACACCATTGAGAGTGCGATCATAATCTGGAGTTAGGCTGGCACAGTTGGGCCAGCAAAGTTTGTCCAGCACAAGGGACACCATGCGAAACATGTTTGGACCACTCTTGGAGTCAGGGAGGATGGCACACAACTGTGTGCTGGCCTCTCTGACTCCGAGGGTGGTCCAAACATACTTTATGATGTCCCTAACTTTACTGGCCTAACTATGCCAGCCTAACTCCCGTTTAGGATTGTGCCCTGACTAAGAGATGTGCAGACATCCACCAGTTTTTGTTCTGGGAAGCTTCCACACATCTCTTCAATTCCTTCCCTTAGATTTGGATGTTCAAATGTTGCAGGTTCTCTATAATGAACCTATGAATTAGATCTGATGAAAATGCATGTTTGGTTTTTTTGATACATCTCGTGTTATTCTAAAATTGGGACACAGTTCTGCGTAATGTGGGTGGAGTGGTTTTGTCTTTCTAAGAGAGTGTTTCCCACTACAGGAAAGAACCATGCACTCGTTTATAAAAGCGTGGAGATGCAGGATTCTGCGAAGATCAAGTTTGTGGCAGAAACAGCAGAATCTGAAGCACAACTTAAAGTAAAAGGTAATTAGGTTATCGTTAGTGTGTGGTGTGTGGCTTAATAGCCCTTCTTACAGTGTATCCCAAATGCAGCAATTCTGTGAACAGAATTGGAAGGCCATTCCTGATAATTTTATTCGACATCACTGAATTCAGGGTTAGCTTAATATTGTTTTTAGGAAAAATTAGCCTGTAATGGGACAAACTGCTACATTGTTGGGGCAACTTCTGAGAAGGTCCTGCAAGTAGAAGATCACAATCTTGCCTCATTAAAAGACTGAACAGGGCAGATTTAAAAACAGGGTGGGGGGGGAAAGTTGCCCTAAGAGAGTCCATGAACGCATGATGCCATCAGAGACGGTCTGTAGCTCGGTGGCAGAGTCCATGTTTTACATGCAAAAGGTCTCAAATTGGTAGAATCACCAGACATGACTGGGAAAGACCCCCTTCCTGTAAACCTGGAGAGGTGCTGCCAGTCAGCATAGGCTGTTCTGAGCTAGATGGACCCATAGTAGTCTGGTCTTCATACATTCAACTTACTAAGTCAAGCTTTGGTCCCTCACCTGAAATTGAAGATAATAATTTGCATGCATTCTTGGCTTAAAACAACAACCCTGAAGGGTCAGTAGGTCTGCACTCCTATCTACACTCACCTGGAAGTAAGCTCCATTGAGTATGGTGGAACTTAACTTCTGAATAAACATGCATAAGCTACTGCATCCGGGGAGCTGGAACTAAGAGGGGGGTCACTTACAGAAGACATGCAGTTTAGATTTAAAACCAAGCCATTGTGATAGTTTGATGGATACTGTGGATGGTTGGATTCTCAGAGCGCAGTCTTAACCTGGAGTCAGGCCAGCACAGTTAGGCCAGCAAAGTTTGGTCAGCACAAGGCACACTGTAACATATGTTTGGACCACTCTCAGAGTCAGAGAGGCCAGCACAGAGACGTGCGCCATCATCCCTGACTCTGAGAGTGGTCCAAACGAGCTTTATGGTGGCCCTTGTGCCTGCTAAACTTTGCTGGCCTAATTGTACTGTACTGGCCTAACTCCAGGTTAGGATTGCGCCCTCAGAAACATTGCTCTCACAAGGCAGAATGTGAAATTTCTGACTAAGAAGTGTAGAGAGATTTCTGTTTTGTCTTCCACTTAGTAATTGATATATAATGATAATTAATCAGTGGTTATGTGACCTCCTCTTTTAGAACTGCCGGTAAAGATCATAAAACCTCTCCGGGTTAAGATAGCCATTGAGAAACACCGGGGCTTTCTGGAGTGCCAAGTGTCTCGCGCCAATGCCGAGGTCACATGGTACAAGAACAAGCAGCAGCTTCATCCCAGCCAAAAGTACGAGTTTGTGAGTGACGGGCTCTACAGGAAACTCATTATCAATGACACCGAGTTTGCTGACGAGGACATTTACACCTGCGATGCCGTTGATGACAAAAGCAGTGCCCAGTTCTACGTGGAAGGTACAGCGCTACTTCTTCAGCACACCTTGATCAGAATGGGTACACAGAGCCCATGCAGTGAGGGGTTCGTGGATCTGAAGGTTTTGGGGTGGGGGAATTGGTAACCAAGAGGGCTATGGACACAGTAGCCAGTTCGTATCCCCAAGGCAAGAGCTGGCACAATCACCTCTTGGTTTAGAAACCAGAAATCTGCTTATTCTCTCTATTCCGTCTCACCCCGCCCCCCACCCCATCCAGGCTGTGTCCATGAAATAAATTAGGCTAATTGATATTTAAGCAAGCTTACTTATTTGACTGGCATTTGTTCAGTTTCTTGCACTGCCTTGGCACAAACAGCAGCTATCGCTGCATCGAGTCAGGTTGGTCGTGAACGTTTCCCTTTTGTCTTTTCCGGTGTGCATCCTCAGAGCAATCCATTAATATTGTGAAGGAGTTGAAGGACGTGGAAGTGACAGAGCCTGCCGAGGCCAGGTTTGAATGCGAGATCTCCATCGATTCTGTCAAGCCCCCCAAGTGGTCTCTTCGGGGAGAGCTCCTGAAGGCCAGCAAAGATATTGTGATGGAGCAAGAGAGGAGGATTCACCGCCTGATCCTGAGGAAGACTGACGTGGACATGACGGGCACCATTCAGTTTGCAATTGGCAAAGCAAAGTCCTCGGCAAACCTCGTGGTCAAAGGTCAGTGTGCCGTTTCCTCAGACCTTGCGTGTAAAACCGCATTCAGGGACTGGTGCCGGCTCTTTGGCTTAGAAATGGAGATGAGCACCGCCCCCTACAGTCGGTCACGACTAGACCATTTGGTTGCGGGGAAACCTTTACCTTTATCTTTTTAATAGGTGTCCCAGTATCCATGGTATCAGTGGATAACTGAAACCATGGATACCAAGGTGCGTCTGTATATCCAAGACTCCTTTTTTGGTATCTAAAGCATGTGCCTTGTTTTCTTCAAACCTGAAATCCAGTGCCACGTTTTTGCTCCTGATTACTCCTGTCCTTCTCTTGGTAGATCTCGAAGTGACTATTACCAGGCAGCTGGAAAATAAAGTTGTGCAGGAAACCCACTCAATCACCCTCTCCTGTGACTTCAAGCCTTCTCCAAAGGTTGTCAAATGGTACAAAGACCACACCCTCATCGAGGCGTCCGAGAAATTCAAACTCACAATGGATAAAAACACATCTGAACTTAAAATCATGAGGCTCACCACTGGGGATTCCGGTGTCTACAAATGCAAAGCTGGGAATGCGGAGACCAAGGCCACGCTGACCGTTTTGGGTACGTGGAGGAGACCTTTCTCTGTTGTTTTCTTTATTTTTTTGCATATGAATAGGAAGAGAAATGTGCCATTTTTTTGATGGCATGAAAAACTGTATGCTCCATTTAATGTTATTATTGTTATTACTATTTGCCTGTAAACCGCTTTGTGAACTTCGTGTTGAAAAGCGTTATATAAGTACCTGTTGGTTGATTGATTGATTGATTGATTTAGCCTGCAAGAATGTATAAAAACTCTCTGCTGCTCTGGTCTCAGCAAGACCCTGTGGTAAAGCACTGCATATGTTGGGGAAACCTGAGAAGGGAGGGTGGACTTAAGAGGGGGATCTTCCACCCAGAGTGTAGAATGAGTTTGGGTTGTCGGCTATGGGTAGGAAAGGCGATCTGTTGGTGTGGCTGTTTGGATGGCAGCTGGAGAAAAGGATAGCTGAAGAGCCTTCTTGGTGCCTTGTCATTTGTAGTTGATTGATTCTCTGAAAGAATGATTTGTTTATATGGAAAGCTAGTTTTGCATATAGAGAGGAGACTGTATTGGGTGGCTTAAGACGCTTGCAATGCGCTGAAGTCTGTGCCTCATTCTGTGCCTCCTCTCCCCCTTAGAACGCAAAGCGGAGATAACCAAACACCTGCAGGACGTGGAGGTTGAAGAGGAGAGCCGTGTTGTCTTCTCCTGCGAGCTCTCTGAGGACGTTGAGGACGTGGAGTGGTTCCTCAACGACACACATCTCTTCTCCAACAACTTCAACGAGATCAAGAAGGTGGGCAAGTACCACAGCCTGACGCTGGACCATGTGATGCCAGAAGATGCAGGCACAGTGACAGTCAAGGTGCAGAAGAAGGTGTCCGAGAGTGCTCGCCTGAAAGTGAAAGGTGAGGCCTCCTCCCTAACTTCAAGGCCCCTTCTGCCACCTCCTGTTACCCTCAGTGACTGATGGTATTCATTGCCATCACTGTCTTGGAGATGGGCTATTCTTCCCATTTTACAGACTAAGCCTTGGAACCAAATGAGATGTGACATTAGAAACACATCTTTGAATATACATCCCCTTTTCTTTTAGCACTCAGGTTCCCATCCCATGGTCCTCAGACCACAGGCGGTCCATGAGACCCTGAGAAGTGGTCCGCTAGTCTCAGGGGGAAAAAAAGATTGCCTTCTAGTGTCTCCCAAGCAAGCACACACACACCCAGACCTACAGAGGGGGCAGAGAACGGACTGCCCACAACTGAAGCTGGCTTTGAAGTGTTGTCTGTGGTTCTGGAAGGAAGAGGTGGGTGGGCAGAGGAGGAGGAAATGTGGAGTGGGTGTGCTGAGCTACAACATTGGAGAGTGGCAGGGGCAGGGGTTGGTGCATCCCTGGGCAAGGGGAGCAGCATTACCTGTATGCCAGGGCATTCTGTTGTTACTAGAGGGAACTGCTAGCGGGCCTCAACAAATTAAATAGCCCCTATGAGCCCCAAAGCACACACTCAGAGGGAGCTGGCTGTTCCACTCTACAGTCACTGTTTGGACCTTGCCTCATTCCAGTTGTTATTTGGGGATCAGGTAATTCTGCCTCTTTCCTTGGAGGGCATCATGCCCGATTCAGAGCTCGGCCCAATTTCCCTGCCCTCAGAGGCGACTGCTGGTTGCAGATCTGCACAAGTCGCAGCTTCGAGCGTGTCTCCTGCTAATCCAAAATGCACATCCAGATCCTTGACTCATGCAGAGCACAGGGGGTGGGCTCCATAGGCACAGGCAACTTAACGTTCAGCTTGTGGAGGATGTAAGGGCGACTTATCCCTTCACTTGACTTCAGGCAAAAATGATGGGCAATCTGGGATATATTTTGTATTAGTTGAAGCATTTCAGAACGTTTGATCTCAAGAGGCACTTTCTCATCTCTCCATTGCAATTTCCTTCAGAAAAGCCTGCCGTCTTCATGAAGTCCCTGGATGATGTTGTCGGAGAGGAACGTGGCACAGTGACCCTGGAATGTGAGGTCTCCAAGCCAAAGGTCAAGCCCATCTGGAGAAAGGAAGGCACCGAGCTCACCCCCGGAGACAAGTATGAGATGCTGCAGGCAGGGAAGACGTTGGGGCTCATCATTCACGACCTGGACAAGAGTGATGCTGGCTTGTATATGTGTGATCTCGGTACAGAGGTTGCCAAGTCTAGAGTCAGCATTCAAGGTAGGAGCTGCTTGGTAGATTCCAGATCAATTGCATTATAATTACAGAGTGACGAACACCCCACCCCATTCCGCCATTCAGCCATCATTGTGGCGCCAGCCAAAGGCAGAAACAAATAACGTGCTCTGATATTACAGTGAAGAGGGAAACGTGGCTTTCAAAATCAGTTGCTCTTTGTCTCGGCTTTATCTCTTCCTACAGTGCAGACATACCAGAACTGTACTACTGATGGACATGTCCTACTCCTGCTTTTTACATTCCAAATGAATACAGTTTTCATGCCTGGCAATGCCCATGGGATGGATCCAGCGGTGTTATGCTGCCGGAACGCTGGGTGGGACATCCGGGTGATCGACAGCCCGCTCGTTGCATTCCAGAGCGTTACGCCGTTTGTGTAACCAATTACGCTGCTTGCAGAACCCAGCGTTCTGGCAGCATAACACCGCTGGATGGATCTTTTTCTTGTAGCTGGGGTCCACTAGCAATGCCTGTTTGTAAACGGAGTGTGTGCCTTTCTGTGTCTTTGTCTCAAAGGCAGCAAATAAGACAAGCAGACTTGAGCCTAGCACTGCCCTGGGGTCCCTGATGCTATCGTAAGTCAGCAGCTTAGTTATTCAAGCCCTAGGAGCTGCCTCTGCCCCAGCCCTTCCTTTGCTGATGCTGCCCTTCTCAACCTTCTCTTTCCCCGTTTTTGTTTCTCCCCCTCCCCGGATTCTTTCATCGTCGTCTTCTCACCTTGCTTTTCTGTTTAAAAAGCACCTCTTACAGATATTAAGAATACAGTCATTAAAATGCTTTTGCCCTCCCTTTCCGTTAAAATCAGGAAAGGTAAGGCGACCTAAAATAGACACGAATCATGTCAAGCAGTCCAAAGCTGGGTTTTGACTGCTTGACCCAAGACAAGCAGTAGGGCTTGCAAAGGACCCCACCTCATTTTTTGTTGTTGCCATACTTTAGGTGGTGGGACAATCAGCAGGACTGCGAATGTTGAACCCAGTGGCGTCTCTACAGGGAGGGCAGAGCTCTAAGTGTTGCAAGAAGCCTTACCCTGTCATGTAAATCCCTCCTCTCCCTTGCTGCTGTAGCCAGTAAGCAACGCCAAGGTGTTGCTGTTCCCTGTGAGGATTGGCTAAAACAGTGCAGGAGAGGAGTGATTTCCACTACAAGGTAAGGCTTCTTGCAAAACTTAAGAGCTCTGCCCTCCCTGTAGAAACGCCACTGTTGAACCAAGTTCTGAACGGGCTTTTATGGAAAGAGGAGGCAGGTCCTGGTTTCAGAACACTACTTTCAGTTGGTCCCAGAAGCAAATAGGCAATCAGAGCACTGTGGAGGGGGAATTCATCATACTGATGAGTCTTCCGTCCACTGTAGGTTTCACATTTAAGTTACAAAACCCATCGCATCCAAAACTGCTTTAAGCCTCATGTGTGGAACTGTCAGTGGCGTCATGCTGCCGGAACGCTAGGCGGGAGGAACGGGTGAGCGGCAGCCCGCCTGTTGCGTATTGCTCCGTTTCGCCGTCTGCCCCGCGGGAGCGGGGAAGACGGCGAAACGGAGTGGTACGCAATGGGCAGGCTGCCACTCACCCGTTCCTCCTGCCTAGCATTCCGGCAGCATGACACCGCTGGAAACTATGATTGCAAAGGCATTTTCTGCCATGGCTTCCATACTCGTCAGTGGCTTCCAGTGTTGAATGTTTTCTCTCTGAAAATCCCTCTTCAGCTGCCTCCTTCCTTCCTTCCTTCCTTCCTTCCTAGAGCTGAACATTGGCATCACAAAGCGCCTGAGGAGCACTGAAGTCCTGGAAGGGGAGAGTTGCAGCTTTGAGTGCGTCCTCTCCCACGAAAGCGCTGAAGATGGCCGCTGGCTGGTGAATGGATCAGAAGTGAGCCAAGATGGGCGGTTTAGAGCCTTCCGGAAAGGGCGGAAGTACACCCTCAATATAAAAAAAGTCCTGATCTCAGATGCTGGCGAAGTGGTTTTCTCTATTCATGACTTGAACTCCAAAGCTTCTCTTGTTGTGAAAGGTACGTGGAAGGTTTTTATAGGATGTGCTTAAAAAATAAAAAAAATAAAAAAGCTACCAGAGCCTACGTCTGGTCTTCAGCTGTAAAACAAGAAGTGGGTTCCAATAGCTGTTTAGGTTTGGAAGCCCTGCTGAGGCATCCGTGGGGCTCCCTAACCCTTTCCATGCCATGACCCAAATAAATAAACAACTGAAGTAGGAGACTGGGACCCACTGCCAGTCCTGATCTTCCCCAGCCTCTTGATCTGCACAACAATTGGTAGCAGCCTAAGTAGGGCTGCCCGTAGGAGCTGCAGGGCAGGGCAGCAAGAAGATGCTATGCAGGATTATATCAGGGACTCTGTTTCGATCAGGCTGGACCAGGATTGGATTGGAGCTGAGCCCTCGCTGGCAAAGGCTTTGAAACGTTGCCACGACCCCCAAAATGAGGCTTTGTGAGCCCACTGGGGTCCCGACCCACAAATTGAAAAATACTGTCCTAGCGGGTTGTTGTGACCCACCAGTTTGGGAACCACTGCTATGAAATGTTGCAGGTTACAGCGAATTTAAAGGATGCTAGCTCTCTCCCCTTCTCTCCCTGTCTGTCTGTCTGTCTGTCTGTCTGTCTGTCTCTCTGTCTGTCTGTCTCTCTGTCTGTCTCTCTCGATCTCTCGATCTCTTGTCTGTCTGTCTGTCTGTCTGTCTCTCTCTCTCTCTCTCTCTCGGTCTCTGTCTCTCTCGATCTCTGTCTGTCTGTCTGTCTTTTTGAGAGAGAGCGAGAGAGCGCTTTTTTAAACAAAAGGATTGTCTTGCTTTTTCTGCTCTCAGAGAAGCCAGCAGAATTTACCAGGCCCCTGGAGGACAAGACCACGTCGGTGGGCCAGGAGGTCAGCCTGAGCTGTGAGATGTCCAAGTGGGACAACGGCATGAAGTGGCGCAAAGACGGCAAAGAGATTCGGAGGAGCCAAAAGTATGACTTGCGGCAGGAAGGAAACCGGGCTGTCCTGATCATCCACGATGCCACCGTCAAGGACAGCGGGGAGTACACCTGCGAGACGGAAGCCTCCAAAACGAAAGCCACACTTACCGTGGAAGGTCAGTGGTGGTGCCAGCAGGAATGGGCCCAGTGGACAGGTCCAAGTGTGTATCCTGCAGCACTCCTTGGTTCCCATTCATAGTCTTTCACAACAAAGAGCTTCTTAATAAGGGACACTTTAAGCAGCTGCCAGGCTCTGAACCTGTCCATTATTTCTTTAGAGACCTAATTCCTCAGACTCAATAGTTATTCCTGAGTTCTGACTTTTTCTTGTCATAACGTAATTCCTTAATAAAAAACAACAACTCAATGCTCCTAAACCTTTTTAACATGACCATCTATTGTGACCCACTAGACCAAAACACTCGGGGTCCTGTGCTCTGAGGCAGCCGGAGACCTGTGTAAACATTTGCTTAGACCCTTCCTAGAAATGGAGCTCAAGGACTGTTCCCCCAAACCTTTACAGTCATTCCAGGGTACCCAGAAGGCTGGAGAGCAAGATGTGCAGTTATGCACAGTGTATTTCAGAAACTTTTCATGACCCCCCCTCTCCATGCACCCCCTCTTCCACTCACCAAGAAGAGCGCTGGAAAGCGTGGCACCTGGAAATAGTTGGTGGTGACAGGATGATGTCTCCGCCAACTGCTTCCAGGAGGTCCATTTTGGGCTGTTTGGAGGCAGGGGCAGGTGGGAGGGCCCCAGGCAAAGCAGCTCTGCTCACCCGACTTACAGCAGCAGGCGATATGCTCGCTGTGATGGTGCTGGCCCCACCAAAGCGTGGGACCCAAAGTGATGACATTGGTCACATTGGCTTAAGGTGGGCCCTGTTGCCAGGGATGGCAGCCGAGATTCTTGAGACATGTGAACATTCTGCACAAACAGCTCTACAGTGTAGCTTAGGGGGAAGCCTGTTGAAAGTTCCTCCGTTCTTCACACCTGGCCAATAATTGTCCAAACAGGATCAACAGGGAATAAACTGTGGCATGTCGTTGTCCTCTCAGGTTATGGTGAAGAATTATTTCATGCTCACAGTGAAGCCATGCCAGGTTGTGCCAGGACTTTCTTCTGTGCATGGTGCCGGATGCGTGCCCTGTGAGATGTATGAACAAGTCATGTGGCCACATTCCTTCTTGCCCTGGAACCTTTATCCAAAACTAAATCAGCCTTCCTACATTTGATGCGAGTGTTGGTATGAGACATTGCTTTATTATTCCACGTTTTTTTAACAGAAGCCGGAAATTGCTTCATCAAAGACCTTTCAGACCTGAAAGTAGAAGAAAATAAGAAAGCAGTTTTAACCTGCGAAACCAAGAAGCCAGTTTCTGCAGTGACATGGAGGAAAGGAATTGCTGATCTTAAAGCAAGCGAGAAATACGAGATGAGCCAGAAGGGGAATGTTCTCCAGCTCACAGTGAACGACTTAGTGGAAAACGACAGTGACATCTACACTTGTGACATTGGTGATACCCAATCAAGTGCCAAGTTGGTTGTACAAGGTATGAATTTTGTATGGTTTATCTCATTGCAAGAGAGGCAGGTTAGTAAACTAGTATGAAAAAAAGACGGTAGTTCCAAACTTCAGATTTTCCAAAATAATAGTGCAAGTAAGGAGACCAGAATGCAGGAGTGCATTCTTTATGCTGATACAAGTTTTTCTTATGCTGATACAAGTTTTTTTTTAAATCATAACAGGATTGGTCTACTTCAGTGATTTGGGCTGTTAGTTACCGCCTTATCTAATTAAACCAGTTGTCTGGTGGTGAATCCATGCTGTCACATATGTTTTTATTACAACATATCATTTTTACAATATTTTGATTCCTTCCAAGTATTTTACAGTTCCTTGGGACCAGTCTAGAGCAGTTATGTATTTCTTCTTGCAGGTAACAAACTGTTAACTACATTGAATTCTGCAAAACTGGCTCTGGCTGCTCCAAAAATTTAAGCTTGACAATGAAATGCCTTTTATCATCTTATTTGGTACTTAACATCTTAAGGGTATATATGTGTTTTTAAAAACATTCATCTTGTAAAATAAATGTAGGCAAACCACCACATTCAACCAAGTCTGCCTAGTAAACGTCGCAGGACGTCACCCCCGTGAGTCAGTAATGACTTGGTGCTTTGCACAGGGGACTACTTTACTTATTAGGAAGATAGCAAAATGATATCTGTTAATTCTATCTGATTTTGTCGTTAACACCAAAGAATATAGCAAAATATGAAATCAACTGAATGTCTCCCTTGCAACTGAAATGTGCTCCAGATGAATTGGAGTAGACCGCTATATAGCAGTCGCAGGTCTGAGCAAGCCGCGCAGCTGGGGACGGGGATTTGGATGCAGCTTAACGGCCTCATCCAAGCTCCACCCCCCCCGGGCTGGCCCACCTCCCAGCCTGCCCACCTCCACCCAGAAACGCCATCCCTCCTGCCCTCCCCTGTCCAGAAGAGCCACTGTGCTGGCCGAACGTGCACCTTACCTGCGTAGCAGCGTAGAGGCACCTTACCTGCAGGCTGCTCCAGTGCTGCAGAGTGCTTGCGTCAGCACTGCACACCTTGTTCTGGAGCGCATATACTTTACGGCACACGTGTGACAGCGCTGGGCTGACGTAAGCCTCTTGCGTCAGCTGTAGGTTACTTGGATTGTGCTGCCTGTGGATTAAAAAATGTCTTATAATCCTGATGAACCCATTGTGGTTTGTTCCTAAAAGGCAGCAAACTGGTAGACTGGTTGTTGTGTTGTTGTTGTTTTAACGTTATTTGGCTTTCCTTTCCATGCTGACAACCAGGTGTAGATTACTTATTAACTTACATTCCCACATTTTCTCCTCTGGATTGTTTTGGCTTGGAACTCCCTGCAAGCAAAAACCTTGTTGGGGAAACAAAGAGCGCATCCCTCCCCAGGTTTGCTGATCTTCTTTAATTCTGCATTTTAGTCCTGCCAGTTCTTTTTGAACGGGAGCTCCAAAGCAGTGAATCTAAGGAAGGAAGCAAGGTCCGACTTTCCTGCGAGCTTAGCAAGCCGGACCTGCCTGTGCAGTGGATGAAGGGGAGTCAAATTCTGCAAGCTGGCGATAAGTATGAGTTCAAGCAGCGTGGCACTGTGGCAGAACTTGTCATTCGGGATGCCAAACCCACGGATGCTGGTGAATATACTTGCAGCACCGGCGAGCTAAAGACCTCTGCGCATGTGGAAGTGACGGGTAGGCAGAGCCTCTAGTTCTGTGATGCCTGGCTATGGAGCCCATTAGTGGGTCTTCCTGGGAGATCGTCATAGGAATAATATGCCCGCAGATCTGCTCAGTGTAGGAGCACACTGGGGATTGATAGAGATAATGTGTGCTAGTTCAGCCTTTTATGCTTGTTTTCCTGAACCATACGAAGCATATACTTGACAAGGTCTGATTCTCACATCCTGAAGTACGGAGCTTGTGTCATGAAATCCCAGGGCCCTGGCTCCCAGAAAGTTTACCTTGATTAATGACAAGACCCTTATGTCATTCTGTCAAGGCAGTATACATTGTGTTTCCAGGCATGAACGCCACCCATACCTACTTAGCTTTTATTATTCCACTTCCAAAAGTTCTTAAAGCAGTTTGCGTGACAGAAGGAACAGTTAATGGTTCCTGGCCCAAAAGAGGTGCCAGTCTTTTAAAAAAGACACAGGAGATACCAGGAAACAGCTACTCTGCTGGGATGAATAGAGACATTTGCTGATTGCCTGGTAAATTAATGGGAACCGCTATTTAAAAAGGCATTTTTTTGTTGTTTAGCAAGCAGGGGATTAACCTTTGGCATAGTAGCTATACTGTCTGCCTCCAGGCCATGCTTTTGTTATCTAAGGTGGTGGTGCTGATGACAAGGTTCAGAAAAAGTTTTGCATAAATGAGAAATATCGGCCTTGGTCTTACTGGGGTAGGGGTCTGGGTTGTCCCACTTCATATGGAAGTGTGGGGCTCACAGGATTTAATGCTCCTCCCTACACATAGAAGATGCTAAAAAGCAGCATCTCTATAATTTTGATAATTTATTAATAATAGAAAATTAGGGGGAAAGACTGTAGGCTAATATTCTCCCGGACATGGTCGTTGCTATGTGCAGGGAAAACTGCAACAAAACATTCTGATCTTGCATAGGAGATCTTTACTGCATGTGGCTCTGTGTGGCTGTACCCAGGTCTTTTCCCCCAGTCAATACTTGATTTTCATCTTTCCCATTCACTCTGGGTGCGCATTTTAGCCGTGCCTGTCCATATAAAGCAAGAACTTAAGGACCTGGAAAAGGAAGAGGGGGACACGGTGACCTTACGGTGTGTATTCACCAAGCCTGATGTTCCTGTGGCCTGGAAGAAAGGGACCGCTGTTCTCCAAACTAGTGAGAAGTATGAGATGAAGCAGGAGGGGTGTGTGGCTGAACTGGTCATTCACAGCGCAGAGCCGGAGGATGCTGGGAGGTACTCCTGTAGCGCTGGAGATCAGCAGAGCACCGCCCAGATCAAAATCCACGGTAGGGTGAACAAGGACCTGCTCATCTTATTATCTCTCGTCTTTCCTTTGTGTGTCTACTTCCTTAGAGTTTGAGGTTTAGCAGCAAGCATCTGGAACAAGGTACTGCTACACAGATAGCAGTGTAAAGTTCGTTTAGGATTTTCTGCAATATTGGCTTACGTTTATTATTGTTAAAGGATTTATATACCGCTTTTCAATTGTTAAAATTTCACAAAGCGGTTTACAGAGAGAATCAAATAACTAAAGGGGTTTGTGTGTGCTTGCCTTGTGCCGACCTTCTGCTTTAAGACTGTGGTAGAGCTATCGCAGTGGATTAAACCGCTGCTGCTGGGCTTTCCAACCGGAATCAAGTGCGGGAGTCAAAGAGAAAGAGAAATTGGGCTGAAAGAATGAGCATATATTATATGTAGGGTTACCAAATACAAACTGGGACAGAGTGCCTGTACCTTTAACCATAGGACTTGTATAGGGATTTGGGCAGGTGCAGCTTTTGAAACCCTTCCATGATGAGCTGTACCTGCCCAAATTCCCTCTTCTATACAATGGTTAAAGGAGCAGGCCTTCTGTTTGTTTTGGGTAACCCTAATTATATGACCAGGAGCAGCATCGCTAAGGAAGGCTGATACTTATTGGTCTGAAACTGCCAGACAAAACTTCAGCTTCAGGCAGAGGCAGGGTGTCGTGCCTAATGCAGTCAGATACTATGCCACAAGGGATCCTGATTTTCAAAGAAAAAAATAAACCTTCGTCCTCCAGCCGTGCCTGTTCGTTTCAAAGAAGTGCTGAAGAACCTGGAAGCCCCCCAAGGCGGAACCGTCACTCTGCACTGTGAGCTGAATAAGTCTGCTCCGATCGAGTGGATGAAGGGCCACAAAGGCTTAAGGCCCAGCGGCAAATACAGAATGAAGAAAGAAGGCACTGTGGCGGAGCTGACAATCCATGACCTGGACCTGAAGGATGCTGGAGATTACACGTGCACCTCTGGAGACCAAAAGACAACAGCTGTCTTAACCGTGAATGGTAAAAAAAAAAAGCATAACTGCAAGGCTTTTGGGGTGGTTCCTTCACCTTTTCAATTTGGCCTTCTGAAGCTCAGCTTTCTGCTCTACATGTCCTTTGAGGTGGTCTTTCTTTTGGCACGTTGGCATGAAGCCCTTGCTTTACTCCTCCTGGGTTTCCAGGGTGCAAAATGTCTCTGCATGCTTTGGTGATTTGTGTAATTCTCCTGGCAAATGAGAGAGAGAGAGAGAGAGAGAGAGAGAGAGAGAGAGAGAGAGAGAGTCTGCTGGGCAACTGGCTTGCATGTAGTATGAGATATTTCGTTCTCGAAGGGCGCAATCCTAACCAGGAGTTAGGCCGGCACAAGGAACTTGTGCCAGCCCAGGAGTGTTGCAAACGCATCGTAAAGTGCATTTGGACCACTCTCGGAGTTAGAGAGAATGGTACACATCCATGTGCCAGCCTCCCTGACTCTGAAAGTGGAGCAAACGTGCTTTATGGTGCATTTGCGACACTCCTGGGCTTGCACAAGTCCCTTGTGCCTGCCTAACTTCAGGTTAGGATTGCGCCCTTAAACTCATTAAGGAACGATTGATGGATTGCGCTACCCTGTGTTTCCCCACCCAGTTGTCTGTTGCTCAAACTTCTTTTTTTAATGAAGCCTTTTAGTTTCTAACGAGAAATCAGCTCTGAAGTTCTTCTTTCCACGCTGGGAAAATGGCAGGCTTTGTGGAAAGCTTCCAAAGGTGGTTGGGTTTGCTGGAAGCATGTTACAAGGATGGTTCCCCCTAGGCAAGTGGTCAATGCCACAGTTCCACAGCATGTCGGAGAGAGCGAGTCCTCACCAAAATAAGGGCTCCTGACATCGTATCTGTTCGTCCTTCAGCCTTGGCAGCACGCTTCAAAACGCCGCTCAAGAACGAGGAAGCGACAGAGAGTGGCACGGCCACTCTGCATTGTGAGTTGTCGAAGGCGGTCGACTCTGTTGAGTGGATGAAAGATCAAAAAGTGCTGAAACCAAATGACAAGTACAGCATGAGGCTGGAAGGCCGCTTTGCTCAGCTAACCATCCAAGACCTGGAATTGACAGATGCTGGAAATTATACCTGCATGTGTGGAGAGCAGAAGACCACTGCAGCAGTGAAAGTGAATGGTAACAAAGTTTTTGTGTATTATGACACCTTGTTAGCATGTAGGATCCATGGTCTTGTGGATCTGTTGCTGGTCTTTTTCGTTGCTGCTGTTGCAGTTCCCCCATATCTTCATATGCACAATGCATTTATGTCTTCCTGCAAAACGCCCTCTTGTTTCTGCTCTTTTATGCCCCTGGCTCTTCTGTGGATTGCTCAAGGTGCTTCTCATGCAAGGAACAATTTGCACGCAACAAAACTTTGTATTAGATTGTATTCTTCTCGAGTTTTGTTGCCACACGTCTCTCTGCGACTTTCCTACCTGATGGTTTGACTTCTCCCTCTCTGTCCGTCTTGCATTCTTCAGCACTCCCTGTGTTTTTCCAAGAAGAACTGAAAAGCATGGAAGTCACAGAGGGTGAAACAACCACACTGCATTGCAGGCTGAGCAAGGCTGCCCCTGTGGAGTGGCAGAAGGGGCAGAGGACGCTCAGGTCAGGGAGCAAGTATCAAATAAGACTGGAGGGTCCTTGTGCTGAGCTGGTGATCCAGGACTTGGATTTGGCAGATTCTGGAGACTATACTTGTATATGTGGAGGTCAGAAGACCACGGCTAGCCTGACAGTGAATGGTAAAAATAAACTGTGTTGCTATATTTTTAAATTATCCAGTTAAATCCAACACCAACACTTGGGGGAGGTGGGAAGGGGGCTGATCAGGGCTGTAGTACATAGAGAGGGGGCATTTAACCCTTTCCTCTCATGCTGCAGCCCCCCAAGCCCTTCATAATTATTGGGGGGGGGGTTGGGAAAGCTGGGAAAGTATGAGAGGGAAGTTGGAACTCCCTCTTGGAAGGAAGTTTTCATTGATGTCAGTCGAAGATTGTAATGCAAGAATGAATGCAGGTAGCTCACTTTGGCTACACCGAAAGCACACTTGCAGTTGCTCGCTAAGAGAAGAAAAGGTTCGTGGTCCTGTCTGTGTTTTGATGCACTCCTGTCCCATATTGCAGCCCTTCCTACACTCTTCACCAAGGCCCTGAAGGATGAGGAAGTGACGGAAGGCAAGAGTGCCACTCTGCGGTGTGAGCTGAACAAAGCCTCTGCCGCTGTAGAGTGGAAGAAAGGACACAAGATCCTGAAGGCAGGCAGCAAGTACAAAATGAGGCGGGAAGGTGCTGTCGCTGAGCTCGTAATCCAAAACCTGGAAGTCACAGATTCTGGCACTTACAGCTGTATGTGCGGCGAGCAGCAGACCATGGCGTCTCTAGAAGTCAAGGGTAAAAACACCTTCCAAGGTTCTGCTTTGAGTCCCTTGTTTTGGGTCTGTCCCCATGCCTTTCCGTGTCTGATAGTCCTGCATATATTCTTAGTCATCATACCATAAAATTAACCCTCTAAAAATGAGCCTCTGAATATTTAGAGGTGTGGATTCCCCTTTACTTTTAAAGATTCCGGTCCTTTTTTACTGGAAATGCCAACATCACAAGGCTTGGTGGTTTTGAATCTGCTATTTCAGAGACACTGGAGTTACTGCATTCTATATCAATGGAAAGGTGATCACTTGATCTTTTCAGACCTCGCCTATATTAAAGGGTATTCAACCAGCTATTCAAGAACCCTCCAGGAAGACTTGAGATAGAAACAATAAAATATCTCATAAAATAAGATATAAAATGCCTTATCCAAACAGATAAGATGTAGCAAATGCTAGTCCCCATCCACAACCAACCTAATCGGTGCCTTCAGAAACAATTCAATAGAAAAAAGGTTTTATAATTACTCTTTCTTGGGGTATGTGTAGAAACGGAGTTCCACTGTTGTGGGAAGTTCTATAAATTGTAAATTGTACAAGGGGAGATCTTTGTTAGGTGGTTCAAGTGCCACCCTAATTGTTCTCTGTTCCTCTAGGACCCTTACTAAATTCCACATTTCCTCTTGCAACCCCTGAGGGTCATCTCCCTAGGCAGGTTCAGGCACCCAGTGTTTCCTCAATGCATGATGCCTTTTGCAGTTGTTAAGTGATGGGATCCCAGTGGTTGCACGAAGGGGTAAGTGCGCAACCCACTTGGCGTCCTTCTTCCCCCTCCCATTTATTTTTGCACTCTATGCTTCTTGCCAGCCCTGCCTGTGCTTTTCAAAGAAGGACTGAAGAACAGAGAAGCTGTAGAAGGTGCCACAGCCACTCTCCGTTGTGAAATGAGCAAGGCTAGTGCAGAGGTGCAATGGAGGAAGGGCTCCCAGACTCTCAAGCAGAGCGACAAGTACAGGTTGAGGCAGGAAGGTGCTGCAGCTGAACTGCTGATCCGGGAGCTGCAAGTGGAGGACACAGGGGATTATACCTGTGTTTGCGGAGACCAGAAGACAACCGCTGTTTTGACCGTCCACGGTAACCAAATGCTGTACATTACAACCGTGGTGTTTCCTGATTTCCCTTCTCTGTCTACGTGTCTGTTTTTGTGTTGTGTTGGTTCATTGTGTTGTGTTGGTTCATTGTGTTGTGTTGGTTCATTGGTTTCCCCCCTCTTTTTGTTCCTTTAATTCTGTCTGTCTCCTTGTCGATCACTTGTTAACATACTGTACATTGCAGTGTATTTGTCTCGGGAGTCGATGAGAGTATCACAGCGTCATCCCGAATATTATGGTCAGTCTTTCCCACTTAAGTCCCAGTCATAAACATTTTCACCTGCATTGTCTTCCTGCATCTCTGCAATGATGAAGAAATTCAATGGCACAAAACAGTGCAGCGCCAAGCATGCTCCATCCTGTGAACGTAGTACTTGTGGCACTTTGAAGAGTTTAATGCTTCTGCGCTGCCCCGTATGTTCAGGAGGAAACCCCAGAAATACGAAGGCACAGTATCAGTGTGGGAAACTCCTGGCCATATACCTTTTTCCTCTGTATGGGTTGATTCCCTGAAAAGCACTGCAAAGGTTCCATGCGAGCATCACGGGAGAACTGAATGTACTAAATGAGGGCATCTGATTCTTGAAAGTGTCCTATATAGATACAGTCTTAAGAAATATATTTAGGGTGCTTGATACATCTGCATTTGAATGTTGACTGTCAACATGGGAGCATCATTTTGGCTTCATTACAGGGAGCCTCAGAACTTAAAAAAAAAACCTTTTAACAGTCATCTCCTGGTAACCGTATATTGACTCAAATAAAGACACGGAGTGACTGGAGGAGATTGCAGAAAGCTTTACTCAGCGTTGAGGGCGACACCCAGCAATGGAGCTGTCAATGGTGTGGCCTCGAACAACAGTTTTCAGCAGGCTTTATACTTTCTCAGGCAAATTACATTAAGTTGAGCACAATTACAACATGATTTACAGCCCCTGCAGGAGTCCATTATACATTGTCTTTTCCTATAGACCGGAACGTTTTCTTATTCATCAGTCTTCAATTAATCTCCTTACTTGGCAAGACAGCAAAGGCTATTTCAGTTACACACATTCTTACATTGTTAGAGCGCAAGCGGGAGGGGTTGTACAAGCCAAGCATAAAAATTTTAATTTCTTCTTTCCTCTTACTTCATCCTTATACCCCTGTACAATGCAGGCTTCTACAACCCATCTGCAGCTAGACTGTTATCTAGCTATTCTTGAAAGCCCAGTTCAACTATATTGTAATTTCCCAATGCGACTCATTGCTGTTAGGAAGGTTTCTCTAATACATGACATGTAATTCCAGCGTGGCGATTTGGATGCTGCAGTTCTAGTAGTTGTTCCTTAACTGTTCACATTGTCGACTGCCTGCTGGTCCAAAACATTACATTTCTTTTTCTATATAATCCAGCCATCTCATCTTATCTTTTTCAACTACTGACAATGCTTTTTGTAGAGTCTTTTTCCCTTCCACTAATGAAGGCAGCTTCTTCTTCTTTACATACGTCTCTGTTTCCTCACAAACGTACCTCTTTTGTTAGACTGCTGGATCAAAATGTAAAAATAAACTCCAGTACTCCATAGGACCGAGATATCCAAACAGCTCTTTCAAATGAAAAGATTCTTGAAAGCAGACCTATAGAACTACTGTGTATCAGAAACATAATTGGGTTTCATTGCAACCAGAGCTGGCTCTGAGAGTGATGGGGACCAATGCAGAGCAATTCTGTGGGCCCCCCAATCTACTTGCGGGGCCCCCACTCACCAGCAAAAGTGCTTGTGATGCTACACACGGCACTAGAAATAGTTGGTGGTGACATGATGACATCACCGGCAACTGCTTCCAGGAGGCCCATTTTGGGCAGTTTGGAGGCAGGGCCAGGTGGAAGGGCCAATGGTAAAGCTGCTCTGCTCACCCCAGTGACTTACAGTCCATAAGATCCCAGCTGCTGCAGCAGGCGATCTGCTTGCTGTGCTGGTGCAGGGCCCCCCAAAGTGCGGGGCCCAATGCGACGACATTGGTCATATTGGCTTAAGGCCGGCCCTGATTGCAACAATGGTTAGTGAAATTGCACTTTGCAATCTGTGTGAGTCATTCTGGTTGGTCTGCCCCACAGCACTGGGACCATGTCTTCATTGGAGTTCTCCATAGTCTCCCCTCTCTTTCCATTGCATTCCTTTCTATTATATTCCACATTAAAGTCTTCCATAACAGCCTCTGGTGATGGTTGCTGTGTCCCACATGAGAACCAGGGGGCATCCACTGAAACTGAGTGTTGGGAGAGGTAAAACAGATAAAAGGAAATACTTTTTCATCCAGTGGGTAATTAAGCTATGGAACTCCTTGCCACAGGAGGTGGTGATGGCATCTGGCCTAGATGCCTTTAAAAGGGGACTGGACAGATTTCTTGAGGAAAAGTCCATCGTGGGCTATAGGCCATGATGGGTTGGACAACCTCCTTACATTAATAGTAGGCTACTTCAGAATGCCAGGTGCAAGGGAGTGGCAACAGGATGCAGGCATCTTGTTGTCTACTGAACTCCCTTAGGCACCTGGTGGGCCACTGTGAGATACAGGAAGCTGGACTAGATGGGCCTTTGGCCTGATCCAGTGGGGCTCTTCTTATGCTCTTATGTTCTTAATCTACTCCATTGCATCCAGTACATCCTGTTTCAGTTTGTTGGTCAGTTACGTGTTTACAACATCCTGTTTGCCTAGTGGTCACTGTCCTTCATTGGAAAGCCCCAATCTCAAATGAGCATTCTTATAGATATTTTATTTCTACACACAGGTCCATCAAAATAGCAGTATTTGTGCCAGCCCAAGATTATTTGCTGCTTGGGAGCAGAGCGGCAAATACCATCCCTCTGTCTTTTTCCTATTCACATTACACCTCCAGTTCCTGCCTTTCAAAATTGGTGCCTTTCCTTCCTTTTCTGTCAGGAAGGGAAGGGGGAAAGTAGCATGGTGCCAATTACCTTCTTTGTTTCTCATGGATGAAGGTGATGGTGTGCCACTGGACTGCCCCTGAGAAGACTGGCCCAGGCCTAAGAATTTCTGAAGGACTCCAGGCAACACATCTTCTCAGCCCTTGGAGCTTGTTTTCTTGCATGCAGGGACTGGCTGCAACTTTTCTTTCCTGTGTTCATATCTTAAAGATGCAAGAACAGAATTGGGTGAAATGGCAGAAGGAAATCAGCAGTTCTGTGGGTCAAATGTGTGTCTGACCTTTGCAACAATACAAATAGCCTAATCTTTGTCGTGTTTGCTGGCTGACAAGCTAGTCCTGTTAAGTCTGCAATTGGGTTTGCATTTACTGGGAAGTACCCCCTCAGCCCACTGAATTCAGTCGGGCTTATGTCTGAGTAAGCATGCATAAGGTTATGTAATTTTTGTAGAAATCCATGTCACCCTGCTTAAGATTGCAATCATTCGAAGCCTTTTCAGCTGTTTTTCCCTCTCCTTGGTGCTGCAAGACTGTTTCTTAGGCTTGTGCTTCTGATATAAGTATAGTATCATCAAATTGTCTATTACATTCCCCCTTATCCTTTTTTAAGGTTTCCACTGAGCTTAATAAAGTTCATAGCCTTTTCTTATTTTTTGAAAAAAATACATCATTTTTCATGTGCTAGTCGTGCTTACCCTTCTCATTCCATTTCTGTTTTGTTCGTTTGTGTGAAGTTTCTGTTTCATTTGCAGAGATGTGTTGAATTCTAGTCAAGAAAGAATTATTTGTGAAGCAAAGTATGTTTTTGTACTTGTCATCTCCATCTCGGAAACGTGACAAAATGAAAGAGCAATTAATTATTTCATTTCGGCAAATGGTTGAGTTGACATTTCATTTTGTTTTGTCCAAAGTGTTCTCAGAAAACCTGAAATGTAGCAAACAGCAATATGCCAATTTTTTTTTTATGTTTCCGCTTTCAATTTATTTTTGACGTCCAAAGCTTCAGACTCCATTGACATTTAATGTGGGAACATCTTAAATTTCAGAGCCTTTGAAATTTTGGTTTTTGGCATTTGATGGCGCGCGCATTGCTCTTTCACAAGAGTTTTAAGTGCTTTGTGTGTCCTTGTGATTGGTGGGGGTAGAAGCCAATGGGTGCTCTCAAAGCGCTGCTCTCTCAAAAGCTTCCATTGACTTGAATGGGGCTTCCATAGGAGCTGTGCTTGGTGGGATGCTCCTGGTGTCTGGAATGTGTGGGCCATCACTCTGTCCATGTTGACCCCCTCAGCTGTGCCTGCCTGCTTCCAAGAAGAGCTGACAAGCAAAGAAGCGACAGAAGGCGGGGTGGCCACACTGCGTTGCAAACTAAGCAAGCCGGCCTCGGTGGAGTGGAGGAAGGGGGAGAGGCTGCTCACGCCGGGTGACAAATTCAAAATCAAGCAGAAGGACAAAGTCGCTGAGCTGACAATCTGCAACATCACTGAGCAGGATGCTGGCGATTATTCTTGCGTGTGTGGAGACAAGAAGACTTCTGCCGCTCTGACGGTACACGGTAAATATTACACGTGAATGAAAATTTGATACTGACGATCTCTATACTTTTTATAGAAGTAATTGTCCTCTTTCTTGCAGTGCTCCCCAGTGCTTACCATAGCTGGGAATAATCCTTCTGACGGCATCTGGTCTAGATGCCTTTAAGAGGGGATTGGACAGATATCTGGAAGAAAAGTCCATCGTGGGCTATAGGCCATGATGGGTTGTAACCTCCTTATATTAGTAGTAGGCTACTTCAGAGTACCGGGTGCAAGGGAGTGGCAACAGGATGCAAGCATCTTGTTGTCTCTTGCCTCCCTGGGGCACCTGGTGGGGCCGTTGTGAGATACAGGAAGCTGGACTAGATGGGCCTTGGCCTGATCCAGCAGGGCTCTTCTTATGTTCTTAATTCATAGTATTTGGGGACAACAAAGTCACTCATGAGAACCCCGAGGTTCAAAAAAACCACAACTTTTTCATGGCAGTAGAGTTTTTTTTCCTAATTAGTGTATTTAACCATGGCTGGTGTATATGTATAAAGACACCTCAGACCAGGTAAAACACTAAAACCATCACATTCTCTCATAGCCTACACTGAGCTGTCATGCTGGCTGGTACGTTATCTGTTTTGGACACAAGCCTTTTACGGGACTCTAATGTATTGTAGGGGTCTGTGTGCTGTAATGGGGAGTGTGAGGGCTGAATGGAGCTGGGGATAACCCAGCTATTCTGCTTATGTGCATGTGTGCATGCACAGGACTGACCTCCTGATAGAACCTTATTCTGTGCTGATGTGAACCTGGGACAGATTCAGCTGTGATGACTTCTTTGGGAGCGTCTGATCTGTGATGGCTGCAGAGGTGTTGTACAGGTGGAGAGAGGCAACAGAGACATATATTACACAATGCATTTCACTCCAGGTCTGAATGGAAGGGCACTGTAGAGGAAAGTCTTTAGGCTGTATGGGTTGTATGAGGAAGATTATTCCTTCCTTTGGGTGGATGGGTAGGAGAGATCTGCTTATCATTTTCATTGTAGAAACACATGCATCTGCACTGAGCCTGTTCTAAGAGGCTCTGCACTGTGTTTTATGAAGATCCATTGGAGAAACTGGGCAAGTCAACACATCAGCTCAGGACACATTTCCACGATGCTCTCTGATGTACAGTCCTCAGCTGCCACATTTCCCAAGATGGTCTTAGACCAGTGTTTCTTAAACTGTGGATTGGGACCCACTTGGTGACTCACAATGTTATGTCAGGCGGGTAGTGGAAAGTTGGGAGCTGCCATCTTGGAAACTGCAGACCTTACTCTTGCTGTAGTCCTAACAAACTGAGTGTTTGAATTTTCAAGTGACTTAAAAAAAAATGCTTAGTGCTTTTGCATAATATTTTGTCCGAATCCTGCTTTCTGTCAAGGATGTTTCATAGTTGTGCAATTGCTGCAGTCCAAGAATGCCAGTTTGTATTCCAGGAGTGTCATTTGATTATGTCACTATGACAGCACTTCCTTGCTTGATGATGTCACTTCTGGCCATGACATCACTTCCAGTGGGTACACTGGTCACAAAGGTACACAGATGCCATTCTAAAAAGTGGGTCCCAGTCTAAAAGGTTTGGGAACCACTGGTTTAGTCTGTTTTCTCAGATGAAAAAAATCTGCAAAACAGTTTGTGACCCACTGGTGGGCCCTGACTCTCAGTTTGGAAACGATAAATTGTAGCGTACAGTAGCTGATGGATAAGGGTAATAATCTCTTCACTGCGATGACCTTGTGACTTTAATGTGACCTTCAGCCCTCCCTCCACGTTTCAAAAGAGAGCTGAAGAACCTGGAGGCTACAGAAGGTGGAACAGCTACTTTGGCGTGTGAGCTGACTAAAGCAGCAGCTCCAGTGGAGTGGAGGAAAGGCAAGGAGGTGCTCAAGCCCAGTGACAAATACAAAATGAACCTGGAAGGAGTCCTGGCAGAGCTGGTCATTTGCTGCTTGGAACCGGTGGACGCTGGAGATTACAGCTGCACACTTGGTGACTGGAAGACCTCGGCGTCCTTAACCGTGAATGGTACACCCTATTTAAGGAATATTGTCTGCTTTTCCATTGTTGAATCCCAAACAAATAATATTAGAACAGCCATCCATATCCATCTTTCTAATACATTTCTTCTGTCTGTAACTATATGAATCCCAGAGAGGTTTACACAATATCCTCTATTCTGTAGAAGAGCAGGATAAAGAAAGATGCAGGGGTTTGGGCTAAATGAAGTTCTACATAAAGGGGTAGTGGTCTGCTGTATTGTTGTCTCTGTACTGCTGCTTTTCAGCTGTGCATTTTTTATCTGTCATCAGGAGTTTATATACCTGGCGGGGAGGCGGATGCAGTGGCGTACTAATGAATGTGTAGCCCAGGGCAGAGGGCAAAATGATGTCACAACAGGAAGTGATGTCACAGTTGTATTTTCGTTTTGTGGGTCACACCTTTTGATAGAATGAAGATACAACATTTGGATTTGTTCCAGTGCGTTCTGCATTAAATTACCTGTCTAGAGATATAACATGATGGTATCATTTGTACTTCCCAAGGGTTTTCACCATTTTGGCCAGTAGCTTCAAGCTCAGCTTGTTGCCTCCCTAAAACTTGAGGCGCGGTGCAATTGTACCACCCTGCACTTCTTTAGCTATGCCCCTGGAGGGGGTGGTTTCCTGTTCCTTAATTCTTCTATTACTTAGAAATTTATACAGTGTCTGCTGTGGTTCACCCTAGAATTTTTTTTTAAGGGATAGATTTTAAACCTCCTAATGTTGTGGTGCGAAAAGGTTTAGTAAACTTTCAGATACACAGCATGAAAAGTGCCTGAGCTGAGTTCCGTCAGTGCCTGTTCCTGGCAGGTAGTGTTGTCCAGATTCACCTGCTGTGTTCATTCCCAACTTCGCAGCCCTCCCTGCCCGTTTCCAGAAAGGCCTGGAGAACCAGGAGGCCTCCGAAGGGGGGGCTGCTGCTTTCCAGTGTGAGCTGACCAAAGCCGCTCCCGTCCGGTGGAAGCGGAAGCACAAGTCGCTGGAGCCAAGTGACAAATACGAAATGAGGCAAGACGGTGCGGCCTTAGAGCTTGCAATCCTCAACCTGGAACTCAAGGATGCAGGAGACTATTCCTGCATGTGTGGCGACCAGAAGACAACTGCAACCTTGACCGTGCATGGTAAATGAGAATGGCCTGCATTTGGTGGCTGGGTGGTCTGCGCAACCCCGACACTCCCTCCCATTTTGTCCTGTGTGTTGATGTCAGAATGTTCTTTGTGATGTGCTTCGTCTCTTCCATTTAATTCACTGCAAATCCCAGGGTATGTGTCTGCCCTGATTCTTCCCTTGGTCCATTGTTTCTCCTGTTGTTCAAGAGCAGAGGTTTCCAAAGGCTGAAGAACCACAGAGTTCTTCAAACCTTGTTGATGAACCCACAATAAGCTTCTGAAGACCCACAGAGTTCGTGATGAATGTGGAGGCCATTAGACAATAGCTTCCTTGATTGTGCATGATAAAGCAAATTAAATAGCCACTTGCAACCCTAATTAGTGGAGGACAGGGAGGCCTGGCGTGCTGTGGTCCAAGGGGTCGTGAAGAGTCGGACACGACTTAGTGACTGAACAACAACAACAACCCTAATGGCTTGCTATCTATTGTTGTACAGAACATAGAGTTCTTCAGAAGCTTATTGTGGGTTCGTCAACAAGATTTGCAATGGGAGGCAAACGTCCCTGAAAGTCAGGTTGTTGACCTCTGTCATTTTTCTCTGGTTTGTTGTGTTGCAGGTCACTCGGGGCACAATCCTAACCTGACCTTGCCCTGGTGCAGCTCTCTTGCACCAGGCCAGCGCTGTGGCAAGTATGCCAAAAGGCGCACTTCTGCTGCAGATTTGGTCGCTGGGCCAGTGCAAGCAGCAGTGCTGGCTCATGGGGGCTGCTGCACCCATCAGCTGCGCAGGTTAAGCGATGGATGAGCTCTGCTGGCCCAGGGCCACGCCAACGGCCAGTGGCATACAGAGAGGATCGGGGCTGCGGATCGCACCCATGGCAGGGCGACGAAACCGCACCCCCGGCATGTCGCCCCGCCCCCATGCGCCGCCACGCCAAGCCTCCGTGCGTCCGGAAGAGCTCCATTTTGGAGCGCAGCGGGCGCCAGGGAGGGCGGGCGGGCCAAAAGACACGCCGATTCCTCTTCATTCTGCCGCCTCTGCGCTGCCGGCGCCCCTCCCGCTGTCGGCGCCCATGCGTTCCGCACCCCTGGCTACACCCTCCCTCCGCCCCTGCTGACGGCATGCCAGATGTAGGTGGGAGGCATAACGGGGTGGAGATGGGGACAGAGACGGAACACAGCCGTTGGGCCGTATCCAAACCCCCGTCTCCGGGCTGGGCGGCCCCAATTCAGGCCGTTCCTGGCTACGTGGACATGTGCCTGCTGTTTGCTACATGGTGCTACATGGACAGGCACAGATCCAAACAGCCCCATAGGGCTGGCTAGGGCTTACCCCAGAGCAAGGGGAAAATGTTCCCTTGATCCGTGCTGAGCTGCTGCACAGGTGAGCTGGCCTGCTTATTCCAGTGCAGGTTAGGATTGCGCTGTTGGTATGACAGTGACCCAAAAGGCCTGACCACTGCTCTGAACTGTGTGTGTGGTGTAGATGGTGTTTCATGACCGGTGCACACGAGAGCATCGTTCTGGCATCCTTAAATTATTCCTGCCCCTCCACTTCCCTCATGTTTGCTCGTGGCGTGGCCAATGGGCTGGCTAATACATCTTCCTGTGTCTCTGAGTCCTGGTCTGTAGTGTGGTGCCCTCATTTCAGTCATGTGTCATGTGAAACCATGGGTAATATTTGTTCCTTAGCCCTGCCTGTGCTTTTCAAAGAAGAATTAAGAAGTGCAGAAGCCACAGAGAGGGAGACGGCCACGCTGCGCTGTGAGCTGAGCAAGGCTGCTCCAGTGCAATGGCAGAAGGGTGCCCAGTATCTGAAATCCAGTGAAAAATACCAAATGAAGCAGGAAGGCACCATCGTAGAACTGGTGATAAGTAACCTTGAAGAGGCGGATTCTGGCGAATATACCTGCGTGTGTGACAAGCAACAGACCACAGCTGCCTTAACAGTCCACGGTAACAGCAGATCTCTAACTGTGTCCAACATCCCTTCTCCTCTTGTATGTGTTGTGCGCATTATGTGTTGGTCAGAACTGATTCTCAGAGCGCAATCCTAACCTGACGTTGGGCTGGCACAGTTAGGCCAGCAAAGTTTGGCCGGCACAAGGGCCACCGTAAAGCGCGTTTGGACCACTCTCGGAGTCAGGGTGGATGGCGCATGACTGTTGCTGGCTCTCTGACTCCAAGAGTGGTCCTAACACACTTTATGGTGTCCTTTGTGCCAGCCAAACTTTGCTGGCCTAACTGTGCCGGCCTAACTCCAGGTTAGGATTGCGCTCTCAGTCTCTGTGGGAAGTCAGTCACAGTGGATTTCTGTGCTGCATTCCCAAACATTATGCTGTCTTCCAAGGGAACCTGGAGGCAGCAACAGCAGGCCAAACAGCCACTCTGCACTGACAAAGGTTGCTCCAGTGGAGTGGATGAAGGAAAAACATGTGCTCAATGAGAGTGATGAATGTTGAGGCCATTAGACAATAATGTCCTTGATCGTGCATGATAAAACAAATTAGTCACTTGCAACCCTAATGGCTTGCTATCTATTGATGTACATGCTAGTGTGTATCATTCAAATTTGTATCATCTATGTGGTGTTGTCTCTGTTGATTGTCGGGCATGGCCTACCAGGATGTTTGTAGCACAAGCACCATTGAAATGGGTGGCATGTTCCCCAATTCATTTCAATGGTGTTCCTGCTAGATGCAGTCTCTGTAAGGCAAAAATGTCTTATGGGACTTCCCATTGGCTGTGGTAGTCCTGGTGTAAATTACAAGGACCGAGAAAAAGTATTGTTGGTCATTTTTTTCCAATGCAATGTTTTCGTTCTGTGATCTCCAGCCTTGCCTGCACATTTCAAATGCAGCCTGAAGAATACGGAGGCCACGGAAGGTGGTGTGGCTGCGCTATGCTGTGAGCTGACTAAGCCGGCATCAGTGGAATGGAAGAAGAACCACCAAACACTCCAAGCGAGTGACAAATACGTCATGAGACAAGAGGGTGTCACTGCTGAGCTGGCGATCCACAAGTTGGATCTTTCTGATACGGGAGATTACACTTGTGTATGTGGCAACCAACACACCACAGCATCTTTGACAGTAAATGGTAAACTATGTCTTGCAAATGAATGCATCGTTGTTGTTGTTGTTCAGTTGCTAAGTCGTGTCCGACTCTTCGCGACCCCATGGACCACAGCACGCCAGGCCTCCCTGTCCTTCACTACCTTCCGGAGTTCGCCCAATTTCATATTCATTGCTTCGGTGACACTATCTAACCATCTCATCCTCTGTCGCCCCCTTCTCCTTTTGCCTTCAATCTTTCCCAGCATGAGGGTCTTTTCTAAAGAGTCCTCTCTTCTCATCAGGTGGCCAAAGTATTGGAGCTTCAGCTTCAGCATTTGTCCTTCCAGGGAGCAATCAGGCTTGACTTCCTGGAGAATTGACCGATTGGATCTCTTTGCAGTCCAGGGGACTCTCAAGAGTCTTCTCCAACACCATAATTCAAAAGCATCGATTCTTCGACGCTCTGCCTTTCTTATGGTCCAGCTCTCACAGCCATACATGGCTACTGGGAAAACCATCGCTTTGAGTATGCGAACCTTTGTTGGCAGGGTGAAGTCTCGGCTTTTGATTAAGCTATCTAGGATCACCATAGCTTTCTTCCCAAGAAGTAAACGTCTTTTAATTTCATGGCTGCAGTCACCATCTGCGGTGATCTTGGAGCCCAGGAAAATAAAGTCTGTCACTGCTTCCATTTCTTCCCCTTCTATTTGCCAGGAAGTGATGGGAGTGGTTGCCATGATCTTAGTCTTTTTAATGTTGAGCTTCAAACCAATTTTGGCACTTTCCTTTTTTACCCTCATCAAAAGGTTCTTTAGGTCTTCCTCACTTTCTGCCAGTAGAGTGGTATCGTCTGCATATCTGAGGTTGTTGATGTTTCTCCCAGCAATCTTGATTCCAGCTTGTGAGTCATCCAGCCCTGCCTTCCTCATGATGTACTCTGCGTATAAGTTAAATAAGCAGGGTGACAATATACAGCCTTGTCGTACTCCTTTTATTTCCCAATTTTAAACCAGTCGGTTGTTCCATGTCCAGTTCTAACTGTTGCTTCCTGACCCGCATAAAGGTTTCTCAGAAGGCAGATCAGGTGGTCTGGAACTCCCATCTCTTCAAGAACTTGCCACAGTTTGTTGTGATCCACACAATCAAAGGCTTTAGCATAATCAATGAAGCAGAGGTAGATGTTTTTCTGGAACTCTCTTGCTTTCTCCATGATCCAGCGAAGGTTGGCAATTTGATCTCTAGTTCCTCTGCCTCATTGCATCGTTACCTCCCACCAAATTTCCCTGTTTCACACTGCAGTGGTGTCGTTCTCCTTTGTAACAAGAGTGGCCAATCCTTTGGGGCAATTGGTCCACTGATCAAGCCCAGCGTATGAGAGAATGCCACTACAAACAATATACGGGCAGCTCCAAGTGCCATCATATGGTCTTGTCTCTACTGAGCAGCGAAGGAGACCACAGCACAGGCTAGGAGAGGCCTCCTGGAGTTCAGGACTGCTTGAGGACATAGTCATTCCTATGAGGTTTCCTGCTTCGGAATACAAGTGCCACATAGGCTTGTATAATACGCTGTATTAACCAATGCCAGGCCCCTAGGCTTTTAAATATTCCCCCCCCCCCTCCGAATCTCTTCAGGAAAGCTCTCTCACACTAAATCGAAGACCCTGGTTGACGGGCAGGCAGGTTGGCGTGGTTCTCCTCCGCCCTTTACAAATTAAGTGTTCAGCTAATGTATGGTTGGCCGGCCAGATAGGAAGTCCCCACATGAGTGGTGGGCCCTAGTTCCTTGGGGCCCCTAAGCTTCAGCCTACTCAGCCTAATGGATAATACTGCCCTGCCCACATAGATCTGCTGCCTGTGTGAGACCACTATGACTTACCATGGTCGTCAATGCTCTACAGTGGTGACTTACCTCTAGTCTACGCCTTCATGTCCAAAATGAAAAAGTAGATGTGATAGGCCAGTGGTCTTCAACCCTTTTCATGCCGTGACCCCAATAAATAAATATTGTAAGAGACTGGGGACCCCACTATCAAGCCCACCCTCCTCCCAGGACCCCATCTGTCCACCTCACCCCTCTCCACCCCCATAAGGCCTTGTAGCACCATTGACCGTAACTCAATATTCTTATTAAAGAGAGCAGAAAAAGTTACCTTTTATCCTGGCACTGGTGAAAGCCATTTCAGCACAGTTGCTAAGAATCTGAGCAGGACTGGGACACCTTCTCCTGGTACCTGAGGGGGGTACACCGGATGCCTCCCCATTTACCTGCTGGTTGAAGAACACTGTGATAGACTATAACAAACTTCTGTAAAGGCTCTAGCCCAGTGACTGTAATGGGCGCATGGGAGGCTTCAGGAGGTGCATGGAGATCCACTTGAGCAGAGGCTCCATTCTGCCAATCCATATTCTTCCCATCTCCTTCTGGGCTGGCCCCTCGTACCTCTCCTGAGTCAAAATAATAATAATAATAATAATAATAATAATAATAATAATAACAACAACAACAACAACAACAATAATAATAATAATAATAAAAATAAATAAATAAATACATAAATACATAAATACTTTATATACCGCCTTTCTTAGGTCACTAGATTTCTCTAATGACTGTAACTCAAGGCGGTTTACATAGGCAGACTTTATTCATAAACCAAAGGTTTTTACAATTTACAGAAACGTTCTATCTTGCAAGAACTACAACACATACAGATGGATCTTTCTGGATTTAGTCCTTTCTGGCCACCCATTTGTCTTCTGCTGGCTGATAAGTGGCTTCCCTGCTCCCACCAGAGAAGCAGCTGCCCTGGCACACTCCCCCTCTCACAAGGCAGCCAGAGACAGCTCAGCTGTTAGTCACAATTTTACAAGGTCTGCCGCTCACAGAGACGTCCGGTAGTCCCGAACTGGCGACCTTCAGATCTTTTAGCTCTTATCTTCAGGCAAACGGAGGCATTAACCCTCTCGACTAAATCTTCTGCCCTCATCCTACCATGAGAAAATCCATTCTCATCCTACCAACCCTGCACCAATCTTGCCTTCCAGCCTTGAAAACCTCTCCTTGCATCCCTGCCCTGCTTCTGGTCCTCCTTACCAGCCTCGAACCTTCATCCAGCCTCACGTTCCCTGACACCTGAAAACATACCTTCTTGTTTAATCTGAGCTGCTTGGCTTGATTCGCATCCGGCACAATCGCGCTCAAGCAGTACCCTTTTGGAGTTTGTCATGCATTCTGTCTGTTTGTATCCCTCAGCTCTCCCTCCGTTTTTCGAGGAGGAGTTAAGCGATGAGCAAGTTGCAGAGGAGGGCACCATAACGCTACGCTGCAGGTTGAGCAAAGGTGCTCCGGTAGTGTGGAAGAAAGGGCACCGTGTTCTTGAAGCCGGTGAAAAGTATTCAGTGATGCAGCAGGAGGCCGCTGCTGAGCTGGTTATCCATCACGCGGGGCTGCAGGATGCAGGGGATTATACTTGTGTCTGCGGGGACCAGAAGACAACAGCTGCTTTAACTGTGCATGGTAAAAACAAACAGATCATCTGGATAACTTGGTGTCCTGGTGTCACTTCTGGAACTTAACAGTTTCATGCGATAATTTGCTGTCTCAATCCTTATGTATTCCCCACCCCCCAGTCTTAAAGATTAAGTCTGTTTGTAGCTGGTGTTTCTGTGTAGTAATGTTTAATTTTGTCTCCCTCCCTTTTCATTCTCTAGGAATAGGACAAGACCTGCTTCTCCAGGTCTTCTCCAGATTCCAATCCCTCCCCTCCAAACTCTCATTACTTTGACAAGGCCAATAGAAAATGAGTTGGGGGCTTCATGACAATTTGACATGCCAATGCTGGAGTCAAATTCCAATAGGGAGGAATTAAAATGATGCTTCAATAGCCAGTTTAACTCTTCCAGGACCGACTCTAAGAAGTTCCACATTAGAGAAGTTTAATTCATGCTGGTTTTTGGTTTTACGGTTCCTTTGGATTTCGTCCCCATTTTTTGGTGGCTTACGGCAGCCACTGTTTTTAGATGCTGATGGGCCCTTTATGTGTTCTGCCTTCAGCCTTGCCAGCCCATTTCAAAGAAGAACTAAGGAACCAGGAGATTGCGGAAGGTGAAACTGCCACTCTTCGGTGCGTGCTAACCAAAGTCGCACCAATTGACTGGCGAAAAGGGCGGCAGATTCTCAAACCGTGTGAGAAGTACACAATGAAGCAGGAAGGGACCGTTTTGGAACTGGTAATCCACCATCCAGATGAAAAGGATGCAGGAGAGTACATCTGTGTCTGTGGGGATCATCAGACCACTGCTGCCTTAACAGTCAATGGTAAACAATGCAGGCTTTTAACACAGTATGAGTTTTAGAAATGGACTCCTCTGTTTGTGTTTGCCTTCATCCGTCTCATCACCCTCTCAGCCTCCCTTTCCTCTGCAGTACTGTCCTGTAAATTTAATGAATTTGTGACTGCATCTGTACAGGAAGTTTGCCTTCACAGCTTCCTGGTTTCATGCAATCTTCACTACTTTGTGTTATTCTCCCAGCAGAGGCTGTCTGTTTTCACCCACCTTTCTTGCTTAAACTCATGTATATGTGTTGCACTGGTAACAAATGGGTAATGACCTCTGAGTGTTAATGTCCGTTCTGCACTCTTTATGTATACCGTCATCTGTTTATATTTCTGTTTGAGTGTCGAGCAACATAGGGTGGATGTTGGCAAGCAATGATTCCTCTGGCAAGCAATGATTCCTCTGGCCAGCACATGGGTGGAAATAGGGCAGAAGTAGGTTCTCTGAAGAGCCCAGTTTACGACAATGCACTGGTGGAACACCCCTTGCTGAGAGCATGGTCAGGCACTTTGACAGGCATACAATAGTAGAAACTCCTTGAATTATGAATGGCACCAAGAAGCTGAAAGTGATACATCATCTTTTACCAAACACGTTTCTTGAGAATTACTTTGCTATATCCGCACAATCTCCATTTAGTGCAACATTCTGCAAGAGATGCCTGTGCAGGAAGTCACAGAAGACGAAACAGCCACTTTGTAGGGGCTGTGTTGCCAATGCCAGATGCCTCAGTGGAGTGGAGAAAGGAGCACCAAGTCCTCCGTGACAAGTGTTGTTAAGCTGGTGACCTCTAATGTTGATCTGAATAATGTTGGAGTACCTGTGGGAGACCAGCAGGTGGCAGCTATGAAATCATACTACGCAAGTGATGTAGGAGAAGTATTTCCTTGCTCAATCATCAGCTCACCTTTGAATCTGGGCACCACCATTCCACTGCAAGTCATTCCTGAAGGCAACTTGGCATCTTAATGCCTGCCTGCCTACTTCTAGTTGTCCATCGTCTTGTGTCTATTGTCTGTCTTCATGATGTCTGTCATCGTGTTCTATTGCATTTATGTAGCATGCATTAGAATCCATCTCTAGATTGCTGTGGAACTGCACGAGGATACCGTTCTCATTCCGCCTTGCTCTCAACCTGTTCAGGATGAAATGCCTTCAGTGCCTGCAGAAGTCAGTGGAAGGCGTTCCTCTGGAAATTTGCAGGCACTGGAGCAGATCTTTGAAAATCCCCCATTGCATTTTCTGTTCCCCCCCACTCTACCCCACGTTCCTCCCCCTGCGCCACACCACTCAACTGCCCATTTATTTTATGTTCTGCAGCCCTCCCACCACAATTCAAAACAGAATTGAAGGATGTGGGAGCCACTGAAAATGGAACAGCCACACTGTCCTGTGAGCTCACCAAGGCAGCTCCCGTGCAATGGATGAAGGAAGAAAAGAAACTCATAGAAAGCAGCAAATACAAACTAAGACAGGAAGACACTGTTGCAGAGTTGGTGGTCCATGATTTAGAGACTCAGGATGCTGGACGGTACACCTGTGTATGTGGAGACCGGAAAACCACAGCTGTCCTAACAGTTAACGGTAAAGCATCTGAAATGGAGCCAGCTAAAGAATGTATTGGTGGTTGAAGAATTGGAATATAAATAAAGGATTCAGAAGTTTATGCATGGGGTAGGACTGACGTACATGTTTAAATTGAAATCTATGTATTGGCTCACACATATAGTAGATATGCCTTGCTTGATTGCCTGCCTGGGATGGGGGCAGGCCCTGGATTTGGCCATAAGGGGGCAGACCATGCTTGGGGTAATTAAAAAAGGGGTTGAGAATAAAACAGCCAATATTATCATGCCATTGTACAAATCGATGGTAAGGCCACACCTTCCATATTGCGTACAGTTCTGGTCGCCGCACCTCAAAAAGGACATATTGGAGCTGGAAAAGGTGCAGAAGAGAGCGACAAAAATGATTGCGGGGCTGGGGCACCTCCCTTATGAAGAAAGACTGCAGTGTTTGGGGCTCTTCAGCCTAGAAAAAAGGCGCCTGAGGGGGGACATGATTGAGATATACAAAATAATGCATGGGAGGGATAGAGTCAATAAAGGGATGTTCTTTTCCCTCTCTCAAAACACCAGAACCAGGGGGCATCCGCTAAAACGGATGAGGGTTGGAAGAGTTAAAACAGATAAAAGGACTTTTTTACCCAGCGGGTAGTTAAGCTGTGGAACTCTTTGCCACAGGAGGTGGTGATGGCATCTGGTCTAGATGCCTTTAAGAGGGGATTGGATGGATTTCTGGAAGAAAAGTCCATTGTGGGCTATAGGCAATGATGGATTGTGCAACCTCCTTATAATTAGTAGTAGGCTACTTCAGAGTACCGGGTGCAAGGGAGTGGCAACAGGATGCAAGCATCTTGTTGTCTCATGCCTCCCTGGGGCACCTGGTGGGCCGCTGTGAGATACAGGAAGCTGGACTAGATGGGCCTTTGGCCTGATCCAGCAGGGCTCTTCTTATGTTCTTATGTTCTTATGACCCTGGATTCGGGCCGGGTGGTCTCCTCGGCTCTGCGCCTGCTGTTTAGCAGCGCAGAGCCGAAGAGCGCATCATGCCCTTGCCAGAGGAGGCTCCAGCCTCTCCAATGCAGCATCGGATATGGCGCAGGCTGGCCAGCCTTGCCATGCTGGCGCTGCGTTGGATTGTGCCAGTGGCTAACTCAGGTAGTTTGTTACGGGTAGATGCCCTCTGGTGGGCTCCTGCCATTCTGTATAGAAGAGGGCAGCAACAACTTGTTTCGAGCCGAGAATGCTGTGTGTGTGTACTATTCCCGGCACTGGTGAGCCAAAAACCAAGGGCAAAATGGTTGGTAGCTTCATGGACATTGAAAACTGTGTTCACTACTTCTCCATCACTACATAGGTCCTAACGGAGGGTCCTCACATTGCAGTAAGTTCTATAATACCTTGAAGAACACCTGTGCTGGCTCATTTCCTTCTCCGTTGCCTGCACACCTGGTCTGTTTGCTTCGGGGTGGGATTCTCTGACTGCAGTTTGTTCTGTAACATCACAAAGGCTTCAGGGCATTGCTCTCCAGGAACGGATCCCAAACCCCTTTCCTCGTCTTTTGTCTGAATATTTGACTCCTAACTTTTTGCCATTGCCACCTCTTCTTGACTTCACAGCCCTGAAGCCTGAATTCAAGCAGCGACTGAAGAACGAGAAAGCTGAAGTAGGCGGAATAGCCCGGCTGCGCTGCGAGGTGACGGTTGCCAAGGCCACGGTGGAGTGGAAGAAGGATGGCGTGGTGCTTTCTTCTGGGTCCAAGTATGAAATGAAACATGACGGTCTCAGCCGAGAGCTGCTCATTCGTAATCTGGAGCTGAAAGACAGCGGAGAGTATTCCTGCATCACTGGGGATCAGATCACCTCTGCAACGTTAACAGTGAAGGGTAAGAGGCACGTGAATATACGAAGCTGGTCCTAGAGATTGCCCTGGAAGTGCATGGGGTTTAAGTAATCCAGTCGTGCTCTCAGGCATCCTCAGTATGGCCACTCCTCCCCCACAAAGCCAACACTCCCTTCCCTTGGCACTGCTGGGTTTTTCTTGCCGTTTCCCCTCTCCCTCTGTCAGGCCAAAAAGGTACCCTGGGAAAGGGGAAAGTGCCAGGGGAAGTAGCTGCAGCAGATCTCCCAACCACATGTATAGCATCTTCTACCATCTCATTAAAGATGGTAGGAGATTGTAGACTTGTAGTTCCAGAATCATTGGCTGGAGAAGATGCCGTGTGCTTCTACTGGAGCATCTGCCACGGTATCGAGGGTAAAAAAATTTTTTTTCCAGAATAAGGGAGCAGTGCAAGAAGAATTAAGCAGTTTTTCAAAGCAGGGATGCACAAACCTCTGTACTTTTCAAAAAACCGTGAGCAGAACTGAGCCACTGGGAGCAGGTGACCATCTCATTTGGTTTGATTCACAGTTGTTTGAGCAGGAGTGTTTGTGCATTTTCTACGCTCCTGCTTTGAATGATTCCCCCTTCCCTGATTGGCCCATCTAGCTCGGTCTCGCCTAGCAACGCATCAGGCTCTCAGCCAGAGTTATTTCCCTGTCCTACCTGGAGGCGACAGAAATTGAGCCTGGGATTTTCCACGTACAAGGCATGTGTAAACAATAAACAATATTATTATTATTAAACAATAATAATACTTGTATTTATATACCGCCTTTCTTAGGTCACCAGATTTCTCTAATGACTATAACTCAAGGCGGTTTACGTAGCCAGGCTTTATTCAGAAACCCGAAGGTTTTTGCAATTTTTACAGGAACGTTCTATCTTCCAAGAACTACACACATACAGATGGATCTTTCTGGATTTAGTCCTTCTTTCTGGCCACCCGTTTGTCTTCTTGCTGGCTGATAAGCGGCTTCCCTGCTCCCACCAGAGAAGCTTGTCTCAGCACAACTCCCCCTCTCACAAGGCAGCCGGAGACAGCTCAGCTGTTAATCAGTCGCAATTTACAAGGTCTGCCGCTCACAGAGACTTCTGGTAGTCCCGAACTGGCAACCTTCAGATCTTTCAGCTCTTATCTTCAGGCAAACGGAGGCATTAACCCTCTTGACTAAATCTTCTGCCCAAAAGTACAATGTAGCCACAATAAGTAAAACAAGAATTAAAGAAAACAACAACATTAAACATTAACAGGATAACTTGGGACAGAGGGGGCACTTGTACCTCTGTACAAATCACGCATATCAAGCAAATGTGCCTGTTTTCAGTTATTGCTTCTGCCATGAACAGGGAGCTATGAAGAATGCTGCAGCTCCAATTGCAGGCTACTTTTCTTTCTCAGCTTCCTTTGGCTTTGGTGGGTTTTCCCGTGTTTAAACTCATTCTTTTAGCCATAAGTACTAGCAACTTGTTCTTGTGTTAAATGGAAAGTGAGATTCTTGGGATGTTGAGTGTTGCGCCTAGTATCAAATTCTGGGTTTCTTCTTAAATTTTAACGAGTTGCAACCTTGTTCTTTGGCTGCCTCCCTGTCACTGGTGAACACTGTGATGCTTTCAGGACTTGACATCACTATCATCAGGGGCCTGAAGAACGCTGAGGTGTTCGAGGAGGAAGATGTGACCTTTGAGTGCAAGGTTTCCCATGACAATGCCACAGATGTGGAGTGGAAGCTGCAGGATGCCTCCCTCCAGAGCAATGAGTTGAATGAGATCTCCGTTGAAAAAGGGAGGGTCCACACGTTGAAACTGAGGAAGGTCACCCAACAGGATTCTGGGACTATCACCTTCCGCATTGGACCATACACGTCCACAGCACAGCTCAAAGTGAAAGGTAACTTGTTCAGCTCTATAATGCTAATACATTGTTAAGATATTCTGAATTTGTGTAAATGTAAGCAAAGTCTTCATTTCAGCTGGGCCTGGCATCTATTGCCTTATGCAGAATGTGCAATTATAAGATCTGCCTGTTCGTTGAAGATTTTTCATCCTTCCCTTTATCTTTTCAGCACCTCTTCCCACGTTTACAGAGGAATTGGTGAACAAAGAGCTGCAAGAGGACAGCACAGCCCTTCTGAAATGTGAAGTCTCCCAGCCCAATGTTTCAGCCACTTGGAAGAAGGGTACCCAAGTGATTTCTCCAAGCTCCAAGTATGAAATCAAGCAAGACAGAACAACGCATACCTTAAAGATTTATAATTTGAAACCAGAGGACTCTGGAAAATACACATGCGACATTGGAAATCAGAAAACCACAGCAAACGTATCCGTTGAAGGTAAGGGATTTTCTTGACTAGGCTTTTGTTATTAATTGCAGCTGTTAATTTATTGGTGGTGTTACTTCTTTGACTTTAGATAAATCTTGTCCAAATTCATTGAACTCGGAGCCCAATCCTTAAACCAGCATTGCGCCAGTGCGGCACTCTTGCGCTGTCGCAAATGTGTTGTAAGGTATGACTGCGCAGCTGATTTGGGTGCTGCTGGGCGGGTGCCTGCAGCCATGCCAGCCCACGGATGCCACGCAGCCTGTCAGCTGAGCTGGCCGAGTGCCAGCTTAATTCTGCTGGTGCAGGCCTGAGCAGAGGGCATGGCAGAGGAGGGCAGGAGGTGTAAAGGGGTAGAGGAAGGGTGGGTCAGTGGGGGGTGGGCCAGCCCGGAGAGGGGGGAGGAGATAGGACACGGCCATTAAATAGGACATAATAACCCCCGTCTCCCGGATGGGTGGCCCCAATTCGGGTTGCTCCTGGCTGCTTGGACTTGCACCTGCTATTTTGTTGGCGCAGACCTGGGCAGCCCCATAGGGCTGGCTGGGTTTTACCCAGTAGTGTCATCTTACCAGTACGCTGGGCGGGTCTTCTGGGTGATCGGCAGCGCGCTCACTGCGTTCCGTTGCATAATGGCGAAAGCCCGCCCGCTGTGGCTGGCGGGCTTTCGCCATTACGCAATGGAACGCAGCGAGCGTGCTGCCGATCACCCAGAAGACCCGCCCAGTGTACCGGTAAGATGACACTACTGGTTTTACCCCGAGGCAAGAGGAAAATATCCCCTCACCCCATGGTGAGCTGCAGCTGCCTCTCAGCCTGCATCAGGATGCCTACTGGCCTGCCTGCTCCAACACAGGTCAGGATTGGGCCGCCCAGCGACTGCCAGCCTGCTGACCTGCAGTTCCAAACGGTGTATGTTTCCGGAACCCAAATGAAATATCTCCACCCGCTCATGATTCTTCCCTGATTCCTCTGTCTGGCCCTCAGCCACTCCAGCCCTTTTTGAAGTCCAGCTTGAGAACCAAGAAGTCGAGGAAGGCTCAACCGTCACCCTCGTTGCTCAGCTCTCGAAACCCGGCATCCCTGTGAAGTGGAGCAAAGGCTCAGCCAAGCTGCGGGCCGGTGACAAGTACGAGATGAGGCAAGAGGGCCATAGAGTGGAGCTTCTCATTCGCAACGCACAGCCCGAGGACTCTGGGGCCTACACCTGTGACTCTGGGGACCAGCAGACCACAGCATCGTTGCTGGTGAAAGGTAAGAAGGTGATCGTGTCCGTCTGGTAAGCTCTGCGACCGGCAACGCTCTTGCAAGGGGAAGTACTTTTCTCTATGTCCCTGTCGGTTAAAGCATTATGGGAGTCCTATATCCCACCATTTTCACTATGAGAACTAAAGTACAAAGAGGTTGGGATCTCTTGGGGGTGACACCTGTACTGTGGCGCTCCCTTGCCAGGCGATGTCTTCGCTAGGTTTCAATGGGCAAGTTGCTTCTGTTACTTCTGAAACCTTTATTGGCATAACAAAACACATAGAACAACCACAGCAATATAGGAACAGAGTACAAGAGTTAATATGAATATGACAAGGTTACTTTGAGAATCTCAGATAAATAGCCAGCAACAGCTGTAGTCAAGGAATCACAAACATCACTCATAAATAAACTTAGAGAGAGTAACATCAGAAGGAATAAAATCTGGTGGAATCCAAGGGGCTAAATAATGATTTCAGATATCAAGGTGAGCTGGACAAAAAAAAAAGAATGTGAAACAGAAAATCAGGAGACTCACGACAAAAAAAACAGAGCCTTTTTTTCCTGCGGGTTATTACGAAATCAACCAGCATGGACTGCCGAGGGGAAAATGTTAAAACAAGCTAACATAAAGGCTCTTCTATGCAACGGGTTGGTTAATGAATAAAAGTAATTTGGTGCATGGTCTAGGGATGGAACTTAGTTGCTTCTGTTTTTAGATCAGACTTTCCCACAATGTTGAGTGGTCCCATTCTCAGCTGCCCCGTCTACTGCCGATCCTATGCCTGTGTTATGTTTATATAATATTTTATATTATGTTTATATTCATGATGTGTGTTGGATGTTTTTTTAATTATTGCTCGGAGTACATTTAGATAAATAGAAAAGGGACCAATGCATATACAAGTAAGTAAAATCTAATAAAGACCTGCAGCCAATATATTGACCTGCACATTCCAATGCCCACATCCCTTCCTGTCTTCAGCTACCTAACCAGCAGACAGTGGGAGGATCTTGTACTCTCCTGTGTCTCTTCCAACCCAGTTCCTGAGACACGATCTCGATCTGCTGATCACTCAGTCCCCCACCATGACTATCCCAGTTAACACTCAGGCTTCTAGTCTCTCTTGCACAGACATTTGATACGTTTGGTTGGTGTCCAACCCAAAAATTGTGGTTTTACGATTGAGGCACGATCTCATCCACGCAAGAGCAAGGAGCATTTGCCAGCTCTCATCAGCCATGTTTTATTTCCTCCCAATTTAGCATTGCCTGTGCTTTTCACAAAGTCACTCGAGAATCAAGAAGCGGAACAGGGCAGCACAGTCACCTTGAGCTGTGAGATCTCTAAAGAAGGTGCACCTGTGCAGTGGAAAAAGGACAGATCCCTGCTGCGACCTGGTGACAAATACAGGATGAAGCAAGTAGGCGTGGTGGTGGAACTGATAATTGGCAAACTGAGTGCCGCTGATGCTGGGGAGTACACCTGTGATACAGGAGACCACCAAACTACTGCGGCTCTGCTGGTGAAAGGTGGGGCTTTGGTTACCTGTTGGAGGCTATTGCTAGCAGTACCGAACAGAACTGGCTGTATCTTTGTGAACCAATCCAGTATTGTGTACTGGTTAGAGCAGGAGTGGCCAACCCAAGGCACAGTGCCACTAGTAGTACACGGACACTATCTGAGTGGCACACCCAAAGTCACCATATATTTTTGAAAGACATTTAGAGTGCAATCCTAACCTGGAGCAATCCTAACCTGGAGTTAGGCCGGCACAGTTAGGCCGTTTAGAGTGCAATCCTAACCTGGAGTTAGGCTTGCACAGTTAGGCCAGCAAAGTTTGGCCAGCACAAGGGACACCGTAAAGTATGTTTGGCCCACTCTCGGAGTCAGAGAGGCCAGCACACAGACATGTGCCATCCTCCCTGACTCCGAGAGTGGTCCAAAAGTGCTTTACGGTGGCCCTTGTGCTGGCCAAACTTTGCTGGCCTAACTGTGCCGCCCTAACTCCAGGTTAGGATTGCGCCCTGAAATAATAACAAAGAAAGCACTACAGCAGTTTATGGTTTGCTTCTTTACTACTCCTTACATAGCATGCCCCCACACATACATAGCATGCGGCCACACCTACTCTGCTTGATTTGCTCTGGTTGGAAGATGGGCAGTAAGGTGGGAAAATAAGGATGGACAGGAGAGAAAGTCAATAGGGTGTGTTACTTGCCCTCTACCTTTTGGCACTTTGAGATATACTGCCCTTGGAGGTTCTAATTAACTAGTGCGGCAATTGCAAAAAGCAGCGATAAGGTGGAACAGCACGTTCAAGATTCTCTGCATTAAAAAGTGGCATGATGTGCAGTGCTGTTGGTTGGCCACCCCTGGGTTAATCAATCAGTCAATCAATAGTATTTTTTTTACTGCTTTTCAACACAAGTTCACAAAGCGGTTTACAGGCAAATAATAATAATGAAGTTAAATGGCTCCCTGTCCCAAAAGGGCTCACAATCTAAAAAAAAAAAAAATGCAGACCACCACCAGCCACAGCCATTAGAAAGACACTGCGCAGGGGTGAATAGGGACAATTACTCTCCCCCTGCTCAATATAAGAGGAACACCACTTGAAAAAGTGCCTCTTGCCCAGTTAGAGTGTCAGACTAGAAACAGAGAAAGTTCAAACCTCCACTCACTGCAAAGGGTTTGCTTTCCATTTTAGAGCTGCCAACGACTATAGTAGAGGCCCTGAAAGACATCACTCTGTATGAAAGTGAAGATGCGGTCTTCCAGTGCACAGTCTCCAAGGAGAAGGCTGAGGATGTGGCGTGGAGCCTGGGGGGTGTCCCTCTCCAGTCCAACGAAATGAACGAGATCACCGTTCAAGGGAAGCTTCACACTTTGACCCTCCGGAAGGTGACCCTCGAGGACTCGGGTTCGGTCAGTTTCAGAGTGGGTCAGAATTCCGCTGAGGCCAAGCTGACAGTGCAACGTAAGTGAGCTGAACCTTTAGAAACAGCCGCTCAGAGCCACAAACTGGCTCATCTTTCATCGTCTTGACTTACCTCACTTCAGCGCTAGTCAGAATAGTCTGAATTCTGCAAAGACCGAAGTCGGAAAGCCTTGCTCATTAAGCAAGATCAGGGCCGGCTTTAGGCCAATGTGACCAATGTCGTCGCATCGGGCCCCACGCTTCAGGGGGCCCCGCACTAGCAGGGTGAGCAGATTGCCTGTGGCTGCAGCTGGGATCTCTATGGGCTGTAAGTCAGTGGGGCGAGCAGAGCAGCTTTACCTTGGTCTCTCCCACCTGTCTCTGCCTCTGCACAGCCCAAGATGGGCCACCTGGAAGCAGTTGGCGGTGATGTTGTGATATCACCACCAACTACTTCCACATGCCATGCTTTGCACGTGGCACGAACAGTGCTCTTCTTGGTGAGTGGGGGCCCCGCAGGGAAGGTTGGGGGCTCCACAGGAATGCCCCACATTGGGCCCCGCTTCTGCTAGAGCCAGCCTGAGCAAGATGTTCTGACATGCTCAATTCACATGCAAAGCAACAGCCTTCTACCAAGGCAGACCATTAGTCCACCTAGCCTACCATTGCTGGCTGGCAGCAATAGTCTAGGCCTTTCCCAGATCTTGCTACTTCATTCTTTCTAAAACGGAACGTGTCAGGAATTGGCCTGGCACTTTCTGCATGCAAAGGATGTGCTCAGGGCCCAATCCGGTCAAGCTGCTGCACTTTTGGAAATGATGTTCCAGCAGCTCAGCAGCCTTTCTGGCATTGAAACCCATGACACGCTATCGCACACAAATGCAACGGTAAGATGCCCTGGTACCGGTTGGGTGGGAGAGGACAGAATGGGAAGGGGGCAGGGATGGGGGGCATGTTTAGGGCAGGGAAGGAATGGTTACTGAGGCAGCGGCTCTGCCGACATCTGCCTTTCCAGCCCTGCTCTACCTCCCTGGGTCCACTTGGAGTGGGAGATGTGTCTGACAGTGGCCAGGCAGTAGTCAGATGTGTCTGGCAGTAGATGTGTCTGGGAAGCAGAGGCTAACCCCAAGGTAAGGGAACAAATGCGGAGGCCTCCAGGACTGCCCTCCCCATCTCATGACGATGGGGGATGGACACCCTGTTGACATGGCTGAATTGTCAAGAGGGGTGTTAGGTAGGGTCAGACTGTCAGAGCACAATCCTAACCTGGAGTTAGGCCGGCACAGTTAGGCCAGCAAAGTTCGGCCGGCACAAGGGACACCGTAAAGCGTTTTTGGACCACACTTGGAGTCAGAGAGGCCAGCACAGAGACGCGCGCCATCCTCCCTGACAGCACTTTGACAGTGAGCTATGACCTGAGCAATCACTGAGCCGTGACCCCTCCCTTATTTTATTCCGAGTACAAAACTCCAAATTTAAGATGGCTTTGTGGTGAATTTATTATTTGAGGTGTAGTGTGACTACACCTGTTCCCCTGTGAGGCTAGTATACCAGTCTCTGTTCTGTCATGAAACCGTGGAAAGGAGGAAATGGGAAAGAATTGCCCGTTCTAATCAGACATTGGCAGGGGATTTCTCCAAACTTTGAGTGTATTCTAAAAGAAAATGTTGACAAATAGAATCAGAGGACATTCATGTTCTGTCTTCAAAGTCTTATGTGCAGTTTAGTGATCGCTGAATGGTCACTCTTAAATTTGGCAGTCCAACCAAGGTCTCCTTTTCCTTCTGGACAGCTGCACCTGTAGTCTTCATCAAGCAGCTAGAGAACGTGGAAGTATCTGAGAATGACAAGGCTGTCTTCCACTGTAATCTCTCCAAGCCCAACATCCATGTGGAATGGAGAAAGGGTTCATCTGCAATCCAGCCCACCCAGAAGTTTGAAATCAAGGTGGAAGGGACTGTCCACACTTTGACCATTTGTGACGTGGTCCCTGAAGATGCCGGCGAATACAGTTGCAATACAGCTGACAGGAAGAGTGCTGCCAAACTCAAGGTTAAAGGTGAGAGTTTTTTCCTGTGGAGTCTAATGCTGCTCTTACTCACAGGGGTGTTGGGAGAAATGTAAAAAGGATTACAAAGCATGTTCTACACTGGAAAAAAGGGCTTTTGGAAAAGACTAACCAGCTTGGACTCTGGTGCATCCTTCCCTAAGCTGTGGGTTGTGAGCCCGTGCAAGGTGGGTCGTGAACTGGGCCATCCCACTTGCCCTTGCACCCGAATGGTTCCAAACAGGAGCCATTCTGGAGGCATTGGGCAGCCCTGGAGGTTTCTCAGAAGCCTCTGAAAGCCATTTCTAGTTTGGAGAAACAACTTCCGCTTTTGCAAACCGTCTCAACTTCAAGCCTTTTGCCCCAATAGTCCCTGGTTTTATGAATGGGCTCATCAGACTATTGGAGCAAAAGGCTCATGGTTTGAAATTGAGATGGTTTGCAGCCTGGGGTTCCGGCTTTTGGGGTGCATTGGCCGCCTGACCCTTTAGAAGAACGACACCGGCAACTAGTTACCCCTGACCAATTCACTAATTTGACGCCCTCTCCCAAGAGAGGACTTTGTATATTGATAGAGTCTCCGGACCATATTTATTCTAATTCAGTCAAAAGGCTAGAGTAAAATTAAGATAAAATTAGGGCTGTTGATGATTATTGTTTTAAGATTCTCTCAAGTGAATGCCGTGTCTTTCAGCCACCCCGGTGCTTTTCAAACGCCCTCTCCAGAACAAAGAGGTCGAGGCAGGGAACACAGTCTCGTTGCTCTGCGAGCTGACAAAGCCCATGGCTCCTGTGGTGTGGAGGAAAGGGAAGGAGGTGCTGCAGTCAAGTGACAAGTATGAGTTCCGGCAAGAAGGGAACTTTGCAGAGCTGCTCATTTACGATGCAGAAGCGCTGGATGCCGGGGACTACACCTGTGATTCCCGAGATCAACAGACAACGGCTGTGGTGAAAGTCAAAGGTAGGAGAAACTGGGGCTGATTTCAAGTGTGACCTTCGTGATGTGGCTGAGTCTGTAGACTGCAGTTTAATCAATGGCTTTACTTCAGTGATAGACCGGAGGGCTTACATGAATGTAAGTGAAACTGTTTTTCACTTACCTCCAGCGGCGTCATGCAGCCGGAACGCTGGGCAGGAGGAACGGGTGAGCGGCAGCCCGCTCGTTGCGTACCGCTCCATTTCGCCGCTGCTTACCTCCCACTTGCCTTTAGGTGCCCCCTCACCGCAGTGTGCAGCACACACCTTTTTGGCCCAGCTGCATGCTGTGTGATGTGACGGGGATAAGCTTGGGCTCTGTGTGGGGTCACCAGCAATGCTGGAATCCCTGTACTCTGGTCACATCCAGTGGTGTCATCCTGGCGGAACGGGCCGGTACGCTGTTCCACTAGTTCCATGGACAGGCCTGGGCCGCGCCGCCTCTCCCGAGGACGGGCGCGCTGTTTCTGGGCCCCCTTGCCCTCCCGTGTGTCCGAATCGCTCTGAAATGGAGCTATTCCAGGCGCAGGGAGGCGTGGCTGGCCTCCGCCATAGGGGAGGAGGGCTGCCAATCATCCGGGCGTTCCGGTTCCTGGTGCGCCCGGATGACATCACTGGTCACATCCCAAATTGGCTACCTGATACCAGGTGTATTTGTCAACCTGTTGCCAAAGCACCAGGCCCAGCATGCCTTCTTAATTTCCACAGCTGCTCCTGGTGAAGTTTATATTTATGTAGGGGCATAAATGTCACGGACAGTTGAGAGCTATCTGAGCAGAGAAGCAGATTGCAGCTCAGGGGCACCGACGAAGAAACGCAGACGCTGGAGATTTCCACCACCAACTCTGTATATCTACAAGGAAAACGTCTTCCGTACAGCGCAGGATACACAGCGAAATAGACAATACGCACTCCTCACGACCAACGCCACACTCCTGCAATGACCCACACAGAGCTTTGGAATCGGTCTGGTTAGGAGCTGCTATGCGCTCTTAATCAGAACTCTGTGATTAGCCTAACTGGTGATTGCTTTCACCTGCATGCTGTGACGCAACACTTTGTAATCACACCTGCATGTGATTGCCTGCCAGCTCAGGCCTTGCTGGCTCCAGGCCTGCAGATTCCAAGTTTGGGCAGATGCCAACCCTGACAATAAATCCCATAAATAAATAATACACGGCTTTTGTATGGTGCTTTCTAAATGTGTGAAGTGCTTCACATATATGTTGTCTTGGTTGTGTTGTTAGAACAACCCTGTAAGGTAAGTATTAAGCCCATATTTCAGCTGGGGAATACTGAGGTAAAGGTTTGCCTTAGATTACCCTAGTACAGTGGTTCCCAAATTCTTGGTTGGGACCCACCAGTGGGTCACAAGCCAATTTCAGGTGGGTCGTGAAGCACCTAGAGCAGCCATATTGAAAATATGGGAAGCTGGGATGCTGGAAAGGAAGAGGGCTGTGAGATTGTTTTGCTTGTGCCAAGCAAATAGGCGTTTTTGTAAATGGTTTTGTAAATGGTTGTAAATAGGCATTTTTCTTTCTGATTCTCTTTGCTATTGGAAAACAGCTGAGAAATAATCCAACTTATTGCTGCATTCTCAGGAAAGCAGCAGGCGTTGGCGTCACAATGACGGCACTTCTGGCCATGACATCACTTCTGATAGGTCCTGGGCAGATTGCCATTCTAAAAGGTGGGTCCTGGTGCTAAAAAGTTTGAGAACCGCTGCCCTAGTGAGTTCCTGGGAGAGGCCAGATCTGAAGTTGGAAAGCCCTGATTCAGTCTCTTAGTTTGGGAAATAATAGTGCACACTGCCACAGCCTCTCGTGCTACCTTATGCCTAATGCTGGCAAGTCTTATCAAGATTTATCCTGCATCTCAAACCTTCATTTTGCCCTGTCACCACCTGAATGTTCTTTGTCCCAAGTTCTGCCAGTGCTCTTTAAAGAAGAGTTGCGGAATGTGGAGTCAGAAGAAGGGGGAAAGGCCATCCTGCATTGTGAGATCTCCAAGCCCGACGTTCCTGTTGAGTGGCGAAAAGGAGCTCTAGTCCTGCAGCCCAGTGCCAAATATGAGATGCAGCAGAGAGGCACCAGCGTTGAGTTGATCATTCATGATGTGGAGCCTGAAGATTGTGGGCCCTACACCTGCAGCACTGGAGACGAGGTGTCAACAGGCTCTGTTTATGTACAAGGTAGGTTTGCCGACTCCTTGTTTTGAAAGTGTTCTTCTGTATAGGGTTTTTTCATTGTCTTTCCCCCGGCTTTGTAGTAGAGCTTTGCAGCATATTATGACTCCTCCTGTGTGAGCACGAGTTACAAAACAGGAGGAGGCCTCATTATTCAGAGGATAAAATCCCCAGAGAAAGTAGAGTTCCTAGCTTCCGCATAAGAACATAAGAGTCCTGCTAGATCAGGCTAAAGGCCCATCTAGTCCAGCTTCCTGCATCTCACAGTGGCATACTAGATGCCTCAGGGAGCACATGAGACAACAAGATGTCTGCATCCTGTTGCCACTCCCTTTTATCTGGCATTCTGAGGTAAAGTTCTGAGGTAAATATGAGGTAAATCAGACATAATTTGCTATCCTGTCTGCGGGGAGGGAGTTATAATAACTTGCAACCCAATCTGGGCCTTAACAACATAAGAAGAGCCCCTCTGGATCAGGCCAAAGGGCCACCTAATCTAGCTTCCTGCATCTCTCAGTGGCCCACCAGATGCTTCAAGGAGCACACAAGACAACAAGATGCCTTCATTCTGTTGCCATTCCCTTGCACCTGGCATTCTGAGGCAGCCTACTTCTAACATAAGGAGACTGCACCAGCCGTCAGGGCTGGTAGCCCACGATAGACTTGTCCTCCAGAAATCTGTCCAATCCCTTTTTAAAGGCACCTAGGCCAGACCACCTTCTGTGGCAAGGGGTTCCACAGATTAATTAATTTTGGATTATTCTGGGGGAGAGCTAACTACTCCTAGGATTGTGAGTTGGAGGTGATGAGAACCTGTACTTGAGCTTTTGACTAGTCAAAGGGATAGTTAGTTGGTAGGGTTTTTTTTAAGTCTTTAACTCTTTTAGCTGTGTTTTAAAGTTTTATTAAGCCAACAGGATTGTAAGGTTTTAACCTGTTTCAGTTGTATCTTATTGCCAGCATCTTAAGGTTGGGGGGGGGAACCCTTTTCCCTTATTTAGTTTTATTGAATTTTAATAAATTTTGTATATATCTTTTATTTTGAGTTCTCATTTGGGGTTGATGAAATTGACATTTTACTTGTTTAGAGGAGGTTTGGCCCAGAGAACCCTTCTCTTATTTTTTTGCTTCCTGGGCTGGTGGCAGTGGAACTACCAGTGGAAAAGTGTCCCCCATCCTTTCACTTGGCCATAACTCCTGTTAACTGGGTTATCTGATACTCACAGCCGGTGCCAACACGTTGCATATGATCTTGCAAACCTCACGCGTACACCCATTTCAATCTCCAATGCTGAGAGACAAGATTATCCTTATATTTGTAAATCAGATACGAAGTGCTTCATTTTAAATTTCTGGAGCTCGTACACACACCTCCACTTCCATCATTTCAATTTATCTTTACTTGATTATACAACACTTGATAACTGTCAGGTGTATGTGCAAACTCACACTAACGAGCACTCAGTTGGGGCTAATGTGGGATCGTGTGAAAATTCCGTCTGTGATTTTTGCTCTGTGAGAGCTCATGCACATGTGCACATTACCACCTCAATGTTGCAGTCTTCCACTGAAGAACCTGTACTGTACATGCGAACAAAGTCACAGGCCTCTGAAAGCGGCATATCCTACTAGCTTGGTGATAGAGCAGAATCCACAGGCCAGTAGAAAACCAGGCCCCTTCCACTTGTAAACATGGATTCCATGCATTATCTTATGGACCTTTAAGGGCCCAAATAGATATGGGAGCAGCATGAACTTCTTTATATATGGAAAAATAGCATTGAACACTGTGACTGGGAGTGAAGGAGCAACAGTGCCAAGTAACTATTCTCTTCCTGCCATTTCTCTACTCAAAATCATATTCCCCGAATGCTTTTCCTCTTGTGGGAGAAAAGGAATTGACTTCCTGTGTCTTCTCCAGCTGGGGAAGAAAAGTAACTTTTAAAGTGAATTTGAGTGAACAAATAGTGGGATGGGAAAAAATTGTTCCGTCCTTTGTTTTGCTGAATCCAGTGGCCTCCTGTGGCAATTTTTTTTGTAACCAAAAAAAATGTATGTCTCTTCTACATGCCATCTAATTTTGCTTCAAAAAATTGTCAACATGTTCATCTTTCAAATGAATCTTGGAACAATAAAATTGGATAAGCTATCAAGCATTAGTTTTCTTGACTCTTACAGTTAGGGCTTAATATTTTTCCCTTATGGTAAAAATGGTTAATTCTGTGATGGTGTGAAACCAAAATCATACCTTTTTTTCAACGTATCGTTAGAAAATGATACATAGTTTGGTTGTGCGTAAGGTTTGTAACAGATCGAGTATCGAACTTACTCCTAAACTCAGTGGTGTGAGGACAGACCCTCTAAAAGTTCAGCTGTTGTGGTAGGAAAATGATTCTTGAGGAAGAATATCTTTTTACAAATCACCACAATTGTATGTGATAGAGGCTCTCACATGAAGGAGTGATCCTGACCTGGATCTAGTAGGTTCTCCTAACTTCATTTTTTGCCTGGTGGAATCAGGGCAAGGTTAATTTTCCTACGGTTTTGGTGTGGACTCATGTTCTTTCGATTGAAACTCCCAACACATTGCCAAATTGCATCTTATCTCAGCATCTGTCTCAATCTAATTGCAATCTATCTCATAGCAATCTAATTTATTAGAATGCAATGAGTTACGGCATGTCAGATACAGTATTCACGAGACGGCTTCGCCATGTCAACATATGCATGAGATGTGTCAACCTATAATGGTTTCACTGCAGAAAAACTGGCTGTGAAAATTTGGCCTTGTTACAAACAAATTTGTTTGTATGTAAGTGTGAAATGTTCTTCAGGCTGGTTGTGAAATTGGTAAATCCTATGTACACAAAAGAAGTCCATTCTTTCAGTGATGGATGTTGAGTTTTGTGAGCGGGTGTGAAAGTGTCTTGTCTTTACCCTTTCGGTCTCCTTTGGTGTGCGTTCTCTTGCTCTGTTACACAGAAGAGGAATTGCGAATAGTTTCTGGGTTAAGGAATACGGACGTCTTTGCGGGCGAATCGGCCACTTTTACCTGTGAGCTCTCGTGCTCTGGTGTGCAAAATGTCCAGTGGTGGTTGGACGGATCCCCCCTCCAGAGCAGCCCCGTGAATGAAATCTCTGTGCAAGATGGGAAAATTCACACTCTGACCTTAAAGGACCTGGGGCCTAACGATTCAGGAATTGTGACCTTCAGAGCGGGCCCCCTCATATCCTCTGGCAAATTATTAATCAAAGGTATTTTGGCTTTGAATGGAATGACGGCACCCACCCGCAAACCATGTGACACCCGCTTCTGGCTGACGGTGGCTCTTAACAACATTTTGCAAGACAGCCATTTGCAAGGCACGCATTAACAGGGAGGCCCAGCAGGCACCATCCCATTCCTCATGCGTTGTACAAGAAGCAAACTATATTTGTAGTGTTCTGCGTCTTCAAGTTGCAAGTGTTCCTGTATAGTAGCAATTTCTTGGCACAGAAAGTGGACCAGCTTAGTCGTTGCTTTTAATTATGCTGGGTATTCATTGGCAGCCCTGCCCCCAAAGAGATTAAAGGTGTGCCTGCATAGCAGCTTCCTTCCTTTATTCCTTTTCGTGCACAGAATTAATGTTGCATGAGAGTTGCAATTCATGATTGGTGGTCCCATCCAACCTTGGGCTTACAACAGCAGATCTTGTGATCTACCACTGCAAGTCCCAGTGTGGCACTACAACAAGGGACAGCTGCAGGACTGTTGGTGCAGTCAGAAGTATCCGATTCCTTAAATTATTTATCTATTATATTTATATATGATACAAAGCAGCTTCCAGTTAAACTCCGTATAAGGCAGGGGTCAGGGAACTTTTTTACCTCTTACCCCAAAATATATTTAGATACATCGACGTTACCCCCTTGACGTTACCCCCCCCCCCGCCAGAACAAAAGAAAAAAAATAACATATTGGAACCCATTGCTTTTTATTTATTTTAAAATTAATTAATTTTAGATTAAAATTTATTTTAGATTAATTAATGAGCTTAATTAACGCTATGTAAATATGAAGTTGTAAAGAGTTTGGGTACACCTGCAGACCTTGAGAGAATAGAATTCAACCCTTCTGGGTTACAACTAGCTTACCTTTTTGACAACAGGTTTAGGTGCTTGGACTTAAGATTTCTCTCTATAATGAATTCAGATTGGGGCTGGCTGGCTGGCGCTCTCTCTCTCTCTCTCTCTCTCTCTCTCTCTCTCTCTCTCACTCACTCACTCACTCACTCACTCACACAGGGGCCAGCAACAGCAGTTCTGATTTTGTTTTTGTTTTCTGCTGTTCGCCTTGCCTCATTGCCTCCCACCTCTCTTTGTGTCCCTGACCCCTTGCGCAGGTGCAGGCACCCCAGCCCTCCCTCCACTCGCTTGCCCGCCCGCCCGCCCCACTCCTTGGGACAGCAAGACAAGGCAAACCCAGGGAGAGCCCTAGCTGCTCACAAGCAAAGAGGCACGTCCACAGAGGTCCTCTCAACACACACACACACACACACACACACACAAACACACACACACACACACACACACACACACACACACACACACACACGTGCGCACCTGCGGGCACATGCACACACACACCTCAGCTGCTCACCGGAGCCTCCCCCATGCCTGCACGTCTCACATTCCTGCCAGGCTCCTGGGTGGCGGCGGCGGCGGCTCCTCAGCCTCCCCACCCAGAGCTGGTTCGGCCTCTTCCCTGGCGTCGAGCACTGCTGACTCCACAGCTGCCTGAGTACCAGCCGGGAGTGGGTCTGCGCCGACCTCGCTGCCCGGAATAGGCTTGGCCTCGCCGGCTCCCCCATCACCCGGCACCACCGCAGTTGCAGCCACGGCCGCCATTTTCTCTGCTGTTGTTTCCTTCTCCCTCTACCAGCAGCGGAATCAATAACCACGGCCTTCTTCACCACCTGGGAAGGGAGGGGAATGCTGCCTACTGGGGGCCAAGTACCTTGCCGCTTCTAATCTCCTATTGGAAGCAAGGGAAATCCATCAAGCGTGAGAGGAACTTCCCACTGGTCAGAAGAGAGAACGTTGGTCATGAAGGAAGGATGAGCGAAAAGGGGGCGGGGCATACTCCTATCTGTCCATTACCCCCAGGAATTTCATTTTTACCCCATTTGGGGTAATTTACCCCTGTTCCCTGACCACTGGTATAAGGGAACATAAGAACATCCCTGCTGGATCAGGCCAAAGGCCCATCTAGTCCAGCTTCCTGTATCTCACAGCGGCCCACCAGGTGCCCCAGGGAGGCATGAGACAACAAGATGCTTGCATCCCGTTGCCACTCCCTTGCACCCGGTACTCTGAAGTAGCCCACTGCTAATGCAAGGGGGTTGCACAATCCATCATTGCCTATAGCCCACGATGGACTTTTCTTCCAGAAATCCATCCAATCCCCTCTTAAAGGCATCTAGACTGGATGCCATCACCACCTCCTGTGGCAGAGAGTTCCACAGATTAACTACCTGCTGGGTAAAAAAGTACTTCCTTTTATCTGTTTTAACTCTCCCAACCCTCAGTTTTAGCAGATGCCCCCTGGTTCTGGTGTTTTGAGAGAGGGAAAAGAACATCCCTTTATCGACTCTATCCCTTCCATGCATTATTTTGTATATCTCAATCATGTCCCCCCTCAGGCGCCTTTTTTCTAGACTGAAGAGCCCCAAATGCTTTCCTCATAAGGGAGGTGCCCCAGCCCCATAACATGTTGGTGCAGGTTTGTGTATGTGAGAGAGAGAGCCACTTTTGGCCCCTGGCAGCTGGTGACATCCTGGATTCAAGGAGGGAGCAGAAGGAGTTGCAGATGGACTTGCCTTGGCTGATGGCAAAGCCATTACCCACAGGCTTTGGCTCACCTGCAGAGTCAGGGTGGTGGCAGGTGTCGAGGGCCTGAGTTGCTGAGTCAGCCCCTGAATATCAGTATTGCTGTCAGTGACAGCGCACACTGTGCCATCAGGGAGTTGGTGGGGACACCAGGGCATAGTCTCAGAACGGCTAGCAATCTTGTCCTGTCTTTATGTAATACACAAGATTTCCACTCTGGATACCATTGTAGAAGTTAAGTTTGATGTAAGTAGGAACTGGGCTGTGCAACAGGAGCCAGCCTGGAAGTCCCCCAGGGGATTCAGGGTGTGCCCCATTAGCACACCTGCATTGCCATATAGGGAGTTACATAGGGTTGGGCTGCAAGTTATGGCCAGGCCGTTTCTTTCAACCTGTGGTGACCACCACCACCCCTTTGCTAGCTCTCAGCCTGGCTTCCCGAATGGGGGAAAGGTAGAGGTCTTTTTGGCTGCAGAGCATTTCAGGCCCTGGGGGGAGAATAAAGCCTTTGGTGCTCCTTCAAGAAAGAGCAATGCCCAGGATCTCTGTGGCATAGGACAGCTTGATGAGAGTGATAGTTGCTGCATTGCTGTTGCTCAGATAGTGTGCCACACCCATGACTGTAGCACACATTGGAGTTGGGGACCAGGTTAAGAAGGTGCTTGGTGTGGTGCAGAACTGCAGGTCAGATGTGTACTGAATGTGGAGCTGACCACCAGGCTGAATCCACCAACACATACATGACCATAATACCTCACTGGCATGTGACAAACCAGCTGCCTTAATATCTAACCCACCTGCTTCCATGATGCTCACTCTTGACACAAGCCAATACTAAACTCGGCCAATTAAGCAGTGCTTCCGGCCAGCTTTCACATGCCTCACTCGCTTCGTAGCCCACCCAGAGAGCTCTGCGCTTAAAAGCACCCATAACCCTTCGCTAAGGGTCCACTAACGCATATCCCTCCTGACGTGTTGGTTGACAGATCCAACCGTGGAGGTGGTCAGTCCTATGCGGGATGTCACCATCGACGAAGACGGCACAGCAGAGTTCATCTGCCAGTATTCTAGGCCTGTACAAGCCTCCTGGAAGAAGAATGAGCAGGAAGTGCAGGCGGACGGACGGCGAATAGTCATCGAGCAGGACTGGAATGTGGCCAAGCTGAGAATCAAGCCGGCACTTCCGGGGGACAACGGCATCTATTCTTGTGAAGCCGGAGGCACAAAAGTGATGGCTATGCTTGATGTGCAAGGTGAGGCCTTCCACGTGGAAAGAAGACTGTCATGTGACGGAAGGGAGCATTCACAGCAGCAACCGACCATGGGCAGCAAATTGCTTCTTGTTCTGTGGCCGACAGCAGTTTCTCCTCGATACTAGCTGGAGCCAGAGTGGAGGAGCTGCCAACTGTTCTAGGCATGGAGCAGTGGGAGAGGGACAGGGGTGTCATCCAGGGGGAACACGCTGGAATGGCCGTTCCTGAACCTAATTAGGGATAGCTCCGCCCACCTGCCGCCATTCGTCGCTGCCTCCATGATGGACGCGGTGCTGCAACATGTCCCTGGCCTCGGAGGGGGCGCCTGCTTGCCGGGGGGGACGGGTGGGGGCGCGCCGGGTGCCCGAGTGAGCGGCGGTGGGGCGCGTCCACCGGGGCAGCCCGCGTGGCGGGCAGGAAGGTGGCGGAACCGATGGGACGGGCTGCCAATCAAAGGTGAGTCCTGGTCACCGTTCCGGTTCCTGGATCAGTTAGATCCCACCACTGGAGAGGGAGCCTAGCTCTTGCAGAACAGGTTGGCTGACCAGGTTATTGTCCTCTAGAGCGGAAGTGCAAAGCTCAACACCTAGCTTTGAAATTCTTGTTATCTACCTGTTGTAGAAGGGACGTGGTGGCGCAGCGGGTTAATTCGCTGTTGCTGGACCTTAGGAGTTCAAGACTGCATGACGGAGTGAGCTCCTGTTGCTTGTCCCAGCTGCCAACCTAGCAGTTTGAAAGCACCTAAATGCAAGTAGATAAATAGGTACCACTCCGGTGGGAAGGGAACGGTGTTCCGTGCGCTACGGCGTATAGTCATGCTGGCCACATGACCAAGGAAGCTTGTCCTCGGACAAAAGGCCGGCTCTACAAGCTTTGAAACAGAGATGAGCATCGCCCCCTACAGTCGGTCACAACTAGACCATTTGGTCGTGGGGAAACCTTTCCCTTTTTTACCTGTTGTAGGCAAGCTGCAAGATGGTTGACGTGGTAGTTTTAATTATAGGATTTCTACCCCGCCCTTCTGTCTGTTGGGGCACCCAAGTCTGTCTAAGAAGAACCTGTCATGCCAATACAATACAATACATCATGCGCTTTGAATCCCTCTGGGCTGCCGTTCGTTTTTGGACTGTCTGGTGATGCCCTGTAATAAAAGTCCCTTTTGATTATTCAAGATCTGATCTAATGTAATAATGAACACTATGAGCTTGGACGTTCTTGGTTAAAACCTCTGTTCAGCCTCCAGCTCATTAGAATGGCCTCAGGCAAGCTTCTTGCCCAACTTAGATATTTAGCATTACGTGCTTCAGCAGGCATGAACTTTGCTTAAATTTTTCTTCCCTTTCCTCTCCCCTTTGCACATGAAGGAAGCAGATTTAAATCTTTTGGGGGTTTTTTTTTTCTGTTAGAACAAACCACAGTTTCTTTTTCTACCTGAATATGAGAAACTATGGTATGTTAAAATCACAACAGACCAGGACATCAAGCCAGGATCCAGTCTCTGGGTTAGCATAATATCTGAATCAGTCAATTTTCTGAGCTGCAAACTCTCCATGGAAAACTCTCCTGGATCCCAAAAAGTAATTCTGGCCTACCTTACAGGGTTGTTGTAAGGAATCTTGAAATGATGTATGTGAGGTACTTTGAGCCCCCTACCTTTGCAGTTACTACCTTTGGACACTTCTAGAATGCCATCGGGGCAGCCAGTCCATTAGGCGAGGTGATGCTGGTTGCATCGGCAGCAGATTGCAAGAGGGTGTTGGATTCTGGGTGCCCTTCATCCTGAGTCTGCTGTTGCCACTTCCTCCCTCCAGCCCAATGTGGAAGCAACCTGCACTGACCCATATTCCAGCTACTAAAACTCAGTATAAGGTGGATCGTCACCTGCCTCCCTTATATCCTCCTCTCACGGTTTCTCCAAATACGGAATGCAGGAGTTCTGGCATTCACACGGTCCTTTTAAACTGAATGTGAAAGTCCTGCACTTCAGCAACCAAAGTAACCATGTTGGGACTGCTGTACGTGGCCTGCTTTATTTTTTATTGTGCAGAGGTGGCAGATCTGAGTTTGCTGTTGGACGATGTTGTGGGTCGGGCAGTTGCAGTAAGCGCAGGCGTTTTGAATTTGTTTAATTTGTTATTCCTGGTGATGATTCAGTTGGTTGCTGCTTACTGGGTGGTATTACTGTGTGATTGCTTTTATATTCTGATTTTGATTTTATACCTGTTTGGACTTGTTATTTTTAATGGTTGGTTGTTCACTGAGCCTATGGTTCATATATTTTTGAATAAAATCAATAAAAATAAAATATCCTTAATGACAAGAGGGGAGCAATATATTTTATGTCTACATGTATTAATGTATGTTTGAAATCACACGCAACACCCAAGGCCTAGTTGTCATTCCTCTATGTTTATTGCTCTTGTAAATCATGGGAAAATATGTGTTTTTTTAAAAAAAGGGTCAATCCATTAAAAATCACCCAGACCATGTTGCTCGTCATTTTTGTTTTTCTTATTTTTTTTACCAGTTACTCC
>JAJKFI010000119.1:2673853-2773621 GCA_029204185.1 Lerista edwardsae
GCAAAAAATCAAAACTTCACATATAGGCTAATGGGTTCTGAGCTGTCTGTGACAGCTCAAGAGAGAGATCTTGGGGTGCTGGTGGACAACTCGATGAAGGTGTCGACCCAGTGTGCGGCATCAATTAAGAAGGCCAATTCCATGCTTGGGGTGATTAAAAAAGGGGTTGAGAATAAAATGGCCAATATTGTCATGCCATTGTACAAATTGATGGTAAGGCCACATCTAGAGTATTGCATACAGTTCTGGTCACCACATCTCTAAAAGGACATAGTGGAGCTGGAGAAGGTGCAGAAGAGAGTGACAAAAATAATTACGGGGCTGGAGCACCTCTCTTGTGAAGAAAGACTGCAGCGTTTGGGGCTCTTCAGTCTGGAAAAAAGGCGCCTGAGGGGGGACCTGATTGAGACATACAAAATCATGCATGGGAGGGATAGAGTCGATAGAGGGATGTTCTTTTCCCTCTCCCACAATACCAGAACCAGGGGACATCCACGAAATTGAGTGTTGGGAGAGTTAAAACAGATAAAAGGAAATACTTTTTTACCCAGCGAGTAATTAAGCTATGGAACTTCTTGCCACAGGAGGTGGTGATGGCATCTGGCCTAGATGCCTTTAAAAGGGGACTGGACAGATTTCTGGAGGAAAAATCCATCGTGGGCTATAGGCCATGATGGGTGGTGCAACCTCCTTACATTAAAAGTAGGCTACGTCCAGTGATGTCATTCAGGGGGAACGGACCAGAACAGGCGTTCCGGATCCTAACGGGCTCCGTGGCTGGTTCCGGGTTCCTGACAAGTGCCAATCAAAAGTGAGTTCCTGTTCCTAAATCATTTGAATGACACCACTGGCTACGTCAGAGTGCCGGGTGCAAGGGAGTGGCCACAGGATGCAGGCATCTTGTTGTCTACTGAGCTCCCTTAGGCACCTGGTGGGCCACTGTGAGATACAGGAAGCTGGACTAGATGGGCCTTTGGCCTGATCCAGCGGGGCTCTTATGTTCTTAATGGATTTAGAATGCAAAGCTTAAGTAGAAAAGTGTGTAAACAGTGAAGGGTTTCCGCACAAGTGCTCTTTATGCCAATAAAGGTTTAATAATAAATAATAAAAAGTGCTCTTTAGCCCATACATCGCTTCCAACCTCCCTCCGCCCCCGGAAAACTTCTACACTCCTCTTCTTCCTCCCCATTGCCTGTACAAGAGAGATTGCTTTACAGCAGCATATGACATATGACTTTTTTCCATCCATACTAGTGACCAGTACGGACTACGATACAGCAGCAGATGCAACAGAGACCTCATCCTACTATAGTGCCAAAGGTTATCTCTCCAGGTAAACTGTCAAAGTCGCCCACTGTAAAAGGTTCTACATTGTCAGCACCTCTTTCAGTGCTGTGGTACCTGGAAGAGGAATTGATGCTTTGTGGCAAGCGTTTCTAATGGAACAGCCTTCTTCTTCAGATGCATGGAATAGAAATAATCCATTTGATGAAACAGGCTGTGGCCCTAAAAAAAAACCTCACGCCACAAGAAGCCTGTTGTTTTTTTAGGATGCCACACGATGCTTTCCTTTTTGCCTGTAAAGACAGATAAAACGATACAGGAACATCACAGGAGTTTTGGTATTTAGAATGATGCAGTCTTTTTCTTTGTCTTCATTTACTATATTCGTCACATCTCATAGGCTTTCTGAATGAAATGTTCGGGGACATGAATCATATGATGAAGGACACGCTAGTTATATACTGATGATTGTTTACTATGAGAGCAACTCTCACAGTAATTTCTGCATGGCTGGCTCCCTTAAGACTGTTCCTTACATGTTTACTTTTATATAGCTTATTTCTATTGGAGAAGTAACCAGGACTCTGCACTGGCGCCATCATTCTTGTCTGCAGTTTTTTATGTTCACCTAGCCAAATCCAAGTCCCCCTCAATTTTATGGCTGCCGCCATGTTTAGTGTAGCTTTGGAGACATGCTGCTGCTGTTGAGTTTACCTAGAGACTAATTGGTGATGTCTGTACTCACCATCTCTATGGAGCGAGTAAGAGGGAGATGGAGCCACAGAGAGTGTCAGGGCACCCCTAAATGGTTTGATTCCTTGTCATCTCTTGTCCATTAAAGCCAAGGAGATGTGACAAGGGACATCCACTAAAATTGAGTGTTGGGAGAGTGAGAACAGATAAAAGGAAATACTTTTCCACCCAGTGGGTAATTAATCTGTGGAACTCCTTGCCACAGGAGGTGGTGATGGCATCTGGCCTAGATGCTTTTAAAAGGGGACTGGACAGATTTCTGGAGGAAAAGTCCATTGCAGGCTACAGTCCATGATGGTTAGTGCAACCTCCTTACTTTAGAGGTAGGCTACCTTGGAGTGCCGGATGCAGGGGAGTAGCGATGAGAAGCACGTGTCTAGTTGTCTTGTATGTTCTCTGAGGCGTTTGGTGGGCCACTGAGATACAGGAAGCTGGACTAGATGGGCCTGGGCCTGATCCAGTGGGGCTCTTCTTATGTTCTTAGCATAGCAAATTTACCTCAGAATGCCAAATACAAGGGAGTAGCAACAGGATGCAGGCATCTTGTTGTCTTGTGTGTTCTCTGAGGCATCTGGTGGGCCACTGTGAGATACAGGAAGCTGGACTAGATGGGCCTTTGGCCTGATCCAGTGGGGCTCTTCTTGTGTTCTTATGACTCTGGAATAGTAGCCAAGCAGCCTACATGCACCAAGTATACTCTTCTCAACCTACTTGGGTGCCAGGCTAAGCTTCCTCTGTTCTTCTTTGACATCATGAAACTCTCACAAGCATGTAGACCAGGTGCCGTGAGCCGGATCCAGCATCCGCCCTATCATTCCCTGGTGTGAATGGCTCTTATTGTTCTGCCGGGGACACTTATGAAGATCCCAATTGCAGTCTAGAGGTCCTTGCAACCACCTGTTTCTGTGCAGAACTCCCTGCGCAAGGCATGCTGTGGCAGCAGACCCTGGAAGCAGCTAACCACACAGACCCCTGGGGGCTGTAGTCGGGGTCCTCTAGTATCCCTGGCAGAACAGGAAGTGTCTTTCGCTCTGGGGACACTTTTCCCTGCTGCAGCCGTCTTCAGTTTGGAGACTGTGGTAGATGGAAAAAGCTGCACTAACAGATCACAAGTGTGGACTTCAGTGAGGTTCCCCTGCACACAATTATTGCCTTTAATGGCCACAGAAACCTTCTCCCGCAAGGATTCTGGGGCATAGAACCATGCTTTTTCAGTAGAGACCCAGATGATATGTCTCATACTTTTCCCTTTTTTCCTGAGTCAGCCGAGAACAGGAAGGCGTTGAATCCATGACTGAAGAGGAGCAGCTGCCACAGATCCTAGACGAACTTCATGATATTCACGTAGCCCCTGGAGCCTCCTTAGCCAAGTTCCACCTGAAGGTGAAAGGTAACAGAAATGCAAGGGTTTGACATACGTTTGGTCATCAGCTTTTGATAGGGTCCCTTTACTTCTGCAACACAGCGTGCAAGTTGTAATAACCATAATAAGGAGGATTGGCTCAGGTGGTATTTCTGCATGTGAGATGTAGTTAGATCTGTGCCAACACTTTCAAGATAAGTTTCTGTCACACTGAGCCCCTTGAAATACAAATGTTTTCCACAATGGCACTACACACATCACTGTTAATCTTTCTCCGAAGACACCCTAGTTGGGTGGTTGAATACTCACCAGTTTTGATCTAGACTTGACTTTAGACTCAACTCCCTCTCTTCTCTTCCCTGTTCTCATATGAATATTTTGGTGGATTCTGTATCTTCCTATCTGTGTTTTGTTGTCCTCCTAGGATACCCAGAGCCTCGTCTCTACTGGTTCAAAGACGGGCAGCCACTGCATGCATCAGACCGAATTCTCAAGACCCACAAGAGAGAGCTTCATACCCTTGAAATTCTCAATGTCACAAAGGAAGATACTGGTCAATACTCTGTATTTATTAGCAACTCTGCTGGTTCTGCATATTCCGCAGCCAGACTGCTTGTCAGAGGTTAGTGATGACGTGGCTCATGTGTGCTCATGTTAGGCCAACAGTTCTCAAGGTTATCCCATCATCATATGGCCAGTAAAAATGAAAAAAAAAAAACGGCACTGGAAAAACAAAACAAGCTGAAACCTAAAGCTGGAGCCCCTCTATTTGACTTGCTTGTTTTTGGTGTGGAAGGGACATTTTTGCATGTGGTGTGTTCACCCCCAGTGACATTCCTACAGGGGAAGAGCTTGGTCTCTGAACCACGAAAGGCTGTGAAGACAAAGGGGGGGCTGCTTTACATAGGTGCTCAGGCTCTTGCAAAACTTAGCATTTAGGCTCCCCATCCAAGAACGCCACTGAACTTCCCTGTGATCCAATCAATGCAAATACAACTCAGAAACAGGTTTCCCTGTTCCCCAAAGTGAGAACAAGACCCAAGTCTTGCTGATTTCGGTGACACTTTTACCCAACTATGTTTAGGGCCGTGGTTTGTAGCTGTTCCTACTACAGTGATCACTTGCATTGTAAGTGTAACACTGTAAGGGAAACTGAATAATTATTTGATATCACGTGATCTCTGCAGTTCTTCACAGAACTTTCCAGCAAGTTAGTTCATGATTATTATTTTTCTTTGTAATCTACAGGTCCTGGTGAGGAAGAAGAGAAACCAGAAAAAGGTGAGACAAAAAACCCCAAAAGAGATAGTCATCAAAAAGTCAACAGAACTTTGTATGAAAAAATTGTGGCCGCAGCCACAACCCTTCCCAAATCAGCAAATTGCCCTTCCCAAATCAGTGAGCTGGCCTAGTCGGATGCATGTCAGATTTATGATCTGGATTGTGGCCTTTGTCTTGCCTACACAATGCCACATCACAATTGTTTATGGCTTTCTCTGAATGTCTTGATTTAACTTCCAGGTGTTCACGAGCATCTGGTTCCACCACGGTTCTTGGAAAGATTTACCAACAAAAAAGTGAGGAAAGGTGTCAGCATCACCCTTTCTGTGAAAGTTGAAGGTAAATAAGCCAAAAGGCTTTTTCCCCCCCTCTGAACTACTGAATTGGCATTCTTGGTGGAAGCCAACAGGCTGCATTGTTGTTGTAGGAAGCATTTTCAATGTAGGGTTTGATCACAACATAAGCAAAAGCAGAGCTTTTTTCCAAAGGGCTTACGAAGTGGAAAGGTTAGCTGGCATTGAGTATGAGCAATGAGTAGAGAAACTGGCTGTACCTGAAATACATAAAGTATTTCATGATTGAACCCAAGGGGTGGGCTGGCAGCAAAAAAAGAAGAAAGAAGACCAGCAGCACATAAAATAACTAACATTAAATGAACATTTGTACTTAAACTTGCCGCAGTTCTGCTGGAGTTTTAAGCAAAGGCTTTGCAGAAATGTTGGGGTTTCTTTTAAAGAGATAATCTGGTTCTTCTGGAGAACTGTTTTGCTCCAAATGTACTGCTGTTTCTTTTAGGTAGCCCACCACCTTCAGTGACTTGGTTGAAGGAAGAGTGCCACGGAGAAGACATCCTCTGGATCAAGCCAGACACTCCGGGCTATAAACTGGCCAGCTCGAACATGCAGCACAGCCTCATCCTGCTGGATGTGAAAAAGGGATACAGTGGGAACTATACCTGCATTGCATCTAATCAGGCTGGCCAGTCTATCTGCAGTGCCTCCTTAGAAGTTCTGGATGGTGAGTTCCTCATTGGCTTCTGCTTGTTCCAGTAACTGAATTTAAACGTGATCTGTATACCAGTTCTCATCTCTGAGCTTTAGTGTTGACACTGTTTTAGGGCACTACAGTGGTCATAGAGCTATTGACTCTGGTGTGGTGTTGGATACAAGCACAGGTTGTAGATTTGTCCCCAATGATACCTTTAAAAAAACCAAAACACTCTTTTTCTTGGATTTTTCTTGGATTTTTCAACATCAGGGTAAGCAGTATATACAAGTCTAGGTTCAACAGTGTTTTCAATAGCAATTTTCTCAGTTTATTTAAAAAAATGGCACAGGAACCTGAAAGAAGGTAAACAGGCTGCTATTTGTTAGTCTGTGTGTCCTCCTGCGCAGATAGTTGAACACCTTGAGAGCTTTTAAAGTTGAAAGACTGAGTAAAGATAACTTTTGCCAGGACTGATTGAATTTGTATCTCTAATGTCATTCAAATACCCAGTAGCTGACAGTAACACTGTTCTAACGATCTATTGTTAGTTAGTCATTAGTAAATGGTTAACAGGAAAGAGAGGTTTTAGTATGATTTAAACACTTGTTATATAAATGGGAGTCAAACATTAAAGGGTATAATTGATGGTGATGGTGAGCTCTAAATTGAACTGAGACAGAGTAGCTGGTAATCAAGCAGTTACAGTCTGATCTTTGCAAACTCACTCAGTGAAAGCTCAACAATAGGATGTATTTTCTAGCATTAGGTACGTTGTCTCTGATTTTGTTGTCAAACTCTTGCAGTGAAAGAGGCTGAATCTCTGACCCAGGAACGTGTGATGGTGACAGAGGCAATAATGACTTCATTGGGGTAAGTGTTTGGATGTGAGGGATTAGAGGCAAGGGAGGTTCTTTCTGGTTGGCTTTATGTAATTTAATTTAACCACCTAAGTGTTTGCAGGGGTGGGGTGATGCTATCCCCAGGATTGCCCTGCTGCCAGGGATAAAGGAGCTTTTTTTAACTCACTAACATCAGCCTCTGGAGGGTGTGGGGAGCCTCACAAACACTTCCACAGGGCTCCGTGGGCTGTAAGTCAGTGGGGCAAGCAGAGCAGCTTTACCTTGGTCTCTCCGCCTCTGAACAGCCCAAAATGGGCCACCTGCAAGCAGTTGGCGGTGATGTTACCATATCACCACCAACTACTTTCACATGCCATGCTTTGCACATGGCATGAACAGAGCTCTTCTTGGTGAGTGGGGGGCCCCGCAGGAATGCCCCACATTGGGCCCCGCCGCTGCTAGAGCCGGCCCTGCGCCCTGCACCCCCCCGAAGGCCGGAGCTGGCAGAGGCCCCTTTATCCCTGGCTGCAGCGGATCCTGGGCATGGCGTCACTCCCCTCCCCCCTCCCCTGCAAACACTTAGGGGGTTCCTGGATCCCCTGGAGGAGTTTGGAAACCATTGATTTAAATAGCTTAATAACTTTTTGCATTATTCAAATGCCAAATTTTAACTTGGCTTCAACCTTAGCAACTCTCATATTTATTTTCCTCTTGCATACATTTTTGTTGTCTCTTTTCCAGAGTTGGGGATTCAGTTTCTGAAACAAGGAAAGGTAAGAAAAGTTATTATAACTTCACCCTCATTTAAACTTCACAGTGTTTTTAACATACATATATCATAGTTTCCTGCTGTATACAAGGTTTTCTAGTGTACCTCTAGGGTCACATTTATAGTCTGATCAAAGTAATGTTTTCATTGAGAAATGGAAGAGAAAGTGAAATTTTATTATGAAGAATTAAAAAAAGACCTTCATTTTCTCTTAATTATATTTTGTATATTTTGCGTATGCAATCAATATGAATCTCAGGCCTCAGCTGTCCTGCCAAGCCCTTTTGGTAGTTTAGCTTCAATTAAAACTATTGTTTCATGTTCATGGCAGCAAAAGAATAAGAAAATAATATAAATTAAGAGATCAAACCCAGGTGTGGTGGTGGTTTGACGTTGAGTGTGGGGCATTCTTTAAATTTCATGGTGATAAGAACATAAGAGTCCTGCTGGATCAGGTCAAAGGCCCATGTAGTCCGGTTTCCTGTATCTCGTAGTGGCCCACCAGATGCCTCAGGAAGCACACAAGACCACAAGGTGTCTGCATCCCATTGCCTATGATGGATGCCTGTTGATTAATGGGGAATCCCTTTTTTAAGCAACTATTTTGTGCTGTGCCTCAACAATACGTATGGCATCGGTAGCATTGTAGATGCAGGAGCTATTCCTGGTGACTGGCTTTGTCCAAGCATCATTTTTTCCTTGGTGCCCCAGAAATGATGCTACAGCAGTGTCATTTTTGGGCATTCCAGCACAAACAAACAAAAACAGTTGAACAGAGCCAGCTGCAAGGGAAAGGTTGAGGGCTTCCAGTGCAGGTGTTGCAGCCACAACTGCAGAATCTAACCATAAGCAATTACACCCACTTCCTTCACCACCAATTGTGGTATGCTTCAATTCTTCCCAAATAGCTTCCTTGCCTCCAGATGTGTTCTGTTCTGTTCCTCCCATTTAACCTTCCAAATTTCACCAAAATTAGTTGTAGGAGAATTTTTGGATCAGCCCTAGTTCTTAATGCTATGTTCTCCCTAAAGCAGGGGAATATGTGGAAGGAGTAGCTGCAAAGAGCCACATTTCGCTTGCAGAGGTTGGGACAGAGGAATTCCTCCAGAAACTAACATCACAGATCACAGAAATGGTCTCTGCAAAGATAAGTCAAGGTAATAGCCAGATCAACATAAACAATTTTGGTTATGCATGAGATAGTCAACATGAAGCTGGTTGGTTAGCAGTTTGAAAGGACTGATGGTTAATGATGGTTAGGCCTGCCAGTGTTGCCTGAAGAACTAAACAGGAGAATCCATATCCATATTTTTGGATGGGAGATAGAATTCCAGGCTATGCCAAGCTGCTGTACCCCATTGTGGCAGGATGGAGTTGCTAATGAGTTTATTAGTCACGCAGTGAAGGGTGGGAGTGTGTGAGAAGGCCAGCTAGCAAGAACAGACAGTGACCTTGAGGCGTGATTTATCCTGGCATGATTTATGATTGCTTACTGAACCTCGATGGCAAATGGTGGTTTAAACGAGCCTCCCCATGTAAACCACCTTGAATGGGGTCTAAAAACAGAAAGCTGGTATATAAATACCAATATAAATAATTTAATAAAATATTCTCAGGTTAGGTGAGCTTCCCTCTGGTCATTTTCTGCATTCCTAAGCCCTAAATCATGATATTATTGTGTCAGATTAATAGCTCTGTGAGGCATAAATCAAGAATAGTTTGGTTAATTATTTTATGCTCATTTTTTATTTGTTTTGGTTATCAGTGCATTGTACTATTTTGACCATGTTTTTGATGTATTTTATTGCTTGTAAGCCTCCTTAAGGAGAAAGGTGGTATTAATTTAGTAGATTAAAAGACATATGTGATCTATGTTTTCAAGGAGCATTTGATTAAAGCATTCACTATTCCTGAAATGAACAGGGTATTTCCCAATGTGTGCCTTCTAATCGTTATCCTTCCATTTCAGCCACACTTCGAGTCCCTGGAGCCGACAGTGATGATGAATCGAAAACGCCATCTCCATCTCCACGCCATGGCAGGTCCAGACCATCATCAACTGTTCAGGAGTCTTCCTCTGAATCTGATGAAGGGGATGCAAGGGGAGAGGTACAATATCTATATAAGTAAGCTGTATACAAGTACAGTCAGTCCTCATTATCTGCTAGGGTTAGGTTCCAGGGAAACATAAGAACATAAGAAGAGCCCTGCTGGATCAGGCCAGAGGCCCATGCTGTCCACCTTCCTGTATCTCACAGTGGCCCACCAGATGCCTCAGGGAGCACATGAGACAACACGATGCCTGCATCCTGTTGCCATTCCCTGCATCTGGCATTCTGAGGTAAAAATTTGATAAATAAAAGGCAAGGAGTTAAATGCATCAGGAATTGTGCTTTCAAGTCTTCTGTTTTCTTTTCTCTGCTTCTTTGGAGCAGTCCTAGCACTGTGGTTTTAACCTTCCCAGCAAGTGAAGCCAAAAGGTATTTGATGAAGGCATTCCAGTGAGATCATAGCTGGGCAGAAATTTGAACTCACGGCTCACTGCAATAGACCATGGTGATGCTACTGCTGCACACACACAGCCCCAGCTTAAATACAACAGAATCTGCTAAATACAACAGAAGTTTCAAAACAGAAACTTTTGATGCAGTTAATCTCTTTAAGGGAGCAATCAGCACAAGGGCCACAGTAAAGCTCATTTGGACCATTCTCGGAGTCAAGGAGAATGGCACACATCTTTGTGCTGGCCTCTATGAGAGTGGTCCAAACATACTTTACGGTGTTCCTTGTGCCAGTCAAACTGTGCTGGCCTAACTACAGGCTAGGATTGCGCCTTTAATGTCACATTTCAGATGTCGACAACACAGCTCGTTTGTTTTAGCCTAGCTGCATTTCTGTGCCCCTTCTCAATACACTCATTGTCCTATGCCTGCAGATTTTCGACATCTACATGGTCACTGCTGACTACGTGCCAATGGGGGCTGATCGTGAAACACTCACTCTGAAGGAAGGACAGTATGTGGAGGTCTTGGACTCTGCTCATCCTCTGAAATGGCTTGTTAGGACCAAACCCACCAAATCCAGCCCCTCCAGACAAGGTTGGGTTTCTCCAGCCTACCTGGATAAGAAGTTAAAGGTAATAATCACCTTGTTTATTTTCTTCCCTGAAGATTTACTGACTTCTTTAGTCCCTGAGCTACCATGAAAAATTACAGACCAAAAACTGGATCTATCCCATTAAATCTGAGACAGAATCAGAGATCCATAAAGCGAAAGAGGATCCACTGCACTTTGTCACTGGAGAATGCACTTGACCTACAGCATCCAATTGCTTATCTTTTCTCCCCCAATGGTGGAAGGGATCCTTCTCTGGATTTTGCCTCCTACTCATTCTGGTGATGGATACGCCCTCATGACTAAAATAGACTCAGCCCGCAGTTGGAGGCAACTCTTTCCTGCTTCTGTGTCTTGTTTCAGAGGACAAACATGCTTCTGGACAGATGTAGAATGATCTGTCTACATCGTATTTGATATTTTATTTCCTTGGCTTTAGATGTCAGCTGAGTGGGGTGTTCCAGACGTTCCTGAGTTCCCTGGAGAATCTGTTTCAGAGGACGAATATAAAAAGAAGCTGAGGTGAGTATTCTGTGAAGGCCTTTCCTGCAAGAGCTATCAATTTGCTCTTCACCTCTTTTATGTCTTATGGTCGTCCAACCACTGACCACCATTTAGAGACGGTTCATCTCCCACACCTTGAGGACATGATGGCTTGAGGACGGACCTTGCTTTTTCCAAGATGATCATTCCATCTCACAGCCAAGCATATGTTTTTGTGGGCAGTTGGAAGAGTGGGTTTCTGCTTTTCTCATTGGGTAGGCGGGAAGCCCTATCCCATCTTCTGGGTTTCCCCCTCCAACCGCAATCTGTTGGGTGGACACAACCAATGGGCAGGTGCAATTGGATCCCAATGGAGTGTGTCTGTTGTCATCCTGGCCCTTTCTTTGGAAGGGTGCAGGTGCCAGGCTGTTACGGCTTGGTAGTTATTGGGGCTTGCTGGGCAGAACATGAGGGGTAAAAAGTCATTGCAGCCAGCCATGGGCTAAGCTAGAGCCTTTCTTTTTGATGCACTAGGTTTTTTTAATTTGCAGGAAGGGCTTTTTTGAAAAAAAAAACACGAAGGATCATTCAAAAGCCATATTCTAAACCTATACTCTGAAATGGGAAGGTCTATTCTACCAGCGACGTGCAGTGTGGGTGTGGCAGGTGAGGCAGAACTATGCAACCAGAGTTCTTGGAAAAGTGCCACCACTGTTGCTGCTGCGGCCATGATCCTGCAAACACAACCCACACGCTCCGGCTGCTCAGAGACTTGAGTTGTGTTTGCATGATCACAGCACTGGGGTTTTCCAATGAACTCTCGTAGGACAGTTCTACCTCAGCTGCCACACCCACACTGTACATCACAGTATTCTACCATCTGCTCTGAGAGTAGACCCAGTCGTAGCTGAATGGGATTGAAACTGCTTAACAGAGAACAACCCTACCTTAAAGTTCAAGCCTATGCCTTCTTATGCATTGAGTTCAATGGGATCTGTTCCCAGGCAAGCATGAATAGGATTGCCGCAGGAGTCATTTTTGCACCATCCGATTGTTTTCCACACTTACTGCTTTGAAATTGTCATTACTTTCCTACATGTGTGAAATTCAAGGGGGGCGATTTCTGTCTCTTGATGACCTTGTTGTCTTTCTCTTCCCATTCCCCTTTGCTGCTTAGTCTCATTATTCAAGACTTGCTGAACTCGGAGGAGGAGTTTGTCAAAGATCTACAGTTCCTCCAGACGCATCACATTCAGTACACCGAGACCTGCCCCATCGTCCCTCCAGCTGTCTCCAGTCAGAAGCTCATTATCTTCAGAAACATTACTGACGTCACTCATTTCCATTTCAAGTATGTACGTCTGAGGCAGCTGCTCAGCCAGAGGACAAAACGGCAAATGCATGTGAAAAAGGCCAACAATCCTTTTTCAGCTGGGAAGGCTACTTGGGGGTTAACCTTTTCCCTAGGCTCTATTTCCCCACTCCTTCAAATCCTACCTCCTTCCCCCCACTTTTCCACAGTCAAATTCCCTTCCTGAAGCTTTCTTCCAGGCAGAAAAGGAGCCATCAGCCTTCTGCAATGCCGCCTCCTCTTCCTGGCTTGCTAGGCCAAGATCACATGAGAATCTCCCTGGCGAGACAGGAAGACCACATATTGTGCCCCTGTGAGCGCAAAGTGTGCTGTGGCTGCAGTGAGTTTAGGAACCACTGGCCTGCTGACACACATGTGTGTGCATCATGTGGAGTTTGTCCTTAATACTCTAATGTTTACATTGGTGCTTGCACTATGTGAAGGGATTTGACTAAAGCAGGACTTTCCAATGTCCTTACTGTGGCGCCCCACTGTGTCATCTTACCCGGGGTGGTGTGGAGGCAGGATCCTACCTCCATGGGGCGGCACCCCTGCCTGCACTCCACGGGGCGGCACCCCTGCCAATCTGCCACTCAGACGTGCCTTACGGCATATTTGCGACACTCCCAGCCTGGAGCCCTAGGGCACGCCACTTGAAACTGTCTTCCAGGTCGAAGCAAAGCCATTGACAATCACTCTTTGTGTACGGTTATCCAACCAGTTGTGGATCCACCTAACAATGATTTCATTTAGCCCATATTTTGACCCCTGCTAACTGGGGAAGAGGCACTTTTTCAAGTGGTGTTCCTCTTATATTTAGCAAGGGGAGAATAATTGTCCCTCTTCACTCCTGCGCAGTGTCTTTTCTAGTGGCTGTTGCTGGTGGTGTTCTGTATTGTTTTAGATTGTGAGCCCTTTTGGGACAGGGAGCCATTTAATTTGGTTATTATTATTTGCCTGTAAACTGCTTTGTGAACTTTGTGTTGAAAAGCAGTATATAAATACTATTGATTGATTGATTGATAATTTTCCAGCTTGCTGATTAAGATGTCATGTGGAACCTTGTCAAATGCTTTACTGAAGTCAAGATAAATCACATCCACAGCATTCCCACCATCCAATAAGCTAGTCACCCGATCAAAAAAGGAGATGAGATTTGTCTGGCAAGATTTGTTTTTGATAAATCCATGTTGAGTTCTGTTAATCATAAAGTTGTTATCTAGGTGTGTGCAGATTGTATGTTTTATCATTTGTTCCAATATCTTCCCCGGTATTGAAGTTAGACTGATAGGCCTGTAATTTCTTTTTATAATAATAATCCTTTTTCCCACAGCACATTCTTCCCAGAACTTCAGAAATGTGACACCGATGATGATGTGGCAATGTGCTTTATTAAGAATGAAAGGGAGTTTGACAAGTACATCCAATATCTGGTTGGGCGGATACAGGCTGAGTCTGTTGTTGTCAGCAGAGCTGTCCAGGAGTTCTATAAGGTAAGGTTAACTGGCTAGAATACATAGAATGCAATGCGCATTCCTAGAAAACACCCTTTGGGCACCTGATGGTATCATTATTTGAATGTACAGGGTTAATTTGTGAGCCAGATCTGGGTTGTTGTTGTTTTTCATTTCAGTAGATCTATTTGGCATAAAAAGTTCTTCCCAATTCTTATTTCCATTAAGTGACATCAGCCACATTTAAGGGCCGAATCCTGACGCCTCCTCTCCCAGTCCTGCCCCCAACCTAACCCCAGTCCTCCGATAGCCTATGAAATCTGTACTGTTTTGTTTCTCTTTCCAGAGATACGCAGAGGAAACATTATGCAGCCAAGACCCTTCTCAGCCTCCTGTACTTCCCTTACAACACTATTTAGAGAGGCCGATAAACAGGATCCAAAAGTATCAAACTATAATTAAGGTCAGGAGTTTTCCTTTTACACTTGGCATGATTGTTTGGTGTCATTGGTGGTGGTGGGAAGAGGAGAGATGCTTTTCCCTGAATAATTTGGTTTAATCCTAGGATTCACGTTATTACTCCTATCTTGGAGTCCTTTCTATGCATAAGCTTCGGGGCCCAACTGAAAACATTTTTAGTGGGCCCTGGCTTCACAGCCAAGGTCTGTAGAATCTTAGAGAGGTCTGTGGAATCTATAAATAAAATCTATTATAGACTTCGTAGCTCTGTGGTAGAATGGAAAGCAATCAAAACATCCGCTTAAAAAGTGCTTGTGAGAACATTTTAATAAAAACTTGCATACATGTAAGCCTACAAGTAAACAAACAAAATTGTGTAATCACCTTTGGAAAGTAAATAGTTACAAAACTACTTGCTTTAGTGACTGTGAGATGATTTAGCAAAAATATAAACTTTATATTTTATTTTTTTCCTGCTTTTACCTCCTTAGGCTTCCCCAAGATTAGGGAACTTTGTTGCCTCCCCTTGTGTTTGGCTACCTACTGTTGTTGTTGTTATACTAATAAAGTATTTATTCCTGTGAAAAAATTCATAAACTGATGGGTGTGGATTATGCAAACTGTCCAATTTCATTTCTTTGCAGGAGTTAATCCGAAACAAAGCAAGAAACAGTCAAAACTGTGCACTTCTGGAGCAGGCTTACGCCATTGTCTCTGCACTTACTCGACGGGCCGAAAACAATCTCCATGTGTCACTCATTGAGAACTATCCAGGAACTCTAGAAATCTTGGGAGAGCCAATTCGTCAGGTAATGGAAGCCATAGTCTCATTGCTGACACAATTGTGTTATGCTCATGGCTAAAGGTTATATGAGGTTATGTTTGTTTTATGTTTGGACTTCCTACACCAAGCCAGAAAAATAAAATCGAATTATATTGATTTGCTTATGGGGACTTACATTTGCCGCCTCTCTCAACTGTGCATTTGTTTAGGTAGACATCTGAGTCTAATTCAGACGTACAACTTGTAATTGTCAAGGAAGCCAGTCAGTTTTACTTCTGCTATCTGCTGAATGAGAAGTAGCCAAAGGTCTGGAGGAGAAAGCTTCAGATATCCAAGAAATCAAATGCTCCTCAGAGCTTGGAGCCCTCTTAAAAGTTGCCACAGACCCACATTTCTAATTAAATATTGCATTTTTTCCCTTCAGGGACAGTTCATTGTCTGGGAAGGAGCACCCGGAGCCAGAATGGCCTGGAAAGGTCACAAGAGACATGTCTTCCTCTTCAAGGGTTACCTTCTGGTCTGCAAACCCAAACGGGATACTAAGACTGACACCTACTGCTACATCTTCAAGAACATGATGAAGGTTTGTTCATTGTCTTCTTCACTGAGAATGATGGCTTCCCCAGAGGCGGATCTACAGGGAGGGCAAAGCTCTAAGTGTTGCAAGAAGCCTTACCCTGTCATGTAAATCCCTCCTCTCCCTTGCTGCTGTAGCCAGTAAGCAACGCCAAGATGTTGCTGTTCCCTGTGAGGATTGGCTAAAATGGTGCAGGAGAGGAGTGCTTTCCACTGCAAGGTAAGGCTTCTTGCAAGACTTAGAGCTTTGCCCTCCCTTAGATCTGCCTCTGGGCTTCCCCCTTTATCCCAGTTTTGGTAGGTCACGCAAAATACTGCATTATCCTTTAAAGGAACTTGTTTCATTATTTCCAACTTTTTAACTGGCAAGGTGGGATATAAATTCACAAACTAAATGTTACAGCAGCATTGATAGGTATTAAGCCAACCCCACATAAAATGCCAGTTCTTCAAATAACAGGAAAAAGATAATTAGGGAGGCAAGTAGAATGTGCACAAAAAGTAACTTATGATCGCTTTGGGTTCTTAGATGTACATTCAGTGAATGGTCTTCCAGGAAGTTCCCAAATGCATGCCCACGTTAGACAGACATTGGGTTTTTGAGTCATATCATTCTGCTCTTCCTCGTACATGTCTAAGACAAAGTTGAGATAAGTGAAATAGGAAGTGGCCCAGATAGTAAAGAGCATGCTTTTCTTAATAGAGTCTTTCCAACTCCACATCTCTACAACATAAAGATGTAAACAAAGTTGTGAAAGTGATTTCAGAGGTGGTTTAAATAATGGTTGGATAACAAACCCAGCAAGGGTGGTTTGGCCAACACCAGTGCATACATTCAGAAGTGAGAGCAAATTGATTTTCTGGTTCTGTAATGTCTGCAATGAATGTGAACTTTTCCAATGAGCGTGGATTTTTAAGACTGTTATCTGACTACACAGCTACCAAATATAGATGTGAATGATCTAGTGGAAGGGGATGATCGAGCATTTGAGATTTGGCATGAACGGGAAGATTCAGTCCGCAAATACCTGTTTCAAGCCAGAACTGTCATAGTCAAGAACTCGTGGGTGAAAGAAATCTGTGGTATACAACAGCGTATCAGCTTACCTGTGTGGGGTAAGTATATCGGGGAGGAGGACTCAGTCTCTTGCCAGCCTTGCTCCTTGCCCTGTACTAGTTCTGTACTGGCTCGTGCCCCCGCCCACTCTTCCCTTTTTCCGTCCCCAGTTTCTCAGTGCATGATGCTGATTGACATCTGTTTCTTTTCAGATCCTCCGGATTTTGAGGAGGAACTGGCTGACTGCACAGCTGAACTCGGAGAAACTGTCAAATTAGCCTGCCGTGTAACAGGAACACCCAAGCCAGGTGTCACCTGGTATAAAGGTAAACATTTTTGGTTTCTTAAATACTGACAATGCTCATATCTAAATTATAGGCAGCCAGTCTGACCACGTGTCTGCCGTATTTAAGCAGTCAATTGCTAGGTTTATCAATCCTGAACAAAACAGTTTGGTCATAAAAGAAAACAAGTGTCTTCTTTGTCTTACTTTGAAGATGGGAAGCCAGTGGAGGTCGACCCTCATCACATCATCATTGAAGATCCTGATGGTTCCTGCACGTTGATTCTTGACAACCTGACAGGGGTTGATTCTGGACAATACATGTGCTATGCTGCTAGCCCAGCTGGCAATGCCAGCACCCTGGGAAAGATCCTTGTTCAAGGTAAAATGCCTCATGCTGTCTGTTGGTGTCCATATTGGTGTAGCTGGTACCTCCAGTGGCGTACGCTGGGCGGGACTTACCTTTGACGGGCAGCCCGCCCATTGCGTAACGGCGCGTTCCGCCGCTTTCCCGCCTGCCCCGGTGGGTGGGAAAGCGGCATAACGCACCGTTACACAACGGGCGGACTGCCCGTCAAAGGTAAGTCCCGCCCAGCGTACTGGCTGAATGCCGCCGCTGAGTACCTCCCTTGGAAGTCCTTTCCACGTAGCTTGGACGATCTTGTACGTCAAAACATTGTGATCACACAGAATATCTTCAGTTTGATAGCTGCCAGGCCATTCCGTAATCTCGATTTCTGCTTACTACTACTTTGCACAACCCTTAAATTACCACTTAAATTAACATAAATAGAGTTGATTGCTGGAAAATGTGGTAATGTCTACTAGTATGGATTTTTTTAAAAAGATGTTATTGTTTTGAATGTTGTAAGCCACCTTGGTCAGTTGTGTCCCTGGTCCTTGTCCCATCTGGGGGCCAGGAGCAGACTGCCATCCCCCCCACTCACCTAAGGCATTCCAGGGCCTCATGCACTGGCCTTTGAAAGCACTCTAAAGCCTTTAAGCAATACTTCAGAAGGCCTTTAAGTATTGATCAATGCCCTCCGGAGGTTCAGACAGCCTCCGGAGGGCCCAGGAACACACTGGCAACTCCTGGATGGCAGTGGCATTTCTACAGGGATGGCAAAACTCTAAGTTTTGCAAGAAGCCTTACCTTGCAGTGGAAATCACTCCTCCCCTGCACCGTTTTAGCCAATCCTCACAGGGAACAGCAACATCTTGGCGTTGCTTACTGGCTACAGCAGCAAGGGAGAGGAGGGATTTACATGACAGGGTAAGGCTTCTTGCAAAACTTAGAGCTTTGCCATCCCTGTAGAAACGCCTCTGCTGGATGGTCTTGAAGAATGGCAAAAACAAAGACCCACAAAATGGTTCCACTTTGCAACACCTATAGTAGCTTATTAGAACTCGGCCCCACTGAACTTTCTAGCAAGTTACATGCTCAGTGGCAAGTAGCTCATGGTGGAATTCCTCCACCCTAGTGAACACACAGTGGCAGTGCATCTAACCATTGCAGTGAGCTTGGCCAATTAAACAACTGTGTGAGAAGCAGTCTTATCTAAGAAGGACTGGCATGGCTGTTTACCAGCTATCCCAGATAAGAGCTCTCACTGATGAACTATTTTCTCTCAACCCAAGAATTGACACCCAGCTCATCAAGATGGTTCCAGGCAGAAGCCTACATTGCTCTTACAGATTTTAACAGAATATAGCCATTTCTTTGGCAATGCTCCTTCTGAAAGAATAGATGCATAGCTGGTGGAAGCTCCTGGATCTTACTCTGTTCTTGGAGGGGCAAATAGTAGAGGTAACCAGGAACCATCTTTGCCCATCTGGTGCACCAGCTAAAACCCTTTCTATAGACAGCAGATATGACCAGTGGTGTCATTTAAATGATTTAATAACAGGTACTCACTTTTGATTGGCACGTGTCAGGACCCGCCCACCGGAAGTGACGTCATAAGCCAGAAGTGATGTTGTGGCAGGAAGTGACATGGAAAAAAGCCCTTTTTGAGGCCTCAGACAATTTTAAACTGACCCAACAGTTGCAACAGTATTCCACAGCACCCCCAGAACATGTTAAGGAGGCCTGGCATCATGTTAAAGTGACCCAACAGTTCCAAAACCCCAGAGCAGCTCATTTTTCAGTGGCAAGGCAAGGCAAGGCTCCGCACGCTGCCTGCCTGCCTCTGAGAACGTGCAGGCAACTCAAACGTGCAGGAAATTCAAACGTTGCAGGGGCGGAGTCAACAAGTGGGCGGGGCCAGCCATAATCCTAGAAACCGGTACTCACGCACCCCCGCGTACCCCCTGCATGACATCACTGGATATGACCACACAAATGCCTTGATTGTCTCTCATTTAGACTATTGCCATGCTGGCTTAGAATGGCAGGCATCCTTGCAGAATCTACCTTTGCTGGAGCTGAGCTAAGCTCCTGGTTGGGTTCTACAGCTATCAAACCAAGAATCTGCAGGTTCATTCAGCTATCCAAGCCCTTAATCATTCTTAGCTTGCTACAGATTTTATGTGTTTGTGTTTCTACTTGTCTGTGATTTCATGTGCTCATCAGGCTTCCTTTTTCTTTGTAGTGCCTCCTCGATTTGTAAACAAGGTTAAACATGCATATTATGCTGATGGTGAAGATGCACAGTTTACATGCACTATTGAAGGAGCACCTCATCCACAGATCAGGTGACTTGTCCTACTCTTACGTCATCATATTAAAACAAGCAGTTTATGGACGTTTTTCAAACTTGACAAAATGAACAAGGATATGCTGTGCCGGAAATGAAGCTCGGTCAGACAGAACATGCTGAAGCAACTTCATTTTGGAAGTTGGTGCAGCTGAGTTTCCATTATGTTGTCTAGAAGGAAGAATGTTCTTAATCCCTCCATCCCCAGAAAAGGGAATGGTAGTGAGAAAGTGGGAAAGGCATTGTGAAGGGATAGGGAGTTGCAATGAAGAAGCCCATGTGCAGACGTGCCCCAGTTTCCATTGATTCGGTATCAGTACCATGGATATGAACACCTATTAAAACAATAGGGGAACATTAAACAAATCTCTCTGTTTTTACCTTGTTGCAGCAAAGCCACTGATGTTCCCCTATCTTTAAAAAGGTGTCCCCAGTATCCACGATTTCAGGTATCCCCGGGAGGATGGTGGTTTTGGAATGGAACTCCAGCGGATACTGGAGTATGCCTGTACCTGTCTCTCCCGCTCTTCCAGTCTTTGTCCTTATGGTCCATTTTCCCACCCAGAAATCCTTCTATGTCTTCTGCTATCTTAACTTTTGATTCCGAAACCCTCAAAAGTTAGGATTAGAATTATGCAGACTAATTAAGCACTGTCATGACACTTACATGGTTATTCCAAGCCCAGAGTTCTGCATCCTCCCATTTCATGTGAAGTACACTCAGACTGCAATCCTACATACCTATTCTGGGACTATGAGCCCAATCCTGCCCAACTTTCCAGCGCTTGTGCAGCTCTGCCAATAGGGTGTGTGCTGCAGTAAAAAGGCAAGTCTCTTACCTTGGGCCTGCATTGTGGCTGCATTGGTGCTGGAAAGTTGGCTAGGATTGGGCCCTAAGTCCTATGGAACACAATGAGACTTACTTGTGAGTAAATATGCGTGGGGTTGCTGAGTCAGTCCTGATTCCCTGGCTGTGCCCACTTGGCTACTAGAAGAATTTATGGAACAAAGTTGCTACGAAGGTTTTGGAATCTAATTTGGGGAATATCATGTCTTATCATGTTCCTCTCTCTCTCTCTCTCTCTCTCTCTCTCTCTCTCTCTCTCTCTCTCATTTTCCCCAAATAGGTGGTATAAAGATGGAACTCTATTGACGGACCCAAATAAGCACCAGAGCTTCAGTGAACCGCGCAGTGGTGTGATAGTCCTTGTGATAAAAAATGCCTGCAAGGATGATGTGGGAGTCTATGAGTGTGAGGTGGGCAGCCCTGAGGTTTCAGGGCCTTATCTTTAACTAAACACTGTGATGCAATAACCTTTCTTATACGGTACTGTATAAAGCTGCAACCCTTTTTCAATTACTTGGGAGTAAGCTGCACTGAATATAATGGGATATACTTCCAAATAAATTCACGCAGAATTACAGCCTAGTCCTGAGCAGCCAGGCGGCCGTTAGAGGCTCCTTGGAGAGAGGACGTCCCCTTCCGCCTGGGAAGCCCAGAGAACCACTAATTGATCTCCTCATGTCTGCGCCGGCTATTCAGCCAGGCCTAGCACAGAGGTCCAGATTTGGCTGTGACCAGTCCCTCCTCCCATCCTGCCCAGAAGAAGCGCAATGCCAGCAGTAGTATCTCACTGGTGTTGCTTTGCTGCCTCCGGGCACACAGAACTGGTGCTGGAACAACGTGGGTGGTAAGCCCTTACTGCCCGCGTTGGGAATGCCTTACGGTATGTTTGCAACACCAGCGCAGGCAATATGCTCGTACCAGGATTGAGCCCCTAATCCGCAGGAATTTGTATTAATCTTCTATGGGCTTTAACAGGGCTTCAACTTACCTAACACTCTGAGAACTGTGGATTTTCAAACAATATGTTGAAAATCCCAAATCCCCAAAGTGTTAGGCAAGACTCCTTGTGAAATTGACACTTGCTAGGAGGAGAAGTAGAGAAGGTGCTATGGGTTTGGCTGAGGGCATCTATTTTAATTAGTCTGAGCATGGGGAGATTATGACAGCATGGGGCTGTCATCTGAATATTTCATCCTTCAGCACAGATCGGTAATGAGTCTGAGTGAATCTCTGTACTTGGCTTCCTGGCAGCCTTAGTCACTTAGTCTGTCTCCCCTCAAACCCACAGTGAGAACACGGATGAAGGAAATGATTCCTGCGCTCCTCTTACCAAGTGTATTGATACTTTTTTTCTGTGAACAATATTAGAAGAATATTGGCTTTATGAACAACTAGCTTGTCCTTACCCAGCATTGCCCGGGTATTTATGTATCCCAAGCTTCTATTAGACAGGAAAAGGAATGAATTCTATCTATAATGTAAAATCAAAGTAATTTTATGTACAGGAAATTAAAAGTATAAGTACAGTATAAAAATTATAAAGTAAAATGTTTTACAAATTCACTATAATATTAATTTAATTCAGAACTTGATTATAAACAACATTTTTAGTTTCACCTCCAGGAGCAAGAATAAATTAATTCTTGGGTGAATCCACCCTTGAGCAAGCAACATAAAGTTGTCCGTGGGAGAAACATGGCGATCTCAAATCCACTCCGCAGTACTTAACAGACTGCCCCTGTGACTTGTTGATCATGATCGAGAATGCAAGTCTCACTGGAAATTGCAATTTCTTAAAGTTAAAAGAGACATCCATCGGAATGAGTGGTACCCATGGCATAAAAACTGTTTCACCCTCTCCCTTTCCTGTTAAGATAGTCACTTCAATTATATGACCCAGCATCTTCTTGACACACAGCCTTGTCGAGGTTCTGTAGTAAAATAATTGGAGATCCCACTATAAGTAAAAGACGATGTAGTGGCAATCCAGCCGGATCAAGTGAGTTTAGGAAGTCTGATGGGAAATTGACGACCTCATAGGCATCTACTACGGTATCGATAGACTTGTATTCAGTGACTACGCCTGGTAACATGGCAAGTATTTGATTGGAGTCCAAGACTGGGGCATAATGATTTCTAAAAATTTCCAGAAGGTTCTACAGAGTTCTCTTCGTTCTATTTGACTAATCTTGGGCTTAAATGTCATCGGGAATGTCACCAATCAGCTTAGCGACCCCGAAAACTATGGATTTGACACTAATATCGGTCATTTTGGACATTTTACTTTTCACCCCTTCTCACCCCCCATGCTGATGGGGGCTGAACGTGGACAAACGGCATCGGGAGTGTCACTATTCAGCGACCCCGAAAACTATGGATTCGACACTAATATCGGTTGTTTTCAATTATTTTTACATGTCACCCCCTTTCCACCCCCACCCCTAGGGGTGTCTTACCCTTGCAGTATTTCTTTCCAGAGTGTAAGTCATATGTGTACCAAGTGTGTAAATTGCTCCAGGCATTCCAGAGTTATGCTGGAACACACACACACACACACACACACACACACACACACACACACACTCCATTTTATTTGTCACCCCTTCTCACTCCCCATGCTGATGGGGGCTGAACTTGGACTTAAACGGCATCAGGAGTGTCACTATTCATCTCAGCGACCCCAAAAACTATGTGTTCGACACTAATATCAGTAGTTTTCAATTATTTTTACATGTCACCCCCTTCCCACCCCCACCCCTAGGGGCGCTAGGGGTGTCTTACCCCCACAGTATTTCTTTCCAGACCATAAGGCATACGCGTACCAAGTTTGGTGTCAATTGCTCCAGGCATTCCAGAGCTTATGTGGAACATACACCCACACACATACATACATACGTCCTTTTTTATATATATAGAAGGTAAGCCCCCATTATTCTCTCCCATGGTTCCAGAGGTCTATCCCCGGGCCAGTTCTGGTTTTTCATGTGGGATTTGCACACCCTGCCCAATCTAAAGAGCGCAGGTGTGCGTATGTGGTGAGAGAGAGATTTTGCAATACCATTCAAATTAATTGGGTCAGTCCTTTCACAAACTGCTGAGAGACACATGCTGAATTCCACGTGCAAAGGGCCTTTGACAGGGCAGGTGTGCAGTTTGCACCTGGGTCCTGCAGGTGAGCAATTCTGCTCAAATCTAGTGTGTGAAGACAAGCAGGCAGTTACACTCCTTTCTGCAATCAGTTGCCTGATCATGTATAAGAAAAGAATCTACATCCAAGTTTCCACTGCACGGACTGATGACCCAGCATTCTGTTATCGTGCTTTCCTCTGCAGCAGGTGACAAGGTCTGTAGGCCTTGACACACCTGCGTTCCATGCCATAAACGTTCTTTGATCTACAGTTCCCTGTAGCATAGTTCATCTTTTTCTGTGTTTGCATTCATTTGTGTCTGGGTGATATGGCTGAATCGGCTGAAAATATTTAGGTTTAGAAGACCCAAACAGGTGTAACTAGACAAGGAAGTATTCGCGCTGCCCCTGGGCAAAGGGAGGGGCCTCCATGCAAACTAGAAGAGGCTACAGGGACCTCAGAAAATTGCCTGGAAAGAATTCCAAATTCAGCGCTATGTGCGGTGCAACTGTAGGGGAAGCTATCTGGGTGTTTTTTTTCTTTTTTAACCTTTTTAACGTGGGTCCACAGGAAAATTGCACCCCCCTTGGTGTAGCACCCTGAGGCAGGTGCCTCTCAGGCTCCACCTTTGTTACATCTCAGGACTCAAACACAATGTAAATCAATGACCTTCAATGTGTGTGTGCGTGCGCTTGCATACGTGTCTAAAACAACTACCGTATTAGCTTTCTTCTTTTTCCATAAACCAACATGCATTTTAACTAGTATTGCACGCTTCCCTTTAGCTGACAAACAGGTTAGGAACAGCCAAGAGCGGTGCCCAGCTTTACCACCAGAGCGCAGCAGCACTGGCTCAAGAGAGGAGACCAGATCAAGCCATCACCATTGAAGGTATGACCTTTTAACAGCGCTGTGAGTATGCTGTTCAATTGCGCTTGCCACAGGCCACCTCCTTAAGGATACATTTTACTGTCTGGTGTCCAAAGCAGTTATATTCATGTTGGTTGTTGGCATAACCCCCTACACAAGTGTCCAAACATGGGTTTGCTGCAGAACATGGATACGCTAATTGTGTTGATTTCCAAAGTGTTCTGAGACATTTCCTGGGAGGACACTCTGCGTGATTAATACATGGAGCCTTTATGAGGATGTTATCACTTATGTTGTGGTGGTAGTCTCTACAACAATCCTGCGCTATCCTTGTTCCCATCGTGCTGCTGGGAGAAATGAGGGTGCGAGATAATGTCTAAAACCACCTATGGATTCATACCAGAGATGAAATTTTAATTGAGGACTTCCTGGTTCATAATTCAGTTTCTTATCCACCATGCTGTACTAACACTTCATGCCTTGTTGGGGCTGTCATGGTCATTGGTGGAAGCTTGTTAAGAGCACTGGTTTAGCCCCAAGTGCTGCATATGAGGGGTACCCCCCCCCCCATGTCATCTCATGGAGGCGCATTTCCCCATGCAGATTTTGCCATAAGATTCCAAAATCACATGTTGTTCATATCTGGAATAAAAATAGGACCCACAAGTCCAACAATTTCAAGCACCAGATTGCACCTGTGCAAAGTGCCCTATCAGGCCACTATAGGTGAGTGGGTGATTGGTGGTATGTTACAGACTGTGGTGGAGAGTTACTCTTTGCTGCACTGTCTATCCTGCAATTACTGTACGTGGCCATGAAGCAGTTACAGCTCTGGGCTGCATTTCTTGTTGGAGATCTCTTATTTAGGGGCCTGGTTTACCTTGTTCTTCCTCATCACACCTCCGGGTTGCAAACAGTTCTCCCACCCCCAACATTGGTCTTATAGTACATCACAATGGGTGTGGAACTCGGTTTGGCCTATTTTATCTGCACTGCTTATTTGTGAGAGGGCAGGATCACTCCTATGCTTATAATTCCGGAGTAGTTTTCAATTAGCTGTATTTGATAAAGGTCAGATAAAGGTTGTATTTGATAAAGGTTGTACCTGGGCTCCGATACAAATCTTCATGGGAACAGTACCAATGATCGGCTCATGTATATTATTGACATGGTTTTATTTTTGCCTCCATTATATTGGTATTATTAGAAGTCAGAAAACATAGGTCATGAAGTTTAACTCCTCTTTTGATATATCCTGTGGGGAATAAATAGAAGTAAGCAGATCTTTGAAGCCTGCGGGGGTTCTTTTTTTGGAGGGGAGGAAAGAGCAGCATTAAACCGACAGGCTGTAATTTATTTTTTGAAAAACAGACTTTTTAAAAAACAAAACCAGGATTTGTACCTATACAGTCTGTGTGCAAGAAACACGCCAAATGCTTTATTTTTACAGCTTGAGGAAATACAATGGGAGTACTCTGTGAGCCACAACGTGGTTGTGAAATAAAATAATAGTGTTGTTTCAGTTGATGATGTGCTGCTTTGATTAAGGGCTGTTCAAAGTGGATTCAAACCTATTATTTGATATGATAGCCGGTCTTCACTGTAATTTTGTGGAATCAATTTTTGTTTAATTAAGAAGATAAAAAAAATAGCAAGCTGAATTATGAGGCAATATAGTCAGCCATGTGCACCCTGTTATCAGACTATGAGGGTCACGTGGGAGTCCGAGCCGAGCACACGTTGGAGTCGGAGCTCTGCCGACCTTACTTACTTTTATTGTTTTGCCAAGCCCTGCAACGCTATTTGGGAGATCTTTTTTCTCTATTCAGCTGCTGGAATGTTTGCTGAATTCAAGGACACCAATTACAGCTGATTCTACCCCACTACAAGGACTCATGGTGAGCCTTATCACTCAGTCAGAGCGACATTCATTCAACGCCGAACTGCTGAGTCCCTAACGGAGATACCCTGATGTAAACAGAGGAGGTAATTTGCACTGATAAAGAAACTTTCACTTTTTGGCACAGAGTCTATTTCGACTTGTTTATCCTCCCTCTCTCCAGCGGACGTCTGCCCTCTCACTCTTCGGTTTCTCTGTTTAACTCCCACCTTTTGCTGGAGACCTTGCTTGTACTTTTCAGCTGACCAGACGCTTCCAGACGCCATTATCTTAGACTGTGAGTGAATCTCTTCAGACTGCAGCTTGTAACCTGAGACCATGGGGAAGAAACGACCTCTCTCCCCCTCTAGCTCTCAACCGGAGTTGCTTCTGCCTTCACTAAAACAATCTAAACTTGACAACTTTCTTCTATCAACACAAGATTCAAATTCTACTAAAGCAGATTCTCTCCAGGCCTCCCCTCCCCCACTAGACGGGCTGCTGGATTCCCCGCAGCCTTTCCAACTTGTCGGAGGAGAACCAATGCCCTGTGAAACGAGATGCCATTCTGCTAAACTGCTAGAGAAGCACTGCCTTCTCACAGCTGATACGGTCTCTGGAATTTACACTCAAATTTCCAGCATTTTGGACTTTTTAAAGAAACAGTACAACATTCTTATGCAGATTCTACTTCGCTCCTCTGCACCTGCATCTATTCCTGACCCTGTTACTCAGCCGACTGACCGTCCTCAAGTAACGCGGACTGATGTCTCATCTTCTAAGGCTTCTCTTCCACCAGCTACCACTTCACCTCAACTGGTATACCAAGCTCGTGCGGCTGTTATCTCTCTCCACCCAACTGATTTGCACCATCAACACCCGAGCTGGTCCAACACCTCGCAAATTAGGAGACACCTTGCTGCTCTCCTCCGGATTCCAGTGACGTCTGTTGACCTAATGACTTTTACAAGATTGTCCTCGCCTCGGCGCATACCTAGATTGCTTCTTGAATTTCGCTCGGACCTTATACCTGGACGTTTGTTTGCTGCTTCCAATACTCTCCATGAGAAAGGGGTTCTCCCTCATCGTTTTTTTCGGAATTTAATTGTTTCTAACCTTTTCCCAACCCAACCCATCCTCACAAGAAGTGCTCCAAGTGCTGCTCCTCCTGCTCAACTTGCCAGTTCGGCTCAGAATGATCCTCTTCCCGCTCCTGCAACAGTTCCCCTAATTGAATTTGAATTCCCCTCTCTACACCTTACCTCCCCTATTGCGGTAAGAGATCACGTTGTGCTGGATAATGCTTCGTCTAGCAATCCTGAGCCCCCTGTTAACCCCTTATTAACCCAACCCTCACCCTCTCTTATTACTCAAACCAAACCAGAATCTCTGCAAGTTCCTAATCCCCTTCCAGTTGACTATGATTCTCCTTCCTCCCCCTCCCCTTCTTTTTCCCAGCCCCCCATCCCTTTTTCTCCTATCTGCATAGTTAAGAAAACCACATTGACCGATTCTTTTTCTTTAGTAGATGCCACTTCGCAATTTCCCCCTCCCTTATGTTTTGACCTAACAACTCCGACCACAGTCCCTAACTGCACAACTCCCCTGGTCTTACCTACCAGTCCTGTCCACGCTTACTGACTATCCAAATCTGCTCAATCTTCTCCTCCTCCGACCTCTGTATGTTGCCTTAATATTTTATGTTGGAACATTGCTGGATGGAGAGACAAAAGCAACCAACCTGATTTCACTACCTACCTTTCTCCCTTTGATCTAATTTTCCTCCAAGAAACCTGGTCTTTAACCCCTCCCCAGTTCCCGGGTTTCTCTTCTTTCTCCATTCCTGCGTACAAATACCGACAGAAAGGACGCCCTTGTGTGGGCCTCTGCTGCTTTTCTAAGCTTTCCCTTGCACAATTTGTTACCCCCCTTCCCTCCCAATCCTCTTTTTTCCAACCTCTTTTGCTATCTGCTCCTAACCTAAATATACTCATCCTTAACATTTATATCCCTCTGCCTTCCTCTGATTCCCCTTCCCCCTGGGAAGATATCAAAACCTTTATATCAAATTACCTCCGAACTAACCCCTCTGTTTATCTACTTCTGCTGGGAGATTTTAACTCCAGATTAGGTCCAGATAACCCTTCCCTTGCTTCTTATTTGAACTGGGACTGGAATGAATCTATTCCTCCTATATTTCAAGGCCCCAGACTATCACTTGATCCCTCATACAACCTTTTTACCCCTCTACTGACTGATTTATGCCTTGAATTTAATCTCTTCATACTAAATGGATCTTTGCCCAGTGACCATCCAGGCAAATTAACACATTTCTCTTATAGAGGGGCCAGTGTTCTTGACTATGTCCTTGCCACTTCGGATACTCTTCCCCTCATTACCGATTTCACTGTCAATTCTCGCACTGACAGTGACCACTCCCCAATCTCTCTAAAGCTGTCCATTTCTTCTTGTCCCCCATCCTCCTTACCCCTTTCTCTTCCCCCTTCTTATATCTGTAAATGGACTTCAAAGACTGCTGACTCTTTCTCTCAATGGATCTCAAGACCTGAGACCCAAACTTTAAGTCAGGATCTTGCCTCTACACTCTCCCCCACTACTGCTATTGTTTCCTATGAACGCCTTATAAATTCGCTAACTGAGAACTTGAGATCCTCTCATACCCCTTGCCCTACTCCCCATTCACGCTCTAACTCTTCATCTTCCTCTTGGTTCGATGCAGATTGCTGGGCTGCTAAGAAATTTGTCAGACAATTTTTTCATTCAATCCAATCTGATCCTTCCCCTGACCTATTGAACCTTTATTTCTCCTTGAGGAAAGCCTGCCGTTCATTTTTAGAGTTTAAGAAACATTCTGCTGCCCAACAGGACTGGAATTTATTATATGAGGCAATTCAATCCAATAACCACAAACTATTCTGGTCCTTGGTGTCCCGTACATCTCCCTCTGCTGGACCCTATTCACCAACTCTTATCTCACCTTCTGTTTGGATTGCGTATTTTTCTAAAGTTTTTGCCTCTTCCCACCCCTCTCCAACCTATTCCCCTACTCCTCTTAACCTCCCAACTTGGCCACCGGTCACCCCAGAAGAAATAACGGAGTTGATCACTTCACTAAAACCCCGGAAAGCCCCCGGTCCTGATGGGATTTTTCCTGAACTTCTACTTAGTAATCCTACATGGTGGTCCTATTCTCTCTCAAATCTTTTTACTCTCATCAATAATTCTGGACTTATCCCCTGTTCTTGGCTCTCCTCAACCATAGTCCCAATTTTCAAAAAAGGCGACCCCTCCCTCCCAAATAATTACAGACCCATTAGTCTCCTATCTTTTGTAGGGAAACTTTATTCTAAATACCTCCTTCTTAAACTCTCTTCTTGGTCTTCTTCTCTTGGGCTCCCTGGTAGAGAACAAATTGGTTTTCGGCCAGGGGCCTCCACACTAGACCACATTCTCACACTCTCTTTTCTGATCAGTAAATATCCTGAGCACCAGGGCACCAAATTGTATACAGCATTTATTGACCTCAAAGGCGCATTTGATTCGATCAATAGAGATCTACTTTGGAGGAAACTTACCAGCTGGGGGATTGACCAACGTCTCCTCTTCTTAATACAGCGCTTACACTCCTCCAACTCATGCCGGATTCGGACTGATCATGCTGGTACTTTGACTGACAGCGTCCCTATCTCCAAAGGTGTACGCCAGGGATGCATCCTAGCTCCTCTTCTATTCAATCTTTTCCTTGCTGATCTCCCTTCCTCTCTATCTGGTGCTGATACTTCCCCCCCTGCTCTAAATAATTCTCCTATCCCTCTCCTTCTGTATGCTGATGATGCTCTTCTTCTTTCTATCACTAAACTGGGCCTACGTAAACTTCTTCTTTCTTTCCAACAATACTGTTCAAACAACAACTTACTTATAAATTCAGAGAAAACTAAAATATTAGTTTTCTCCAAATCTTGGGCCCCGTCATCTTGGAGAGTCGGCGATTCCATATACCAACAGGTTCAAACTTTCAGATACCTAGGAATCCTTTTTCATTTCCGACATTCTTGGAGCCCTCATCGCAAATCTGTAATTGCCTCCATTTCCCCCTCCTTAAACGCAGTTTCTCGCTTCCATTTTCACTCTGGTAACCAATATGTCCCTGCCGCCATCCAAATTCTCCACTCTAAAACATTTTCCCAGCTACTCTACGGAGCCCCGATTTGGATCGAGGCGGCAAACTCTGAACTCGACAAGGTGGCTGCCTCTTTCCTTAGGAAAATCCTTGGGATTCCTAATCTTATTAGGATTTCTACCATCATCTTAGAACTGGGCATTCACTTACCATCTACTCTAGCCTGGACCATCACTTTTAAGTTCTGGCTTAGAATTCATCTTTCAACCCCTTCGGATTCCATTCTCCAAGATATATTAAAGGACTCCTTTACTTCTAACTGGTTCTATTTTATAGAAGCGAAACTGTCTTCTCTTTCTCTTTCTGTAGAAGCCTTAGCTGACATGAACCTCCGTACAGCATACCAAACTATCAAGTCCAAGCTTTTTGAGTCCGAATATGCAACTCTATTTTCTCAGTTGAACCCCGTCTGCTCTCCACTTGCCTTTGGCCTATCCCCCTCTCTTGGTCGCCCTTCTAATTATTTTGATCAATTACGCAACCCCCAAAAAAGACGAGCCTTCATGCTTGCAAGGCTCAACATCTTTCCATCTGCAGCCCACTTTGGAAGATTCACTAAAAAACCCCGTTTCAATAGACTGTGTCATTTTTGCACCCTTGAACTTGACTCTCTTGACCATATCCTGTTGCGATGTCCAGCTCACTCTACTCCTCGCAATAGGCTTCTGGGGCCGCTTCTTTCCTCCCTCCCTTCTTCTCTCTCTGACCCACTACCAATACTTCTGAGTGATTTTTCGGCATCTATCACCAACCAAGTAGCTGAATTTCTATTTACTGTTATGAAGATCTCTCCCAAATTTTATTACAAACGTTAAATTTATTTCTTTCTTTCTCCCCCTACTCAAGTTGGAATGTGGTTTGTTCGTGCGCGTTTGTATTATGTATTATTATGTAATGCCAATAAAGGTTCTGGATACTACTACTATAGTCAGCCATTTTTATTCACCCCTCATAAGAAGAGCCACGCTGGATCAGGCCAAAGGCCCATCTAGTCCAGCTTCCTGTATCTCACAGTGGGGAGCACACAGGACAACCAGATACCAGCATCTTGTTGCCATTCCCCTGCATCTAGCATTCTGAGGTAGCTTACTTCTAAAGTAAGCCCACAGAATGATGTTATCCAGTCACCTTGTCATCATTGGGAAGGCCTAATAACTGGTTTGATCACAGGGCAACAAGAATGGGGCACACGTCAGAAGCCAAGCCTGGTCCATGTCTGAATCAGTGGCCCAGTTTCATATAGCTATCAGGACAAAATGTGAATGCTTGGCTATGTGTTATACACATCAAGCGAGGCCAGTCATACCGTACAAGAATTCTGCCTGCTGAGAATTCTGAAAACTCCCCACAAACAAGTAGAGAAAGCCAAGGAGAATGCAAAACTCACCTTTGTTCCTTTGTGCAGTGAAGAAGGGGCTGCTGGCTGCTTTTATTTAACATACTGCCAGTCTAACGGTGCATCTAATGGTGGAGGAGTGATCAGCCAGCCAGCAGCCCCCCAGCAGACTGCCCAATCCCATATGGGTCTCCTCTGATCTACTCCGGCCATTTTGCTGGTGTAAATGCATTTCTAACAGGCCCAATATGAAGCATGTGCACTCAGACATTTGAGCCTCCTTCAGGCTGAGAAGGGAATAGAATGTGCAATATCAGTCCTTGAAACACTTGGATTGGCTTAGGGCCCAACCCTATGCATGGTAGCTGGGGGTAAGCCCTTGCTGCTGGTGCCAGTGTTGTGAAAGTGCCATAAGGCTTTGGGCATGCACCAGGAGCTGCTAGGTCCCAGGCTCTGCCTGGCAATGTCACCAGCGGCGTCATGCAGCCGAAACGCTGGGCGGGAGGAACGGGTGAGCGCAGTGGTGTCATTCAAATGATTTAGGAACAGGAACTCACTTTTGATTGGCACTTGTTGGGAACCCGGAACCAGCCACGGAGCTCGTTAGGATCCGGAACGCCCGTTCTGGTCCGTTCCCCCTAAATGACATCACTGCCTTCGCCCTCTAGGAATCCGGAGTCGCTCCCTTTAACCCTCTGAGTGCCGGCCAACCAAGAAGAAAAGCTCTTTGCAGAGGAATTGGGAGGGGAAGGAGGGAGAGTAAAGTGGGCAGAGTCAGCCCTAATTTTAACTAGTGGAACTGAGTTCCCCCGCGTTCCCCCTGCATAACATCACTGGGTGAGCGGCAGCCCACCCGTTGCGTACCGCTCCGTTTTGCCGTCTTCCCCGCCCCTGCGGGGGTGGGGAAGACGGTGAAACGGAGCGATACGCAACGGGCGGGCTGCCGCTCACCCGTTCCTCCCGCCCAGCATTCTGGCTGCATGACGCCGCTGAATGTCACCCCACCAGATCCTGTCCTCTGTGTCAGGCCCCACAGCAAAATAGCTGGTGCAGATCTGAGGAGTCCCACTGGAGCCCAGCACCTTTCTCCCAAGGTGGTTCCTATGGCTGCCGGGGCTCCTGTAGCCGTTTGACTACTGCTGCTCCTGCCGGTGCCAGGCAGCGTACGATTGGTCTGTCATACTAGTATAAATCGATGCAAGTATAGTATAATTTTTAGTGAGTTGGAGGGTATGCACTCTGCTGCCCACGTCGTCTTTGCTTTTAAAAAGCAGTGGCGGTTGATTCCTTTCATCCACCCAGAAGGCCAGTATTCCCTCTGCAACAAGGCTAGTCTCATCCACCACTTGTTGCCTGCATATTGCACAACAATCCTCGAATCAGAAGTTGAAAGACCACCTTGCAAAGGCAAAAGGATGGTGCTCATCTGGATAAGCCCTAAGGATTATTTGTTCTTAGCAAACCTATTTAGCCTAGCAAAGTTAGAAAGCAAATCTATTTAAATCATACAATGGAGAGCTTCATTCCCATATTTCACTAGTATATAGTACTGTTGTTCTGTCTAATAGTTGTTTTAATTGGTTCTTTGCAAGGTCATTGGGTATTAGGTTTCTGATGGTTGTTTAAGGAAACTTTAGTTGACTACACTTTGCCTTCCCTTATCATTTTCTCAATTTATTTTATTGTGGCCTTCTTGGAACTACAGATCAGTCAGCATGAAGGCTGTGCATTTTAGAGGGCAAATCCAGCTATTTTTGATCCATTGTTTCAGTAAGCTAGAATTTTAAACAAATACAGAAGGTAACCTATTACATTAAAGATGTAAAAAAGAACGTTCATTTGGAATTTAACTCTTTGATCAACTTCAGGCTTCAGAATTGTTCATACTATTGTTCAGCTCTGTGTAAAGGAATTGAAATTTGTTGCCTAAAAGCCGAACACTTTCTTTTTCAGCTGTAATTAGTATTACGCTATAATGATTTTTAAAGGTTAGATGAATGTAAATTTCATAAATGTATTTTTGGATAAATCTTTTCTGTCCCTTAACAAGCTTCCTACAGTTGAATGAATTTGGATGTTTCTGCTTGAGAGTGTATTGTCACCTTGTCACACCAAGAATCAGTAAATTCATTAGTTTTCCAGGCAAACTATACTGGATAAATGTACAGTGAAAACCACATCTTGCTTCTCAGGGGAATGTACAGGATTTATAATAAAGTATTTTTTGGAAGCCACCTTCCATGCAAAGAGTTTGGAGAGTTTTATTTTTCTTCACTGGGTCCATTGTATCACCCTACATTGTGAGACTAGCTGGCTTAACAAGTTAACAAAGAGGGCCGGTAGCATAGATGCATTGGCTGGCCGTCACACATAACAGCTTTTAACCTGCTTATCAGGATTTTGTGCTTTGCAAAGCTAAACGCAGCTAAGATATCACAACCAACAATTTTTGAAGGTGGTTCCAAAAATCAGAAGAAAATATGTTTTTTTTACCCCATCTATTGTGCGGATTTCCAGTTTTTTTTCCTGAAAATACGATGGATTCAATTTTGTTGTGTCTCAGAAAATATGCCTTGCACTTGTACTTCCCATTTTGAATGCAAATCAATCAAACTAAGGGCACAATCCTAATCTGGAGTTAGGCCGGCACAGTTCAGTCAGCAAGTTTGGCTGGCACAAGGGCCACTGTAAAGTATGTTTGGACCACTCTCGGAGTCAGAGAGGCCAGCACACAGACGTGCCAGCCAAACTCTGCTGACTTAACTATTCCGGCCTAACTCCAGTTTAGGATTGCGCCCTAAGTTTTACTGATTCACATTGGCATTCAAACTTATCAGATAGGCAGTCTTTTAGCATTCATAATCATCGTCCAATTACTATTTTGATATGGCATTTACTGAATTCAGACAACGTGAGAAAGGCCAGGTGTTCATATTTCAGGGACAGCTGAGCCAAAAGCTCTCAGATTTGGGAATGGGGAGAAGTTTTCCTGAAACCACTCCTCCCGCACTCAACATTTGTCACTTTGCCACAGCTCTACCTGCTACTCTGGGCCACTCCTTTCAAAAAGGCTCTTCCATTCCTTTGCAGGGAGGAAGTATCACTCCCTAATTATGAACTCGCTCTGATTGTGTTCCAAGGTACAGTAGATGCCACTGGAATGAGGGGAGAACTGACAGTAATTTCTGTCTGTGGAGGACGAAGTACAGAAGGATCTGTTTAAAAAGAAAAGAACACAAACATACATAGCCTGGAGAAGTGGAGGAAGTGAAGGTGGGGTGAAAGGTTTACCCCTCTTCATAGCCTCCTCAACCTTGCAGTTTCTAAATGAGGTGGTGAACTTGGGTTGGGAGATTGGCTCCACCCCAGTGTCCAAATGATTCTGTGTGCTTATTTCCGAATGTCAAATTGTTTGTGCAGCTGCTTCTTATGCCATGCTTAGATTATTCCCACATAAAAGTCCTATTTCTGCAAGGCGCATAAATGTTTGCAGTGCCTAATATGTGCCCTTCCTTTGCAAAACTGGGAATGAGTTTTGGTTAACTTGAGACCCTCTTGGGCTGGTTATTTGAAATATAATGTGTTAAAAGGAGCAGGTTAATTTTCTCCCAGAGCTTACTAACTAAATCCAGAGGTGTGATGTTGTGCTTTGCTTAATCCATGCTTCAGAAACATTGCACACACACTTACCCTTCATAAAAAGCCAAGCAATAGATACCGATAAGTTCTGAGCTGCCAATAGAAACTATCCAACAACACAGATTATTATGCAACCTTCCCAGCAGTCCACTCTATCTTGGTCAACAAAATGTTTAGAGAGGAGATAAGACATAAGATCAAATACGTCTTGAAAGATAGAATCCCTTTGATTTGCCTTGGTCTTGTTTACTCATTTATCCTCCTCCTTTTTTCTTCTTAAAACATTTCTGCCTGTGATGTGTGTTCACCCTAAGGTTAACAATGGCCTTACTCCACTGTAAGTGGTTTGAGAATCTTGTCTGTTAGTTTGTTGTTCAAATAACCTTCATTTGTTAAGCCACCCACTGCACAATCCTGTGCATGTCTTCTTTGAAGTAAGCCCATTGTATTTAGTGCGGTGGGTTTACGCCCAGGAAAGTGTGTACATAGGATTTCAGCCTCAGTACACTTTCTTATTTGCTCTTAAAATCATAATTATTATGATTTTGTTTGTCTTTCCTGGTCCCAGTTCAAAATATGAAAAAGACCCAGGACACAACAGGGTAAAAAGCCCTCAATCATGCATATAATCAATGCCTGAAAGATACACTAACACCCACAGTTATTTGTTGCTTAGGAAAGCTTAGACTTCCTTAAGCCAGTGGCGTCTCTACAGGGAGGGCAGAGCTCTAAGTTTTGCAAGAAGCCTGACCTTGCCATGAAAATCACTCCTTTCCTGTACCGTTTTAGCCAGTCCTCACAGGGAAAAGCAACATCTTGGTGTTGCTTACTGGCTACAAGGGAGAGGAGGGATTTACATGACAGGGTAAGGCTCCTTGCAAAACTTAGAGCTCTGCCCTCCCTGTAGAGAAGCCACTGCCTTAAGCTCATAAAAGTTAAACTTCCTTTAGCTCATAACTACTTAAGCTCATAAAAGAATGTCTCACAGCATTGCAAAATCAAATGCATGAGCTCATCCTTCTTCCCCACTCCACAGCAGTTCCATGCTTTGCCCACATGTAGGCCTCTATTGGAAAGACGCAGCAATCAGTATAGGGTAGGACAGGATGTGGGGTAAATACGAAGCAGTATTTGTGTGCATGCATAGCATGTCAACCCTAGCATAGGTTACCTGGCTAGAGTCTGTTTCAGCCTATGGCTTCCATAAATATTCACATCCAAGCCATTCATGTGCAAGATGTAGGTCCCCTTGATTTCAGATAATAATAAATAATAATAATACATGTATTTATATACCGCCTTTCTTAAGATCACTAGATTTCTCTAATGACTGTAACTCAAGGCGGTTTACATAGGCAGACTTTTATTCATAAACCCGAAGGTTTTTACAATTTACAGAAATGTTCTGTCTTTCAAGAACAACACTCATACAGATCTTTCTTTCTGGATTTAGCCTTCTTTCTTAGCCTCCCGTCTGTCTTCTGCTGGCTGATGAGGCTTCCCTGCTCTCACCAGAGATGCAGCTGACTTCAGCACACTCCTCCTCCCACGAGGCAGCTGGAACTCAGCTTTTAATCAGCTGCAGTTTGCAAGGTCTGCCGCTCACAGAGACTTCCGGCAGTCCCGAGCTCACGACCTTCAGATCTTCAGCTGTTATCTTTGGGCAAACAGAGGCATTAACCCTCGGCTAAATCTTCTGCCCAAAGATAACATGGATTAAACCAGTCTCTGTGTTTGGCAGCTTAAGTGATTTGTGGATCTGACTATCAACTCTTCCCAATATTTGTTAGGGACATTAAAAATAACACTTGAAATAACCACAGAAAACAATGATGGGATGGTCTATGTTTCTCTCCCCCCCCCAACCCTCAATTTATGATTCTTTCCAATTGAGGTTTTTTCTTGATTCACTTAACAAAGTTAATGTAATGGTTGGAGCTTTGCTGTTCTTTAACCCCATGCTGTTCATACTGTTTTCTTTGTAGTCACTGAACAAGAGACTAAAGTACCCAAGAAAACCATCATCATGTAAGTGCTGATATTTTTTAACATTCCTGTTGTGATGTGCTGCCTCTGCATGACCCAATGACGAGCCTGTGTTTATTGGCCATGCAAGTGTGTTTCTTCCCATCCCATCAGATCTTGTGGTATTTTTGTGTTATGAGAAAAGGGAGCAATAGGTTGGGGACAACCCCATAGCCATCCTCCACCCCACACAGCAAGAGCAACAACATTAGCGCTCCTCAGACATACTCAGCTTTGCTGCAATTCTAATTCTTGTTCTGATTAATCCTAATCCTTCCTCTTGAACTGCTGGAGTCAGCCAGAGCCTCCCAATTAGGAACAAGACTCTATCTGTGAATGCTGCTATTTCAAACAAAGTGCTTATGCCTACTAATATGCCTAACGAAGTTTTTTTTTCCCCCTCCATTTTTTTTCTGCTGTTCAATTCATCCAGAAGTATTTTCATGAAGGATCAATTAAAATGTGGGTTTTATTCTTGGCATGTAATTGCTTTGTGTTGATGCCAGACCTGGTTTGGAGGGGTGAGCAAATTCCCTATGAAAAGGGGACTTCGGAGACCCAAAATGTACCACACTCCAAAAGTTACATCTCCATCACTGGCCCTACTGAGTTGCTTTGATGCACTTTTTTTTCCCAACAGTCTCCCTCAGTCACTCAGAGGTCAGGTTGACATCACAGCACCCCAAGCAAACCAGATTCAGCCCTGTGGCAGCATCACTGAGAGGCAAACCTTCAAATTGCCTTCAAATTGTCCTCCTTCTGAAGGGAAGGGGGAACATGTGATCCCATGGCTGAGGCAACTTGGCCATTCCTTCTGGAATCCTATGTTGTGACATCAGTGAAATACATCTGGGGCATACCCAAACCGTGCCCACAAATGAAAAATGAATGGATCTTCGATTTGACTGAATTGTTTTCTAGACCACGGGAACATCTGTTTCTGCATTGGAGGTGGATATGCAAGTGCACATTGTTGCATGCCCCTTTCAAACATACACGCATTACTGACATGCTTGCCACACTAACATTGCTCTGCTGCTTTTTTCAATGTTAGCATGTGGTGAAGGGTCAGTCTCAGGAGGGTGGGAAGGGGCAGGGAGCATCTCTCTTCATGCGCAAACACAATTCCCACATTTTCATCGTCAGAGAGGAGACGATAACCACGGTGGTGAAGACTCCCAGAGTAAAGCGGAGGCTGTCTCCTGCCCGCCCGTCTTCCGGCTTCTCCCCTTCTCGCTCCCCTAGAGCAGAGCTGTCGACGTCGGAGCCCGTTTTTGTGACCAAGATGAGGCAGCCGCTCCACAGGCACGACCCAGAAGCTCTGCAAAAGGCAGCCATCCCTACCCTTTTTGTCACAGAGCCAGAGGAAAGACCAGGGGCAGTGGTCAGGGGCATCGCTGTAGAAACCATTGTGGAGGAGCAGCAACCCAAGTGGGTTGAAGTAGAGGAAATAATTGAATTCAATGTGACAAAACAAGCCCAGAGCACCAGGAAAAGAGGAGCGTCTCCTGTGAGATCAGAAAAAGATGAATCTGGGTCAGGTTATACTTGGCCTGGCCCAAGGCCCAGGCGTTCACCTGAAGATGACCCAAACATGAATAACTCAAACAATAAGTTAGTAGAGCAAGACAAGTCTTCCCTGCCGCCTGTGGTCGAAATATCTGGAGCTGACCACAGGGGTGTACCAGGCAGCAATGAAAGTGAAGGATATTGTGATAGATCTGAACAAGGCAGTAAGAGTTGCCCTCAAGCATCTATTAAGGCTAATTCACTGGCTACTTCATCCACGGTTGCCTTTGTGGATGAACCCTTGGAGGCCACAATGATGAGCCAGGATGACTGCCAGCATTCAGACAGAGATCTCGAGGCTAAAGACGACACCATTGAGTTTGATACTGTATGGGCTGCCAAAGAGGGGTTACTGGGTCCTGTGCGAGACCAAGGAAATGTCATAATCCGTGAGCCGGAAGAGGTGGAGTTGGATGACCTTAGAAACCGAGACCTCAAAATCCTGACCCGTAATGGGAAGGCATTAACTTTGGAGGACCTTGAAGATTATGTCCCCGAAGAAGGGGAAACATACAGATGTGGCGCTGCTAACCCTGCAGAGGACAAGCCCTGTGAAATAGCGGTGCTCCAGACTGAAATCAACAAGCCAACCGTTGGGAAGCCTGTCTTACTGAACGTGGGCAGGCCTGTGCCTCCTAAGCCAAGGCAGACCTTTTTTAGCCAGTTTGAGGGGCAGCATCCAGGCGGAATCTTCATGTCGGCGTCCAGAGCGACTGGAATGCAGTCCAGGGGTCCATCCAACATTTCTTTCCACGTCAGCGAGACCTGCACAGCATTGCGTGCGACAGCTGCAGAAGCTTCGATAGGAGCTCCATTCAAAGCGACACCATCTTTCTGCACCGAAGTCCAGCTGTCCCCAGACAACGGACAGTCCAGCTTCAAAACGGAAGTTTCCACAAGAACCTGCAGCTACAGCTCTGTTGGAGAACCTGTCACACTGTGCATCAAGAAAGAAGACCCTTCCCAAAGCTGAGCAGAAGCAAGTTCTACTTCTCCAAAAGTTGTGAACTTTACCATAAACCATAGCTATAAGCCACACCGCGTAAACCTGCGATGGGAATCCTACCAGCAAGAAGAAACAAAAAGAAAACCATCTCTAGGAAACTACTGTACTGTATGTTAAAATGAAATGTAGAGCTTTTCCAGTCTTAAAGGGAACACTTCTGTCAGTTCAGTATATATAAAATGTAACCTTTGGTTGTGATTCTTTTTTTAAAAGCACACCATTCCATAGCAAAGCAATAAGGAGCAGGTAGTGTAGGCCTAGGGCATAATTAGTAATGAGATCTACATCAGTGTCCTTGTTGCTTAAATATATTACGTTGAGCTGCCACACTTCTTAACCAGATAGAAAGAAGCTCCTAGCAGGCACCTGTTGGCTACATTTTCTAGTAATGAAGGAAAGGCTGAACATCTTCCTCTGAGCCAGTTTCTCGTTGTTGTGTACACCAGACAGCCAGGAAGTAGCCATGCCTGACACACTTGCCATCATCAACAACACATTGACCACCAACTGCTCCCGCACATTCAGGTGTGCTTTCAAAACAATTTGCTTTAACTTTCTATGTGTGGGCAACAGATATTTTGCACATTTTTTGGAATGTACCATGTATATCTGTTAGTTCCTGTCATTGCCATAGGGTTAAACCCAGGCAATTGAATGAAAACTGCCCAGTCAGACCTGATTTGCTGAATGTTAACACAGATTTAAAAAGAAACCAGTTTGCATTGTCAGTGTGACCCACAAATTGCTGAGAACTGCATTTGTACTTAATCCAGTTTAATCCCATTGATTAAAATTGGTGTTTGTGGATTAAATGCAAATCAGTCAATTTACATTGCTTGTGGGTTGCACTTTGATCTTTTTGACATTTGAAAAGCCAGAATAACATCATAATTTTTTGTATGGCAGACTTGGCACAGCAGTACACTTAAGTGTTACCCAGTTATTTGCCAGCACACACACTAAGCCTTCGGGTGAAAATAGTTTCAACACTGCTGTATGTTCTTTTATTGGTCATGACAGTTATTCTTAAGAAATGCATACTTTTGTTTTAATTCCTAAGAACTCAAGTGTCACAAACTGGCATGACCATAAGGAGGAAAGCTTGCCTTTGTGGCATTCAATGCATCAAAGACATAGGCATCTTATTAAGACAGGTGATGTTATACCGAACAGGTATGTGTCAAATGCTGTAGATGAATGTAATGAGTAAATTGCTAACAGCTGCTGTATTCATTATGATATGGATTTGGCCTTTGTTTTGACACTGCCTTTGTGATAGAAAAGAATGAATACATTAAACAATTGCATGTCTGAACATTGTGCTCAAGCATATTTCCTCTGGGAAATTACATTGAGATCTCTGACCTACAAACTTTGCACAATCAAATCTCAAGGATCAAATTTGTAAATAAACAATTTATGGATTTGCTTCCCTAAATCAACACTGGGGAAAGCCAGTCTGTTCAAATATGCTAAAATCACAAGAGTGTGCCATATATACTAAGGCATCTTAAATATATTGGTCATGTCTTTTTTTTTCTTTTTACCTGAGAAATGACATGACATTTCTTTTCTTGAGGTTACCAAACCAGATTCTGTATGGAATATTATCAAGGCCTCCTCTGAGCTCAGCTTTACAATAAATTCACAAACATTTTCATCTCAAGAATGGCACTTGAACCTGTGACTTAATCAAGTCAGCAATTTAAAATCCAGTTTACATTTTAATAATGTAAACTTTATACAAAATTATGCAGGCTACTTTTGCAGAACGTTAGACTCATCTTAGTGGCCTTCTTGATTAAATCTGTTTATGTCGTACCTGTTATTTTCGTAACACCTCATTGCTGTGTACTGTATATAATTTAAGGTAAATGATTATACTTAGCGTCTTTGAGACTATGTGCTTTTACACTGGAAATTTACAGACATTACAAAAAACTGAAAATACCTCTTGACTGAAAATAATTTGATTGTTAGGGGCAGGTTTTAAATTCTTCAGTGGAAAAATGTAGTTCTATCATTTAAAAAAATAGCAGATATTGGCCTTTGTAAACTTATATGCAGAAATTCTAAGGGTTATGTCTGTAAAAATGTGCAGAAATGCTTGTCTTTCAGTTCTATTTGGCTGAATAATAGTTTGCTATCCCAAAGAAAGAATTGTGTTTCTCTGGATCAACCCCAAACTCATCTGTTTATGTTTTCTTTAAAAAATTTAAACAGAAACCCAACTTGGTGGCTTGATCCATGCTACATTTGATTCCTTTTTTCAGTAATGCATAAATGCTATGGAGAGTCATATATGTTTTATTTTCAGAGTATTTTCCTAGAGATTAAAAGAGAATGTGCTTGTAGGTGATTTTCGATTTGCTGAGAAGATGTGGGGGATTTATTTTCTGTAGAAGGAAAAGAACCATGAACTTGTATTTGAAAACCTCAGTATAAAACAACCTTCCCAGTGGAAGGGACGGTGTGACGAACACACAAACAGATAACAAAGTGATAACAAAGTGAAAGGGGGGAAAACAACAACCTCAGACAAAATCTGTCAGAATATGCTGTTAGATGCTCAGTTTCTGATCAATAAATGTCTACTATCAGCTGCCGTACTCATTTGCTTTTATGCCTCGCTTCTGTGTAGTTGCCCATCCCCTGATGAAAGTTTGAGCAGTACCACAGCCTGGTGAGGTGGGCTCTAAGAATGGCATGGGCCTTTGCCAGCACCTGGCCTGGCCCAAACCTGCTGTCACTCCTGTAAGGATTGTAAGGAGGAAGGATCATTTGGGGAAAATGATGGCCTGGAGGTCTGGGTCAGGCTCATCACAAAGGGGTCAGAGGGGTCTGGGTTCAGTTTTAGTGGACACTGGAACAAAGCCCTTCAGTTTACTGTTCTGAAGCCCTCCACCTTTATGAGATGGTGCCATCACTCATGGGCAGAGGCAAGAGTCTAGAAAGAAGAAGAAAGCAGGATGAGAGGGAAAGAACAGTGCACTTACACAGTGCACTTACACAGCCATGCTTAGTATCTGAACTCACCGTCAGGTTTACCTCTCTCTCTCTCTCTCTCTCTCTCTCTCTCTCTCTCTCTCTCTCTCTAGAATGCATTTATGCTTCCAAAGGCACATTTCACTCACCTTGCTATCAGAGAATGTGGCAAGCTATGTGCCACTTATTCACAGCCTGTTGACAGACTATTGCAAACGAATGCAAGCATCTCTGGTGGCAGACGGGTATCTGCACACACGCATCTTTCCCGGTTGGGCCACTTCAATGGGCAACATGGACCAAGCTTCCCAGTCAACTGACCTCCTGCTCTAGCAGCAAAAGTGTTTGGTTAGGTGCAATTTCCAGGAATAGGTTTCATAAATATATAACATGAGAAGTGATGCTTAATAGTTCAGTACTCTACAGCCTCTGCCCCACAAGCCCGTTTTCCTAAGCTATTTTAGGGTACTGTCCTGAACTTTGTACATACATCCTCAAGGACAGTTATCTTCCTCTTCCTCTTGCGTATCTAGGGGCCAAATGGAATTAGAAGGCCCACTCATCACCTCTTGCCTAAGGGGCCCACAGGCAGGCAGTTACTGGAGCTATAAAGCTTCCATGTGTGCACCAGCAGCTCTCTTACCCACCTCTTTGGCTTCAAATGAGCTCAGGACAGCCCTGCACACCTCACAAAGACACTTACATCAGAATACGTTCACTGCATGTTGATACTTGAGAGTTGGAAGTGAAAACAGAGGCATCCCTCTGTGCACACACAGGGCTTTGTGGATGCTGGCCTTTCTCCTCTGAAAAGAGATCTATTCTTATCTCATACTCTTCTGCAGTGCAGTGGTGCCACGTGGGTGATCAGAAGGTCCACATCAGGTGGAAAACAGGCAGGAAACTGGGAGGTGGCAGGGACTTTCACCACACGTCCTTCCAAATACAGATGGCGCTCCTGAAACAATGTAATGACAACTGGCGCTCCTGTAATGATCCAGTTTGGAATCTTTTTCAGTTGCCTTTGTTGGTATTTGGTCCTGCTCCGATGCTGCTGCTGCAGACGGTATGTTGATCTCCTCAAGACAGCTCTGCAAGAATCTGTTAGGCAGCAACCTGGATCGCTTCCCTTCCAAATTGCGCCATTTCAGTTTGGGCGGATCCTGTCGGAAGGGTCGGTCAGCCGTGTGCTCATTTATACAAAGCGTTTTACCAGGGCTTTCTGTGTCTCTACGCAACTTACACAAAAGGGGGGGGGACGGAGTATTAGATACTGTTGCTATTGCTGTTCTCCTGTTTTTCCTCCGTCTCTTCCCCACATCATCATCTAACCAGTCTGTTTTTGCTGCCAGCTGACCTACAAGACAAAATTGAAAAATTGTCCAGTCGCAGCATGGCTCAGACTGTCCGAGGCGATGGGAGGACCGGTCCCACTTCGAGGTAACCTCGAGTCAAATGGTTCAAACAATTCCAGTTCCTGTTTCGGATCTGGCACCACCAGGCTTCCTGGACTGTACTGCTTGGGGGAAGGGGGACTACATAACTGAATGCTCCCAAACATCAAGTGCTCCCAACCTGTGGCAAAGTAGCAGGTCCAAAAGAATCACCTTGCCCAGCCTGTCCTTGGGGTGCTGGTTGGCTGTGTACAGAGAAGGATGTGGGTTTTGTCTTTTGACACAGGTCCTTTACATTTTCCTTTTTCCAGCCCACCATACATGCAGGTGACAATTGAGGACGTGCAGGTCCGGCGTGGGGAGATGGCAAAGTTTTATGCTATTATTGAGGGAAACCCCCAGCCAACTGTTGCGTGGTTCAAGGTAGGTAGGGCAGTATTTCCCGAGCGGTGGGAAGCCGTGGGGTCATTGGTGGGTCATGAAACTGAAACTGACCTGCTGATAGCTGACAAGGAAAAATGTATGGAGCCCAGTGGTGTCATTCAAATGATTTAGGAACAGGAACTCACTTTTGATTGGCACTTGTCAATCAAAGTTTGATTGAACCAATCAGCCATGGAGCCCGTTAGGATCCGGAACGCCCATTCTGGTCCATTCCCCCTGAATGATATCACTGATTGAGCCCCATGGAAACTGGGCTGCTTGTGCATTTCTCTTCACAAGTACACAGGCATCCGTGCCTCAGTCCGCTTTGAAGGGCAGGCCAAGAGGGAGGCAACACCACCAGAAACCAATGAATATAGGGCCCAAGACCCACTCGGGAAGGAAGCCCACCCCAATCTGACAAAGAAAAACAGCTCCAACCTCCCCTATGCGCTCCTCGCATTACATCTGCACCTGCTAAATAGCAGGCGCAGATCCAAGGAGACTGCACAGCCCCCCAGACGGGCTTAGGATGCGGCCCTATGGCCACCTCCCAAACCCGCCCACACCCCGCCGTGCCCCCACCCACAATCTCCCTACCGCCACCAATCTCGCTGCTGCCTCCACACGGCGCCTCCCTCACTTGCGCCGGCTGGCTTCAGCTGATGCAAGAGAGGCTCAGTGCAGGCACAACTGGACTGGCGCTGCCCGCAGTGCCAGTCCCATTGCTTGAGCACCAACGCAGGGGTGCCGATCAGTGCCCCCTCATCGATGCACCGCCCCTTGCATCAACGCTATGACATGGTGTCAACACAACAGGCGCAAAAGGATTGCACTGCCCATCACATATATGCATTTATTAATGAGTAGGAAACTGTGCCTTGGTTCTTATCAAAGGCAAGGTGAAGGGAAGAGCACGGCCATTACAATAGACCCGATCTGATGTATGTGGTGCTCAACAAATGCTCCAGAAAGCACCTTCACCCTAGTGAAAAAGATAAAAACAGACGCTTGAGCAGTTGGTAATGTGATTTTTTTCCAGTCTCATAAAGCGAGGTGAGTCCCAATAGAGTGTCATTTTAAAAAGTGGGCCCTGGTGCTAAACGGTTTGGGAACCACTGAGGTAGGAAACATGCCAGTGTGGGGCTCACATCCCACAGTGGCCCTACTAACAAACGACCTTTCCCAAACTCCTGCAGCTACACCTGCAGATCATTTGCAACACAGCGGTTGGAAATTGCTGCTCCATGAGAGATATCCTCTCGTTCTTCCAGGGCATTTCCTTGTTGACAGATGGTGAAACAGTCCGTCAGTTCAGTGAAGACACAAGATACATTCTGATTCTGTACAACACTGGACCAGAAGATGGTGGTGTCTACACTTGCATGGCCAAAAATACAGAAGGAGAAGTCTTATGCAAAGCTGAACTAGTGGTGCAAGAAGGTAATGCTCAGCTCTTTGCTTTAGATGCAGTCACATAGCTACAAGGGTGGCCATCGCCATTGCCGCTGTGCTACTGTTTAGACGCATTTCTCTCTCTGTCACTCAGGGTGCAATCCTAACCAGTTTTCCAGCTCAGGAGTAAGGGTGATGCAGCTCTGAGGCAGGGAACAAACATTTCCTTACTCCACTGCAGAATGCAGCACATGCCCCATTGGCGCAGCTATGTTGGTGCTGGAAAGTTGGTTAGGATTACACACACACACACACACACACACACACACACACACACCCCTGTACTCTACTTCTGTATGTCTTTCCCATTTTTTCTCATTTAAGTTTGCAAGAGCTAGTGCAGTCTAATGACTTGAGGAAGGGTCAGGAATTTTCTGTCCAAACCTGACCCCTGGCATAAATGACTAGCCTGGCCTAAAAGCAGCACGCAAACATGTGGTAGAGAATCCCAACAGCCTCTTCTTGTAAGACATGAGGATAGACACATATTTGGAACCCCACAGGATGAAACCTGAAGGCAGGGAAAGGTTAAACACCACCACAGGCTGTCACTTTTCTGCTTCAAATAAGCCTTTGTATTGCCCCAGGTGTGTGTTTGAAGTGGCTGTCGGGGGTTTTACTATACAGAATCGCATCTCTCTTGTGATTGTCTAACTTAAGAGGATCACACACTACTTTGCAGGGCTGTTATGGGAATTACTGAGATAATTAAAATACTTCGATATTTTAAAGCACTGTATAAATGCTAACTGGACTGCAAGGAGATCCAATCGGTCAATCCTCCAGGAAGTCAAGCCTGATTGCTCCCTGGAAGGACAAATCCTGAAGCTGAAGCTCAAATACTTTGGCCACCTCGTGAGAAGAGAGGACTCGTTAGAAAAGACCCTCATGCTGGGCAAGATGGAAGGCAAAAGGAGAAGGGGGCGGCAGAGGATGAGATGGTTAGACAGTGTCACCGAAGCAATGAACATGAAATTGGGCAAACTCCGGAAGCTAGTGGAGGACAGGGAGGCCTGGCGTGCTGTGGTCCATGGGGTCGCGAAGAGTCGGGCACGACTTAGCGACTGAACAACAACAACAATAAATGCTAAATGAAGTTCAGCTATGTAGCCACACTCCTTGATGGGTGGAGGGGTCAAATTGACAGTAACCTTCAGTTACCTCATCTCTGAAATTCACTTGCCTTCATACTCTTCTCTTTAAACTACAGGAGTTTGATCCCTTCTAACCATTCCCCCAAACTAGACCCCATTAAAATATATAACGAAACAAAACTTTAGATTTCTTCATTAGAGTTCTCTTATTTCTACTTTGAAACTTACTATACTTCATGTAATGTCAAGACCTTGCTCATTTCATCCCAGGCTCTGAAGTGGGTTGCAGTAAATTTTAGAGAATGGGATTAAAATATCCCAAATACATACAAAAATATGTTAGGTGCTAGCCTATGCATGCTTGCTCGTAAGTCTTATTGTATTCAGCAGGACTTATCTGCAGGTAAATCTGTGTAGTCTTAATGTAATGTTATAGCCATCTCTCCCTTGGGAAGATGAATGCCCAGACATGAACATCTGCCTCTAGTCAAATTGCCCATTTTGCCTCCTACTAAACTTGATGCTTCTTCTCAGCTAAGGTCCTTTGAAAAATGTTTCAAAAAAGGCAGCACCTGACTGCCCCCAATGATGATGTCCCCATGCCGGGTGTAAGAGAAGTCATAGAGCCCTGTCCCCCTTGACCCCACCCCCGGTATGAATACTCACAAAATGCCGCATTTGCTCCACACCCCACACAGTAGCTGTGCTGGCAGCTACTTGGGAGACACAGGCACATTTATTGTGTTATGGTATCAGGCACAAAGGCCTGGCATTTTACTTTGTTGTTGTTTAACTTATTTAGATAAGAAAAGCCAAGAAGCCAAGAAGCCGAGCACAAGAAGAAAGCTCCATGCCTTCTATGAGGTTAAGCAGGAAATAGGGAGGTAAAAGCACTTTTTCCATCTCATACTCCATCATGGACATAACTTTTGCTGTGCGTCCATATTTGAAGCTGGGGAATTTTCTGAATAGGGCACTTTGGTTTTGTTACACCTTGGACATCTCAGTCAACCACTTCTTAATCTTGCGTATTTTTAAAATTCTTCCCAGGGGTTCCTTTGGCTTTGTCAAGAGAGTTGTCCACAAAGACAACCGAGTGCCCTATGCCGCCAAATTCATCCCGCTGCGCAGCAAAATCAGGGACCAGGCCTATCAGGAGAGAGATATTCTAGCCACACTGTCCCACGACAGGATCACCCAGCTACTGGATCAGTTTGAAACACGGAAAACCTTAATCCTGATCTTGGAACTGTATCCTTTTTCTAAAAGCCTGGTGTTGTCTGTATGAAAGCCAGTTTGCAGGAGGGCATTTGGGAGGGAGGGGGCGTGGTGCTGACAACAGTGGCACAGGCCTGCATTGGTGAGGTCTACATTGGTGAGCAAAGAATCCACGGGCCAAATCTCAGAGTGCAATCCTAACCTGGAGTTAGGCCGGCACAGTGACCAGCAAAGTTTGGCCGGCACAAGCGCCACCGTAATGCATGTTTGGACCACTCTCAAAGTCAGCAAGGATAGTACCATTTCTGTGTGCTGGCCTCTCTGACTCAGAGAATGGTCCAAACATACTTTACGGTGTCCCATCTCAGATCACAGGTGGGTGCAAACATTTGGGAAATGTCAAAATGCCCTGACTCGTCCTGCTCTCAGCTCCTGATCCCCGTCAAATGTGAATTTGGCACACTATTCTTCTGAAATGGGATAACCAGACAATGGCCGTGTGCTGCTTCACACAATCAAAAGCACTCTGTGTTCCTTAATGTGTTACTAGGTGCTCCAACGAAGAGCTCTTAGACCGCTTGTTCAAGAAGAATATGGTGACGGAAACAGAGGTGATCTTTTCTCGTATTTCTTTTGCTCTGGGATTTAGGGAGGCAGAACATTGCTCTGTTTCTATAATATCTTTGAAATCAGAAATGCACTTTGCAGTGTGACACTGCACTGTGACACCTAACTCGTGTCACAAATATTCTCCTAATTCGTGGAGAATATTTTTTAAAAAAAACGTTTTGTCGCTTGCAGGTCAAGCTATATATCAAACAACTTTTAGAAGGGATTGGCTATCTCCACAGCAACCAAATACTTCACTTGGACATTAAGGTAAGCTTTAAAGAGGGCTGCCTGCTCAATTTATCTAATAAATAATAATAATAATAATTTATGCACTGTGAATTGATTCATAGTTCAATACTATGAATTGATCCTATGCATTGACAAACTGCACCTGCATGAAAAACACCAGCATGGCTTACCTTAAGTTGGGATCTCTGTAAGTCAGGGAGTATCTGCATAATAGACTCCTGCTGAAAGACAATGGGTCGTTTTTGAAAGCCTCTTGTGACGTTTGTTGCCAATGTCCCCAGAGGAGTGAATTACAGAGGCAGGATGAAGCCCTTGGGTACAGCCAAGTGGCTGGAAGGCTGGGGAGAGAAGAGAGATCCTAGGGATAAAGGGCCTTGTTGGAGAGTAAAGGTCTCCACCCAGTGATGTCATGCAGGGGGAACTCAGTTCCACTAGTTAAAATTAGGGCTGACTCCGCCCACTTCACTCTCCCTCCTCCCCCTTCCCAATTCCTCTGCAAAGAGCTTTTCTTCTTGGTTGGCCGGCACTCAGAGGGTTAAAGGGAGCAACTCCGGATTCCTAGGGGGGCGAAGGCAGTGATGTCATTCAGGGGGAACGGACCAGAACGGGCATTCCGGATCCTAACGGGCTCCGTGGCTGGTTCCGGGTTCCCAACAAGTGCCAATCAAAAGTGAGTTCCTGTTCCTAAATCATTTGAATGACACCACTGTCTCCACCTCCTACTGCCCTACATTTCTGGGATGCTGCCAAGACTCTCAGAGCCAGATCTGGTACAATGCTGACTCCCTCCCCACCCTGAGCAGCACTGCTTGCAGGACGACCACTCGAACACTTCAGAGTGACCCTCTGCGCAGTCGCGTTTGCCGGGAATTCTGGGCACAAAGCCTGCTGGGACTGTGGGCTGTGGATGTGACTGCCCATGTTCACCAGCATACAAGCAAGCGGAGACCTGACTTGCAAAGGGTCGGACCCCACCAAGTTTAAGGGCTGAAGCAGGTGTGTCAGATCTAAGACCTGGGGGCCAGACATGGCTAGCAGAAGCTCTTTATCCAGTCCTTGGGCTTTCCCAACACCACCATTGGCTGCTCTCAGCTGCGAGGTGTCATTGCTGAAGAGCCTGCATGAAGACTGGGCTCTCCCATGTCTTGAAACTATGATCAAGATTTGCGTATTTTCTTTTCTATTTGCAGCTAATGGAGTTGCTAAGGGAGAAAAAAAGTGCTTATTTCTGGTCATGACCTGCTTAATGATGTCACTTCCTGCTTAATGACATCATTTCCAGCCCTCAGCAGGCATGTTATTCGGCCCCCTGTATGAAATGTGTTTGACACCCTCGGGGTTCAGCTTGAGGAGGACTGGGTGTTTGGGTGTTTTCTGGGAGAGATGCCTCTTCTTTCCCTAATCTTAGACTCCTGGTATGGGTTACTGCTGCATGAGAAAATGCTCTTGCTAACTTAAGGTGTTGCAAGTCCCTGGTCCCTTCACTTACATCTTCACTTCTTCTGCTTTGACAGCCTCCAAATATCTTGATGGTTTATGATGACAGGGATGAGATTAAGATCTGTGATTTTGGCTTTGCTCAAAGGATAAGCCCGGCTGAGCCCCAGTACTGCAGATATGGGTCACCAGAGTTTGTCTCGCCAGAAATTATCTCTCAGTCACCTGTATCAACATCATCTGATATCTGGTAATGCGCTTCCTGTTTTTCCCTTCAATGTTAATATACAAAATGCATCAAGGGTTTGTCAACTGAGGATCAAATTAGATGTTCCAGGAACAGCCACACTCGTCCTTCACGTGTCTGGAGGAGAATTCAGCTTCTCCTGACCTACCTTTCCACACACTGTGGCTTGGGTGGTTCTGCATGGCCTTATTCGCATTGGGCATAATGTGTGGGCACAGTGCATTTGAGAAGGCTACAAGGAGAGTTCCATATTCAACACTAGACAGCAGAGAACAAGTCTTTGCCCTTCTGTGTGTGACAGTATTCATGGATTTGAAGTGTGCCATCAGGCCTCCCTATACCCCCTGCCCTCTGCTGCCTTAACATACCCAGTTCCTTCAATCTTTCCTGTTTTCTAGACCTCTGTGTTTGTTGCCCCCTTCCAAAACCTGTTTCCCTTCCAAACCCCTTCCAAAACCCCTTCCAAAACCTTACCGGGTGCAAGGGAGTGGCAACAGGATCCAACCATCTTGTTGTCTCATGCCTCCCTGGGGCACCTGGTGGGCCACTGTGAGATACAGGAAGCTGGACTAGATGGGCCTTTGGCCTGATCCAGCAGGGCTCTTCTTATGTTCTTATGTTCAATTTGCCTGTATGCTTTTGAACGTGTGGCGCTAGAACGGGACCCAACACGCTAGTTGAAATCCAGCGTGAATAGAGTGGGATTGTTCATTTTCATGACTTGGAAACTCTGATTCTGTTGATGCAGCCTAAAATTGCATTTGCCCCCCCCTTTTTTTTAACTCAGGCTGACTCATGCACAGCTTGTGATCAACTGTAATTAGGTTCATCCAGGCAGGCTCAACCATATGGCTATTTTAGATAATTATTTTCCCAGATGTGTGCTGAGATTACCTACACAAATTTCGCAGAACTAAAATCTTGTTTTTGTTGCATGTTCCTGTTCTTTTTTTCCCCCTGCAGGCCTGTTGGAGTTATTAGCTATTTAAGGTAAGCAGGTTGGTCTACCACCTTATGATTGTAGCGCTAATGGGGCGTTGCGGCTAATGGCCCTGTAGATCAAGGGAGCTTCCGGGCAAAAACGTTTAAATACCACTGCCATTAGGTAGCAAGTCCTTACTGCCCCCATCTTCTCCTCTCATAACCCTCCCAGTTGGATTATTAATCTGTGGAACTCCTTGCCACAGGAAGTGGTGATGGCCTAGGTGCCTTTAAAAGTGGACTTGGAAAAAATATATATTTTAAAAAAAATTGTGAGGAAAATGCAGCATTTCCTGGGATGTTGCATTTTCAAAAACCAGTAGCACAGAGAAGGATCATGCACATGAGAAGCAGACTCATGTAGCTTAGAGATTGAGATCCATATATGCAAATGTGTGGAGCTGTAAAACTGTCTCCAGTACCCAGCCTTCCCAGCCTTGCTATACTGAATCATCCTTATAGACTGTCCTTTGATGGTTGGCACAATCCGCTTTCTTTGAAAGCTGGAGCAACAATCCAGATTTCCTTTTTCCCTCTCCCGTAAATGATCAATGCCAACCATCTGTTTGTGATGGTCGACACGTGTACAGTTCAATACATTAGGGTCATATTGATCACTCTCGGGTTTTAGAAGTTAGGAAGGACTGAATGACAAATATGAATGTTTCATCTTTTTAAAACCAATAGTTTGACATGCAAATCACCATTTGCTGGGGAGAATGACAGAGCAACCCTGCTAAATATTCAGAATGGGAAAATTTCATGGGATATTCCTGAGTTTGCGCATTTGAGCACAGAAGCAAAGGATTTTATCAGAAAGATACTTCAGCAGTCTCCGAAGTGAGTACCCTTTTTTTGAGATTCCCCAGTGTGTGTGTGTGTGTGTGTGTGTGTGTGAGAGAGAGAGAGAGAGAGAGAGAGAGAGAGAGAGAGAGATTGTAGACAACATAAACAGGGGCAGGAATTTTTGCGAATTACAGTGCTTTCCAAAGTTAGATGTGCGGAAAGGGGTATTGTGTTTTCATTCAAAATTTACATTATAATGACACTGCTTTAAAAGTGTACTGGGTAGCTGATATAGGTGGTATAGTGTCAGCAGATGTAGCCACATTCATTACCCATAATCCCTCCGACATTAAATAATAAATGAGAACTAAATAAAACTCTCTTTTTTTGCAGATTTTTGTTTGTTACAAAAAATGAGAGGTGCAGAAAGCGGCGTTTTTATTTTGTCATCATCATTTTCTCCCACCTCTACCTAGAAGGCCCCCAGAGCAGTGCATAGACCAGTGTGGGGACTTACCTAACATATAGTGGGGTCAGCAATTGGACAAGGCAGTGGGAGGTGGATGGGGGAAAAAGGAGAGAGAGAGAGAGAGAGAGAGAGAGAGTTCAAATGCAGCCAGGGGGCGTAGCCTCTGTCCACGAGAGAATTTGGGGTTTACCAGCTGCCACATTACCACATCCAATCAGTGCAAGCCAGGATTCTTCCCACATAGTTCAGGGTGGTGAAATGTGATGCTGCAATAAAATGTTTTACTAGAAATGACAAGCTACACCACTCTGTTCCCAGGGCCAGGCCAAGTGCGATGGATTGCCTCTCCCACAAGTGGTTTGTGGTAAGTGTTTGTGGTTCGCTGCAAAGTCTTTGTTCCTCGCACGGCTAGATACTTTGCGCACGTGCCTTGCAAAGCCACTCCCCCACCCCAGAAACACAGATTTTTGAAATAGAAGACAGCTGCAATTAAATCTTCTTCAGGCACACAGTTCTGCTACCCAAGACAACGTAACTAACGATGCAGTCTGCAGTCCTACCTTGCCCCGGAACAGGCAGGCCAGTGGGCCTGTGTTGTATCCTTCGCAAGGTAGGAGCAAGCTGGAGCCTCCCTGCAGCAAGGACACATTGGTGCCCTTGCACAACGCGAGGTGCCAGCCTCCCCTATGGGCTCCTCGCATCTGCACCTGCTAAACAGCAGGCTCAGATCAGAGGAGACCACGCAGCCCGAATTGGGGCCACGCAGCCTCAGGATGAGGCCTTGGATTCGGCTGATGCAATGGAGATGCGGTGCAGGCACAACGGGATCAGTGCTGCCTGCAGCGCCAGTCCCACTGCTTTAGCGCCGATGGGGGGTGCCGCTTGACGCCTCCGCATTGGCACCAGGTGCGCAGCGCCGATGCAACACTGTTACATTGACACTTTTAGGATTGTGCTGCTGCCCATCTGGAGTTAGGCCGGCAAATGTACCTTGTGCTGGCCCAGGAGAGTCACACACACACCGTAAAGTGTGTTTGGACAACTCTCGGAGTCAGGGAGGATGACGCAAGTCCATGTGCCTGCCTCCTTGACTCAGAGAGTGGTGCAAATGTGCTCTATAGTGCATTTACAACACTCCTGGGCCGGCAGGGTCTTGTGCCCACCTAACTCCAGGTTAGGATTGCACCCTAATAAACCTAGTGAGCCTGGGTTCAGAGCTTGTTTTTCTGTCTCACCACTCCATCTATCTTCCCTTCTGGGCAGCAGTATCTGTCAGCTGTGTCTTACATGCAATGAGGACTTGGCCACAAGCTGGATTTTGAGCTCTCCGTCTCCCCACCCACTGACCTGTCTCACGTGCTCACTCTCTTTCCATCTACCTTGTGCTTGGCCTGTCCATCTTCCTTTGCCTTCCTTTCTCAATCCTTTTTCTTTCTTGTCTCATCCCACGTCCTTACCTTGGGGCTGCTCCTAGCCACTCCAAAAAGAAGTAAGGCACGTTTACTTCTCCAGACGAGTCCCATACATTCACAGAGCTGCTCAGGGCGCTGGCTTTGTTTACCTATATAATAGATCTTCAGGAGGTGACGACTTTAATGCTGGACACATTTTGCTACGATGGTGGGTAGAAGACCGACACACAGAAAGCGGCTGCCAAGTCTAGTCTGAGTCCCACATGTTGAGGCCATGTGGACGTTGCTGCAATGAATGTGTCTTTTCTCCTTTCCCATTTATGCAAAAGGAAAACTTTCATCCAAAGTAGCTCTGAGCAGAAAGCTTGAAGGAGAAAACCGCTTGAAACTGGGCATGTGCATCTCATAGGGCCCAATCCTATCGAGCCCAGTGCGGGTGGCATGCTCTTACTGCTGGCGCTGAGTGTCATAAAAGTGCCATAAAGCATTTACCGCTGGCACTTGCCGCACAGCACTGGCACTGAGGCCAGCACCAGTCGGTGCTGGGACTCAGCGCTGAGAAGGTGTGCAGTTGGACCAGCTGGTGGTAAATTTCTCCGCCAACCTGCAGAGCAGCTTTTTGGGTTGGAGGAAGGCGGGGAGGGAGCAGAACTGGGCAGAGGGTTGAACGTGGGGTGAACTGGGCCTGGGTGGGGAACAACAACAGAGACTGCTGCCCAGTGGCGGCATTCAGCTGGTACGCTGGGCAGGACTTACCTTTGACCGGCAGTCCGCCCATTGCGTAGCGGTGCGTTCCGCCGCTTTGGCAGGCGGGAAAGCGGTGGAACGTGCCATTACGCAACGGGCGGACTGCCGGTCAAAGGTAAGTCCCGCCCAACGTACCAGCTGGATGCCGCTGCTGCTGCTGCCCAACCCTAGACCCCCTCCTGAGCCCCAGAGACTGTCATGGGTTGTCTTGGTTCTGTGCCTACTCAACACCAGGAGCAGCACCCAGTAGACCCACTGGGGCCCCTGACATGAGGTAAGGGAGCAGGTGTTCCCTTACCCTGAGAAGACCTGTGGCTGCTTCCCTGGCCCCACAGGAGAAGGCGGTGGCCACTTTGGCATTGCTGGGTGCCTGGGAAGCTTAGGATGACAGAACTAAAGACCTGTAGAGTCTCTCAGTGCTTCTGCCCAGTGCGCCAGTGCAAGGGTATTATTCTCTGGACATTAAAAAAAAGAACGAGCATCATTTTCCCTCCAAATACGACACAAAATTCATTTCAGGTTGATATTTTTACGTTAATGTGATTCTCCTGGTTTTGTTTGTTCTTTATAGCATCGTCTCCCACTTGAAGAAGCTCATTTTATAGACACAAAGCAACTGAAATGCTTTGTCTCACGAAGCAAGTGGCAGGTCAGTACAGCCATGTAGGTTTGGAAGTTGTTTGCTTTTTGAGAGAGGTGTGCAACCTGTTTGGTCTGTTTTGTACAAGATTCCATGCATGCAGTAGTCCTCCTCTTTTGCTTATCACTCATCTCAGGAGTTTCCCCACAACTCTCATCTAGTACTCAGCTTCTGTAATGACGATCTCGTCCATGTGAAAACTGATGTCTCATAAAGGGGAGTTTCATGCAACAACACACCCAGGTTTTTAACTGTCTATGTAATGATTTTCAGGGCACGATCCTAACCTGGAGTTAGGCCAGCAAGGTTTGGCTGGCACAAGGGCCACCATAGAGCTTCTATGTTCTTCTCCATGGTCTTTTCCTCTTGGATGTCACTTCCGGCTTCCAAGACTCTCTGCTGTGGTTCTGTTTCTAGGGCAAGTGTCTGTCCCTCTTTCTCTGCCGGCAGAGCCTCTGCCTCTCTTCCTTGCAGAGCTGGCAGCAGAAGCGAGACAATATGTTACTACAGACACTTGCCCTGGAAACAGAGCCGCAGAACCTGGAAGAGTTTTCAGCCATTTTCAGCTCCTGTGCTCTAAGGTCTTGCTGCACACCTGTGGACCTTTATAAAATAGCTGATCTATGCACAAGAGGAACCCTCAGAAAATCCCATTTTTCTAACAAGTCCTTCTCTAATATGCATTTCTAACTGCCTGGTTCTCATATTCACATGGCACTTTTAGATGTTTAGATGTCTTTGGGGTACCCCTAGAAACATAATATGCAAACAGACCCAGAGTGTAATCCTAAACTGGAGTTAGTCCAGCATAAGCTAAGCCAGCGAAGTTTGGCCAGCACAAGGGCCATCATAAAGCGTGTTTGGCCCACTCTCAGAGTCAGGGAGGAGGGCTCACATCTGTGTGCTGGCCTCTCTGACTCCGAGAGTGGTCCAAATATACTTTTTCGGTGTCGCTTGTGCTGGCCAAACTTTGCTGGCTTAGCTTATGCTGGCCTAACTAAGCGTTGGATTGCTCCCACAGTGTGAGATCAGATTCCTACCTGTTAGCTGTTGATTTACGGTGTAGTTTCTGGGTTTAGAAAGAAGCAGACAAGTGATTGCAGGCATCTAGCCTACTGTGCACAGATAAAATCTTTTGTCTTCCATGAAGCTCTTAAAACCATCTGCTGGAAATGTCTGGTGGTGGTGGGTTTCCTTCTGTTGCATGCAAAAGGGGTCCTGCAAGAAAACATTGCAGTGTGTACACTTTCTTGAAAGTTTAGCCCATTGGATTCCACGGGCCTAACTTAAAACTGTAGATGCCCCCAGTCAAACTGCTAGGCGTCAAGGGGCTGGATGGGAAGATTCTTTCTCTCTTTGCAGCTCTCCTTATTTATTGTTATTCCTCCGTCTGTTTCCAGGTTTGCTGGTTCTGTACTTTCTGTCACTCACTCTCACACACACTCCTGCTCCCTTTTTCACAAATCCAGCATTCTGCTCGAGTTCAAATGATTTCTTGCAGTGATGCTGAAATGGAAAGTCCTTTTTTCTCCCCACCACCACCATGGTGGTTTCAGGGCAGGAAATGTGTGTTTCAGTGCTTGCACGGTGATGCCTTTCTAGGAATTAAATACCGTATTTCCTGTTTCCCTCTAACCCTTGGATTCCGCAGAAAACAAAACATTTTTGGGACTTATTTTCTCCCTTTTATGTTAAAAAAAAACTTAATCTCTGGAGTTCAGTTTGTACCCAGAAACCTCCATTGTCTTTGCAAATGGTCCAGTTTTGACCATAACCCTATCACCATGGGACTGGGGCCTTCCAAACGAAAGGGAAGTGTGTTTTCCTCTCAGTTGTTCTAACCAATCTCCATTGTATTTTTCTTTAATTTACAGCGTTCTCTCATGAGCTATAAATCTGTGTTGGTGATGAGACCCATCCCAGACATCCTGGAAAAAACTCACAGGAACACCTCTCTCGGTGTATCCAGGCACCTGGTGGAAGAGAGCAGCTCATCTAGCAGCTCTGGATCATCCTCGGATAACGAGATTTCGGTCTCTGCAGGGAGAAGACACTTTGGGGTTACACCAGAACTTCACCTGTCTGTACTCGAGGCCTCAGATTCTCCAGGACTCACAGCCGAGATGAAGCGCTCCAGAGACTTGCTGCCACCAATCAAACCCACAAGACGTACGGAGGCTTCAATGATGGAGGAACAGGGAAAACAGCCGCGGCAAGACAGTGAAGAAGTAATGCCTTTGGGGCAAAAGGCAGGTGCCACAGCTTTGATTTCATCACAGGAGAAGGCTAGTTTGTTGCTGCCGGAAGACGGTAGTGTGGAAAAAGCTGGAGATGAAGTGGGAAGGTCTCCAGGGTGCGTCCCCCGGCACAGCGTCATCAAGAGCACGTTCTACGGTCAGCCGCCCGAGACTCTGGCAAACGTGCCTTCGTCGCCAGGCAAAGAGCATCGGAAGAATTTAGAAAGAGCAAAGAGAACCTACAAGAAGGCGGGGTATTCAAAATCAGCTCTAAGTGGTCTGCGTGAACCCCTCCTAGAGCAGTTTGAATTTGGGGAGGAAGGAGGAGAAGCGTCTGGTGAGGAAGAAACCGGTCTGTTCCGGGAAACTGGGGCGGGACCCTTGACCAAATCCGCGTCTTTCGATACTGCCCAGAAATCACCACGAGTCACATTCCACGTTCCTAGCAGAAGCCGTTCCCTGGACGAGTACAGGATCAGAGCGGCAAGCTTTGCTGCGGAGCAGTCCATTGAGGAAGAGGAAAGTGAACCGATGGCCCTGGGAAGTCCTGCCGAAGCGGGCCCGGAGCATCCCGTTTCTGAAGCTGAAAGCAAGCGTGGCTCCGAGAAGACCTCTACAGAGGAAGACTCCAAAAAAGGAAGGAAGGAAGACCAGCCAGTGCCCTCGGTGCCGTTTGGTGATGGGAAAGGTTCATTCGGGGCTCAGCAGCAAGGGAAGGCCCTGGTTTCAACACAGGCGCTGGGAAAAGAAGAGAGTTTGCTTCCCAAACCAAAACTGCCTCTTTCTGCTCCCCCGGAGACTCCTGTACCAGAAACTGAAGGCAGTCTCCTGGCTGTTCAAAAACCAGATTTAGCCTCAGCAGTATCCCAAAAGAGCGAAGGTAAGGAAGACCAGCTCCACCACGCATCCCAGACTCCCATTGACGAGAAAGTGGCCCCGGCTCTTTCCAAGGGAGAGAGCTCCGTTTCGACCGGCGAGAAGGAGAAAGCTCTTCCACTTTCACATCAGAAGGCTTCAGTTTCCCCTGAAATGAGGTCTGCCCTCATGGAAGGTCAGAGTCCAACTGTTCCTGTCTCACAAATAGTCTCCTCTGCTGTAGTGGTCCCTGGGGAGAAAGGCCAGAAAACTCCACCTCAAAAACCCACACCACCCAGTTTGACAAAATCTACTGTATTGGAGGGGAAAGGCCCACTTATTTCTCAGACAAAAACTGCCCCAGTTTCAGCCACTACAGGAGAAAGCCAGCAGCTCCTCCACCAAACACCTGCCACTCAGCGTGAGGTGAAGCAGCCTGTTCTAGAAGGCCAAGGTCCTCTTCACTTAGTGACTGTGCCTGTTCAGGTCTCTGAGGGAGGGAACCAGCAGTCTTCTGCTTACAGTGACCTGGTTTCTAGTGTTCTGAGAAGCGCAAGTCCTGGTATTCAAACTGCTTCTCAAGTAGAAGTTGCCTCCACATCCATACCTCAGGGAGAAAACCAAAAGGGATTGTCTCCAAAGTCCTCCATTTTCAGTGAAGCAAAGTCTGTCCTGAGTGAAGCTAAGAGTCACTCTCAACAAGCAGAACATGTCCAAAGGTTGATTTGTGAGGGGGAACACCTTAAACATCCACCCCAGAAATCCTTTGTTCCAGTAGAGAGGAGGTCTGGTGCCTTTCAAGGACAGACAGAACCTCCCTTCACGCCTTTAAAGGCAGTTCCAGGTCTGCTTTCTGCGGGTGGAGGTCAGGAACCTGGAGATGAGAAGTCTTCAGTGCAAGGTGCACTAACATCTGTCATCCCAAAGCTCAAAACTCCGCCTATTTTAAAGCCTTCACAAGCCCACACGGGCCTCACTTCTCCTTTTGAAGCTGAAAACCAAGAGCTCCTTCACCAACTGCCACGTGGTCCCAGAGAAGCACGGCCTGTTGCCTTGAAGGCCCAACTACCGTCTGTTCAAGCCACTTCACCATTTTCAGTCCCTGGGGGAGAAAGCTTAGCTACTCAAAAGAAAATGCCAGCTTCCATTTGCGAAGGAAGAATCATGGAAGACATATACCTGCCGCACCCTGCCTACACTGACATGGAAGCCGAAGCTCTGGAGCAGTTAGTTGATGAGATGGTTTGCCTGTCGAAAGAGATGAACGTTCTAGCAGAGTCGGTTTCTGGTCAAGAGGAATCCCAAAGACATGTCTCTCCTCCAAGGGAGATGTTCTACCAAGAGCCACTTGGGAAAGGAGTAAAACCAACAACCAGGTATCTTATACGGAGAGGAAAAAGAGAAGGGGGCATTGGGTTAGCTGACCCTTCAGAAGCCGATGTTATATATCCTGGAGAAGAAGATTATTTCAGCATGGCGTCTTTCCTGAGTAAGAGAACCAGGATGACTTCTGGTTTTGAGAGCGGATCTTACTATTACTCTGGCAGCCAAGCCCGTGACCGGATGTACGAAATTGCTTTGGTGCAGATTCAGGACCTGGACGACATGCCTCGCCCCGACAGTAAGACCGCAAAGTTTGACATCTCTGAAGTGGAGCCAGCCTTCCTCAACCTACACGAACTCTATGACATTGCCTATTACCCATTCGAGTTCCTCAGCTTCAGAAAAGCTCCAGAGAAACTGCCCAGCAAAAGGCATTTGCCTCCAAGTGAAAAGGCAAAGTTCTTACCAGGGTTTAAATCTCATTTGCATCAGGATAAAAAAATATGCATCCGGGACGATGTCCTGCAAAGTGATGCTTCAAGGGAGGTCCCCAGAGAGGAAGAGAGCGCTCCCCTTGAGTTGGTGGCAGAGCCCAAAGAAACCGGAGAACCCCGAATGGGGAAAAGGTCTGATTCCGAAGGGGATATACCTGTTGGGGCCCAGCAGATGTTCGGTCTTCCTGCAGACACAGCTGGGAAGCGAAGGAGCTCTTTACAGAGCAGGCTGGCGCCTTTGGTCAAACCGTTCGTCAGATCTCAGTCGGTGGAGCTGGTGGAGCAAAGTCTCAAGCAGAAGATGAAAGCATCAGTTACCCATCTGTCGAGAATGTTGACGAGAAAGCCATCCCCCGATCAGGGAAGCAGAGAAAGTACGCGTTTTCTTCTTCTGTGTCTTGATATTCTCTGTAAATTGCTTTAAGGGGAACTCTTTTTTTGGTTGAAAAGTGGTTTTATTATTATTATTATTATTATTATTAATAATAATAATAATAATAATAATAATAATAATAATAATAATATCTGTCCAATGTAGGCATTGACAAAGTAATGAACAGCGGCAAGGAGCTGCAGTGCTAGTAGCATTGAATTTCTAGGAATCCTTAACATTTTACCAATTCTTACCAAGAATCTCACCAATTCTTTAAAATCTTGGGTCCGAACTAGTGAGCACCCAAAACTCCCAGCCCACACATCTGGTGAGCTGTGACACCGATGATGATGGGGTAGGAAGTGTCAGTGATGAAATAGCACAGCTTCTTGCTTATCTATCCATTTAAGTGTTCATTTGCTTACATGTGCTATTTTTATACGGCTTTTTCCCCCCCCCCCCCCCAGCTCAAGTGGTCATATCAGTGTTGAGGCTGCAATGAATAAAATATCCAGCTGAAGTATTCATTCTAAATTGTTCACCAGTGGCTGCCCTAACTCAGCTATTGTAAGCTAGCCCGATTTAAAAGCATTTACAATGGCTATTAACTCCTTTTCAACAGGCTCTGAAGAGAGGGCGGCCTTGACAGAAGCTTCTGGAAATCTGAAGAAGAAAACAGCATTCCCTTCATTCACACTGCCAAGCCTCAAAACAAAGGAGAAAGGTACTGCTTTGCCCAAACGGGTGTTAGCCTTTGCCCCCAAAGCTGAGAGCCTGCAAAAGTGTAATTTGAAAACTGTAAACCAGTTATACGATAAGAGACCTTGTACTGTACGAGGAAAGGGCCAGACTGGATGATGCAACTGTGCAACATGGCTTAGGTTAAGGGGTTTTTTGTATACAGGGGAGCTAAAGCAGAGTGAAACCATAATGGGGGTTGAGGGTTAGCACTTTCTCTCCACTGCAGTTCCAGATCTGATCATGCTCCCCCCTATTTTTATTACCCTTTCCTCTCCCACATGGATTCACCCTATTTTCAGTCCCCTCAACATGCCAGTGGCAACTCCCATTCTGTGTGGGCGCCTTCAAAATGGAGCCAGCTCGGCATCAAAAGTGTGCGTGACAAGATCTAAGTAACGCATATGTACTCCTAATGGAATGTCGTTCATTTAGACTACAATATATCTTAGAAAAGGTATACTAGGAAAATCAAAGTGAGCCTGTTTCAATGTCGATGCTTGCTGCGTTGGTTCCATGTTCTGAAAAACTGCTCTCCTCCTCCTGCTCTTTTGCAGCACCTTCTTTTGTAGAAGAGCTGACTGACCAAACCATTGCCTTAGGGCAGTCTGTCACACTGTCCTGCCGGACGTCCGCCCACTCGTCCCCTCACATCGAATGGTTTAAAGGTGAGTTAAACCCTGTGCCTGATCATGAATAATGTCTCTCAAACAGGGATGACATATAGCGGTGTGAGAACCACTGCTAAACGATTTAGCACTGGGACCCACTTTTTGAATGGCACTCATTTCAGGACCCACTGGAAAGGATGTCATTAACCTGGAAGTGAGGTCATGGACAGAAGTGACATCACCAAGCAGAAAGTGCCGTCTATGTCACAGTGACACTCCAGAATGCAAACTGGCATTCTTGGACTGCAGCAATTGCACAACCATGAAACAGCCCTGACAGAAAGCAAGATTGGGACACAATATTATGTAAAAGCACTGAACTAAAAACAAAATTTAAAGGAACCCTCACTTGACAATTCAAACTGTGAACACTCACAACAGGAATATAGCAAGAGTAAGATGTGCAGTTTCCAAATGGCAGCTCCTAGCTTTCCACAGCCCACCTGACATCAGGTTGCAACCCACAGTTTGAGACATACTGGCCTATCGCAGTGGAGGAGTTGAGGGGCAGACGGAATGGCAAAAATGGGGTTCTTCTTTCCCAACCCTCGCCCCTCCCCTCCCCTCGATATACATGCAGGGATGAAACAGCAATGAGGCTGCTGGTGGCAGAGGCCAGCCTTTCCCCACTGTGAACTGTCCTCATCTCTGGCGTGCAAAGGGAAAGCTGGGAGCGAGCTGCTCAAAAGGAGAGCTCCTTGTTATCCTCTGTGCATTGACACTGCTGCCTTGTAGCTCTTCGCCCTTGTGCCCAAATGTAAGCCCTCCTGGGGGTGGGACGACACTCCCCACCCTGTGTCCTCTTCTGGACTATAGCACTTGGGGCTGGTCTACTGCTTCAACTCCAGGTACTTCTTTACATGGGTTTATATGTATGGTTGGTGAGCTGACCAAAGTTGATCTGGTTTTCTTTGGCCTTGTATTTGTCTTCTAGATGGGTCAGCCATTCGCAGCACGGACCGTATCCTCATCTCATCCACATTGAAGCACTTTCAGCTGTTGACGATATTAGCAGCCATGTCAGGCGATTTCGGCACTTACGCTTGCGTAGCCGCCAATTCCCAGGGCACAGTTTCCACCTCCTGCGTAATCAGGAAAGCAGGTAAAAGAACACTGGACTTACTATAAAGTTTCTTCCTCCTCTGTGAATGGGCAGTATCCTGATATCTATGGGTAATCCTGAGGGAGGGCCAATGGCAGCCATGTGGAGGAGAATTTGCTTCAGGGCTGTGGGGTGAGAGTCAAGCTAAAGCAGGGGTTCAAACTTGTTTCTAACAGCAGGCCAAATAGCATTCTTGATGCTTGCTAAGGGCAGGAAGTAAGGTCATAAAGCAGGAAGTGATATCATTAAGCAGTTCTTGACCAGAAATAAGCACTTTTTTCTCATTAGCCGCATTAGGAACTCATTAGCTGCAAATGACAGAAAAGAAAATACACCAGTCTTGATCCCATTCAAGATATGGGAGAGTCTAATTATTGTGTGGACTGGCCTTTCAACAGTGACACCTCGGCACAGCTCAGCATGTGAGAGCAGCTGATGGTGGTGCCAAGAGAGTCAGAGGGCTGGATAAAGAGCTTCTGGGTCCTGCAGGCCTTACGTTTGACTCCTGAACTAGACCTTTCCACGTGTGATTTTTGGCCGCGGTGCTTCTATTCAATGAATAGCAGCCAGATTGGGTATCCCTGCAGATTAGAATCATGCCATGTATTTTAGCCCTCTGCTCCAACCATAGTCTCAATCTGGTCTTCCCCCCTCCCCACAACTGCCATTTGTCCTAGGAAAGCAATCTCCCATTGGCACAGTTGAAAGCTTTTTTCCCCCCAGGACAAATAGCAACAATGCATGTGGAAGGGTAAGGGAGGCTGGTTTGTAGATTAGAACCAGGGCAGAAGGTCAACCCCTTTCTTTTCACTCATTGGTCCAGATCTTTGGAAAGGTGAGGAATCTATTTACTGATATATATATATAGTACAACATACTCTTGTAATGTATCCCTTTAACCTCAGCCTCAAACATTTGGTGAGTGTCCGGAGGTCAAGAGCTGCAAGCATAGCCTTGGAGTAGCCACAAAGATGGTCTCTCTGGGGCTTTTACTTTGCCTGGTGCAGAAGTCAAACAGTATGGCCTCCTCAGTGGATCTGAGGGATCTTGGTAGAAGACAGAGAAAGGTTAAGGCTGTTCTTAAGGCATATACAGTACACACTGCAGTCTAAACTGGTTTAATAAACACATCCTCTTCCCAGAGAACCCTGGAAAGACTAGAAGGTTCCATATTTCCCAGGGCCTCCCAAAACTATAATTCTTTAGGGAAACCATGACAGATAAACTGGTATAAGGCCAATTAGTATGCCATCTGGACAGGGCCTTGTTCTATCAGGAACCGATATAATGTTGTCCTCCGTTCTGCCAGAGGCACCTTCCAATCCACCTTCTCCTGATATCGTTGAGATTCTTGAAGATGGAGTGCAGCTGGTCTGGAAGCCGGTGGAGCTGCACACACCTGTGACCTACACTGTCCTGATCAAGAAGGAAGGTAAAGAGGAGCAGTGGTAGATCTTTCTGATTCCGGGTCTCAAACGTTCTCCAGTCTAATGTCGGCGTAGATGTGGATTTCACACATCGTCTCCTGTCTTAAAAACACTTTTGCAATCTTGCCTTAGCCCCAGACCAAACGATAGAATTATACTGGAGGTCAGGATAGTTAGGCCATTGCCATATTGCAAGTGCAGTTGCATCAGGCTATGTACAGTACAGATGTTTTTGTGTTCACCAGAGACAAAGGTGATATTGAGAATCAGTTTACAAATGTTCTTTCTTTTTTCTCTACTCAGCTAAAATCCCTGATCGAACAGATTTGCATAGTGCTTCAATTCCTGCAGATAGTCAGTCTTCTTGATATGTGACCTTGCTTATCTGCAAAGGGCAGAATTTCTACTTTCCTCATTATCTGTGCCTCTGTCCTCGTTATCCGCTATGCGGAGACCTTCCAAAGGCTGCAGGGACCTTCAGAATGGCACCTGCGACCAGCACTGGCCCCTTTAAAATGGCCGGCAGAAGCATCCACCTGCCATATTTAAGGGTCCATGCTGGTATCAGGTGCCATTCTGAAGGTCCCTGCAGCCTCTGGAAGGTCTCTGCAGCATTCAGAGATCTTTTGGCACTGCCTGCTGCACTCTTGCTGGCTTTCTGAGGGTCTCTGCTGGATTCTTCTGATGGCAGAGAAGGTACCCTTTGCATCTAATCCCATAGGATCAATGATTCGGTATCTGCAAATTTGCTATCCGTGAGAATTTCCAGGAACCTAACCCTAGGGTAACCTAGATAGTGACGAGTGACTGTATGTTTGACAAGGGGCCATCGCAGGACAGGAAAAGAAGAATGCTGATGTTGCAACAGCACTCTCATATTGCCCTAGAATCATATTGCCTTGAGGCTTTCTGTACTGGCATCCTTGTCCCAGTTCTTTATCTAGGCTCTACCATCTTTTGGTTATAGTTTCAGTTCATTATGTGAACATGTTGACTTGGAGAGGATGCTTTCAGGGAAAGAGGATGCTTCCAAGGATGCTTTGAAAAGACAGGGAGAGCACAGGAAAGACCCATTTCATCTCCAAAGCAGTGGTGGGCGATGGCAGCACCACTTATCGTGCTTTCAGAATTTCAGGGTATATACAAATCAAGATGGGTTGCATGTAAGCCAAAGTTGGGACTGTCATGTGGACCTTGCTCATAATCTATGTTTACAGTCTAGCACTCCTGCTGGAAACGCCTCTTTTGGAAACCCAACACATCCTGTCAGAAATCCATTAAAATACATAATTATGTCTGGTGCCGCAGGATCCAATTTCACTCTTTTCCCTGTTCTTTGATTGGCACAGATGGAGAGTGGAGAACTCTGGCCAGCGACATCACTGACTGCTGTTACACTGCTGAACATCTCCCCCGGGGCTTGGTGTGCTCCTTCCGGATTGCGTGTGTCAGCAAAGCGGGGGTGGGTCCCTACAGCAACCCGTCTGCCAAAGTGAAAATTGGTGAAGACGATCAAGCAGGTATCAACGTGATCTCCAAAGGGAGAGAGCGCCCTCCACATCAACATAAGCTTTGATTAACGTCCAACTTTGAGAAATCCTCTTACTGGCCACAAGGGCTGCTAGCTTCTTGCTTCTGTTCTTGGCCCAGGCCCTTGAATCCTTCCTTCTGTTTGCACGTTTGTCTTCCCTCTTCCGTGGAAAGCAACACAGCTGGGTTGGGAAGGAGCCCCAAAGCTCTCTCTTGCCGGCTAATGTCCCATTGCAGAGGCCCACACGTGTGGGGAAAACACTTCTGCATGCCCAAGATCCCACCTCCTCTGTGTTTATACATCTACGCCCAAGCCCAGAGTCCCTTGGCTTTCCGGGGCAGCCGTGAGAACAGGGAGCTCAGGCTTCTGGGTCTGTTGGCTGAGGCTGGCAGCACAATTCTGTAACCCATACAGCGTCGACGAAGCAGGGTTGCATCGATTCTGCACACTTAGCGCCGACCCGGGAGTGCCGATCGGCACCCCTGCGTCGGCACTAAGGTAACAGAACCGGCGCTGCAGGCAGTGCCAGCCCCGTTGTGCCCGCACTGCGTCTTGTGTCGGCCAAAGCCAGCCGGCGCAAGGGAGGCACCATTTTGGAACAGGGTGGGGGGAGGGCGTTTCTGGGCAGGCCGGTAGGTGTGCCGGCCCGGGACAGAGACATACGGGTCCAGGATATACTTGCTCAGGAGGCCGAGCAGCCCCGATTCGGGCCACACGGTCTCCTCGGATCTGTGCCTGCTGTTTAACAGGCACAGACCCAGGAAGCACATTGGTAAGGGTGCGAATGTGCCCTTGCCATGTTGAGGCTTCAGCCTGTCCTATACTGAGTCGGGATGTGGTGCAGGCCGGCCGGCCGGCCTTGGTATTCCGGCTCAGTATAGGATTGCGCCCTGTGTCTGCTGCTAGGCCACAGCATCTGTGCAGCACTTCCGGATCCAACTGCCTGCTGCTGGGTGGTGAACAGACACCCCCCACACACACACACATCAATGGGCTGCCCGGTCCCAAAACAACTTCCCCCTGGCCTTTGGCCACATCCTTCTCAGTCTTGCTGGTAGCTCACCGTTCCTGCCTTGAGGGAACAACACATGCTGGGAGCTCGTGTTCCACGCAACCACCCAGATACTGAACTCTGCAGGAGCCTCGTGCTTGAGGTGTGGCTGAATAGCAGCCTTGCAGTTGCTATTGACATGCTTGTTTTCACCTCCCACATGAAAGGAGGTGTTGCAGGCCTGCTCTGTGCCAGTGGGAGTCTTCTGCTTCAGCACTCACGGTTTGCTTTAGTTTTTCTCTCCCCCCCCCCCCCAGAATGTGTGTGTCCTGACACAGAGGACAGCGAAACAATGACGGCTCCAGCTCAGCCAACGCACCAGACCTACGCCTTCCAGACGGAGATCAGAAGGTACGTTGATGGGAAACGAAGGCTGGAAGCTCCTGGCACCGCCGCACTCAGACTAATATTGCCCCTGAGACTCAGCCCAGCTGCTCAGAAGTCCCCACCTTCAGGTGCCATCTCAAACCAGGAGAGGGAGAGCAGGGAGCACAGCAAAGTCCAAAGGCCCGTATCTGCTTGTCTCCCGGGTTCAACGGCTGCAGGCAAACACTGCATTCCACAAGCAGGCACTGTGGTTCCTAACAAGCAACCGTCATCGAGTCAAGGCCCAGTTCTAACGTGTGTGGAAGCAGGCAGGCCTGTGCTGCATCCGAGCCCAGATTAGGACTGTACTGAAGCTTAGTAGGAGGCAAGGAGGTATTTCCCCCTTGTCCTGGGGTCAGGCCCAGCCAGGCCGATGGGACTCCTTGGATCGGCACCTTCTTTTCAGCAGGCGCAGGTCCACGTTCCCTGCCACGGCTCCACCCCCCTCCCCAGGCCGCCCTTCCCACAGAGTCGCTGCCCACCCACACGGTTCCACCGTCCCTCCGCCCCACCCCTGCCTCCCCCCCTGCCCTGGCCGAACTCAGCCAGCCGGGACCGACTTCCCTGGCGATTCCAGCAGTGTTGCTGGGTCGGCTCTGCATCGGCTCAGCCTGCCTCGCGCTGACCCGAATGTGCCTGGCAGCAAATCTGCGACGGTGCTGGGCCGATGCAGACAACCAGCTTTGGCCCAGCAGAGGGGTGGGTGGTGCTGCCCAGCGCTCTGCCCTTTCCCAGCTAATGGAATTGGGCAGCCTCAGTGCCTGAGCCGGAGTCAGGGGTTTGTAGCTGTGGAGGGCTGCACGTGCTGCCAAGCCCTGACGCGGCCACTGCTGCGCTCCAAAGCGCCCGCCCCTCTCCGCCAGGCTAACAAAATGTATCTGCAGGAAAGAGGCTGGGAGCGGGAGGTGGGGCTGGCTGGCACATCTGCAGGCACTGGGTCACGGGGGGTAGTGGCCGTGGTGGCAGAAGACCTGTGCAGGGCTTCAGACTCGGGACGTAGACTGATTGCATTGCCTGTATCCTCAGGAGCACAAGCCTCAGTGGTGCTGGAAGAGCAAGGCCGGTGGGCCTGCGCTGAGCCCAGCACAGCTTCGGAGTGCACATTCATGCCCTTGCCCCAGGGGAGGCTCCAGCCTCCCCTATGGATTCCTTGGACGTGCGCCTGAATCGGGGCCTTGCAGCTTGAGGGCGGAGGCTTGATTGCCGCCCACTGTCCGCATCCCTGCCTTGCCACCCTCCCTGGGTTGGCCCACCTACCGCCCCGCCCACCCCCAGAACTGCTCTTGCGCCAGAACTGCTCTTGTGAGTGGAGCAAGGACACCCTCTCTTTGCTTCACTATTCATAGAGGCTGGAATAGCTCAGAGGGTAGACACAGGTAACTAAAGACTGCAGCTCAAAAGAGTGAAAGGCCACAAGTTTGCGTCCCCCGCTGGGCTAGGCGAAAGGGGCAGGGGAGGCTGCAAAATCTCCTTTGAGCTGAGTAACAAACGGCTTAGCTATGCCAGTGGAGCTTTAAAGTCGAAAGTCCAAAAGGACTTTCAAGCTAAAACGCAAGAAGAGCAACAGGAGGAAGGGAGGGGCATGTTGTCAAAGAAGGTGGGGAAGAATATGCTGCTGTTTCAGGCCCACTTAGGCTTAGTTGCGGTAAGGTAGAGGGATGAGGCAGTCGCACCAAGGACTTAGTGTGCGGAGGGATTTGAGAGAAATAAAATAGGGCATCCCTCAGGCAATCAGGGAAGGAGCACTGGGCAGGAAAGGCAGAAGTTCAGGAAGCCTTTGAGTGTGGTGGACCTGGAGGAGTGTGGCTCACAGGCAGAGGCATGATGGGAAATGAGGGGAGAGAGGTGATGATGGTGGGGTCTTGCTTTGAAGGGGTGGTACCTGAGTCATTCAGGGCAGCGGTGTTATGCTGTCGGAACGCTGGGCGGGACATCCGGGTGATCGACAGCCCGCCTATCGCATTCCGGAGCATTACGCTGTTTGCGTAACGTACGCAAGCAGCGTAATTGGTTACGCAAACGGCGTAACGCTCCGGAACGCAACGGGTGGGCTGTTGATCACCCGGATGTCCCGCCCAGCGTTCCGGCAGCATAACATCGCTGATTCAGGGGAACTGATTGCTTGGCAGGAAATTCCAAGAGAAAGAACACACTGAGAATAATTGAGGGGGCCATCCTAAGGTGCACGTTGCACCGACGCTATGTCATAGCGTCGGCACGGCACACAACCCCATAAGATGCTCTGCTTTCTCCAAGCCTGTGGGCTGCGGCCACCAGGTGAGAAACGGCCCTTGGCTCACGTGTGCTTTTCTTGGGGCAGAGGACGCTTCAGCATCATCAAGCAGTGCAGAGAGAAGCTCAGTGGAAATCCCCTCGCAGCCAAAATCATCCCCTACAGGCAAGAGGACAAGGACGCCGTGCTCCAGGAGTATCACATCCTGCGGAAGCTTCACCACACCAACATCGGGCAGCTGCAGGGGGCCTACGTGAGCCCCCGCCACCTAGTGCTGATCGTGGAACTTTGCGTGGGGCCCGAGCTGCTCCATTCCTTGGCCGGCAGGTACGGAGCCTCCCTCTTCAGCGTCCGCCAGCTGGATCTGACTCCGTGTGTCCCCTTCGTCCTGGAGTATGTTTTCCTGAACCCATAATCTGCCTTGCCCCGACTCACCCCTACCCCCGCGTTGTCCCTCTTGCCCTCAGTGGCAAAGTTGAACTGCCAGAGGAAGGACGTGTGCAGGCCTTGACTGCACCAGTGACCTGACAGGTTGGAGCTTTGCTAGGAGGTAGGTGTGTGGCCTAGAATTCTGAACTAGTATAGGGCTTCGTGGTGGCTTGGCACGAGCTCCACCTAAGGAGCTGCCTACGCGGCTATCGTTTCCTCAGCTTCATTTTTCAAGTTTTTTACCAAAGTTTTACAAACACAGTTGGAAAATAAGAGGAACACAGTCATGGAAATACTAAGCATTGCAACAATCCGGTGGCCCCCAAAGCCATTTCCGAAGAAATGTTGGAGATTAGTGAAAGCCGATGGTGTCATTTGTGGTCACCTAAATTCCTGCTCTGTATCATCCATTGGCAGCAGCTCTCTGACTGGGCCTTTCCTTGTCCTCCTTGGACTTGCCAGGGATTGAACCTTGGACCAAGAAGGGCAGATGCTCTGTTGCTAAGCTACACGCCCCCTCCCGCCCGGGCTCATACTCATGAACCTGTTCCAAATGGTGGTGAAAGGCAATCCATGATTGACACATACCACAATTGCTCAAGTGTCAGAGGCTTCCACACCTCCATTGTTCAGCAGCTGAAACTGTAGCTGCAGTGAAAACAGAATCATTCAGTCTGAATTTCCTCCTGGCCAAAAAGGAAAGCTAGATCCAGCTGCACTGTATGCCTAGTCATTTTAAGAGCTTGGACAACTGTTTTTATCTGAAAGGTTTGTAGCCTTGGACAGGACCAGCATGAGAGTAAGTACAGGTAGATGATCCCTTATCTGAAATCCAGACTATTTTGAAATCTGGACCTTTTTGTCCAGGACTGTTTTTCAAACTTTCTGTAGTGCGAATACTAGAAGGTCCTGTGCTCATTCCCATGTACAGGCTGTAAGTTCTATTCTCTGCTCTGTGGTGTACTCTATTCTCTGCCCGTACAGACATTGTTGAAAACTGTCAAAGAGGCCAGCAAACACCCAAATGAGGAACAGAGCAAGGAACAGAAGCATTTCTCATTCTATTTTATGCAATGATTCCACAATCCAGACAAGTCCCAAGCAGTCCAAATAAGGGATACTCAATCTTTACTACCACATTGGGGTGGCTAGAAATGACTTCCAAACCTGGAAAGTGTTCGCCTACTCCCATGGTTGAGAGGTGCCTATCAGGGAACACAGATGTTTTCTCCCTCTTTGCTCCAGAGGTTTTTGCTTTGTATAGATGATGAGGCTTCCTTATTTTACACTGGACACGCATTGATTTCATGGGAAAGGCTGGAGAGATCCAAAGTAATGTAAAACATTGCAGGGAAGCTAAAGAGCTTTAGAGTGTGACTGGATCGACCTCTTCCTGTTTTCCAGGTCGTCCTATTCAGAAGTGGAGGTCAGAGACTACCTGTGGCAGATTCTGAGTGCCGTTGAGTACCTCCATGCTCAAAACATCCTGCATTTGGATCTGAGGTCTGAAAATATGGTTATTACTGAGCCAAATCTGCTTAAACTCTTGGACTTTGGCAACGCCCAGTTCTACACGCCAAACAGAATCATTACCCTGGACGGCTGCACAGACTACGTGGAAACTATGGGTGAGCTGAGTCCGGTTCATCGGTGTCTTGTAAGTGAGCAACCAGTTTGCACGAAGGATTCAGGAGATCTAGTCCAGGCAGGGAACACGGGGGCAGAAAAAGCCGCCGTGTCCTTCCTCTGGCCATTGGTCCATGTTAAAGTCTTGGGTGGGCTCTTTCTCTCACAGTGGATGGGGGCGTTATCTTCAGTGCAGGCAGTTTTATAATATCTCAGCTGAGCCTAAGACATTTGATGAAATGGACTCTCATCATGTACATTAATTAGTCTTTAAAGTGCTACGAGTCTGTTGCTTTCGCGGCAACAAAACAGCATAGCCGCTAACTAAACAGAAATGTCTCTTCTCAGCCTCAGAACTTCTGTCCGATAAAGGAGCTGTCCCACAGAGTGACATCTGGGCTGTAGGCGTAACAGCTTTCATCATGTAAGTTGTATTCAGCGGCGGGGGCGGGGGCGGGGAAGACGGCAAAACGGACCGGAACGCAATGGGCGGGCTGCCGCTCACCCGTTCCTCCCGCCCAGTGTTCCGGCTGCATGACGCCGCTGGTTGTATTTACAGTGTGTGTGTGTGTGTGTGTGTGTGTGTGTGTGTGTGTGTGTGTGTGAATAATTAGCTGAAAGTCCGATAAACACAGTTCTGGAGAAAAAAACCACAAAGAATGTTTGGAGTCCAAAGTCCATCCAGATTCTGTGGTCTCACATGGAGGTAGCTGTGATTCCTGTCCCCACAGGCATTCACCATCTTCCTCTGTGAAGAAAGGAGGCTGATGAGACTGTGTTGTAAGCCAAAACTCGAGCCAACTTGTTGGCTTTTAGGAAGTGGAAAGATGGGATAGGAAGCTTCAGGCAGTTCTATGGCATGGCCCTGGTTCTAGGATGGTGAGAGAAGGAGCAATACCCATCTTCAGTTCCTGCATAATTTTGTCTTAGCTGTGACCCCCTTAATTGTTTTTTTCCTGGGATTTTGCTGATTAGTCAGTGAGGGGCTAGTAATGGGTAGCAGACAGGCGTCTTCATTTCTTTTGGGGGGGGTTTCTTTTGAGTCTGTTGAGAAAAGAAGGGGGCTGTTCCTGCCATAGCAAAAATGCAGAAATGCATCGTGCGGAATTTCTGGCCATGTGCACGTGTACTCCAGAAATGCCCTTGTGGGTGTACTTTCAAGTATCCGAGACATGAACGAGGCATGCCTGGCTGTATGCCCACAATGTAGGGCACAGGTGGAAAGAGCGCACACATTCCCATGCGGGCGCACAGTCCTGGGAGGGATGAGGCAGCTCATCTCCTCAGTGGCCTGTTGGGAGCAAAAAGGCCAGTCAGCGATGGGTACCATGCCGAGAGTGACCCAAGGCGAGGCAGGAGTTTCTGCTCTGCTCTTTGCTGATGCCTGCCCAGTTGGAGGTCAGCCAGGTCTGCCTGTCGCTCTTCAAGGAGCCCACTCTGGGCCTGTCTGGTCAAGGGCTCAGCCTAGCCTGGCCCACCGTGGAGCCTTTTGCTCCTCCTCCTCCTCATGGCAGGCTTTGCGAACGGGCGTTCCGACCAGCCACCTCAGGCAGGCCTGCCGCAGGGCACCCCCGGCTGAACCGCGTGGCAGAGTGGCAGTAGCAGTGGTGTGGCTCTTGCTTCCGTGGCCTGCCTCCTTGGCCCCAGGTCGTCCCCCTGGGCATCCAGAACTGGCCCCCTGCTCTGCAAAGTGGCGAGAGACGAGGGAGGCCCAGGAGGTGCTTCCCCTTCTTTGACAAACGTTTCCTCTCCCTTCCCAGGCTGAGTGCCGAGTACCCCATCAGCCCAGAGGCTGCCTGCGACTTCGGGCGGCTCGTCAAGAAAGACAAGATCAAGCTCCACAAGTGCTATGCAGGCCTCTCTGGGGGGGCCGTCTCGTTCCTCCAAAGCACACTTTCCTCTAATCCATGGTAAGGAAGCCGTGCTCTTTTGCGAAGAACGGTTCTCTCCAGGGCTTGTTCCTGTTTCTGCTTCTTCTCTCTCAAACTAGGCAGACCCAATAATTTTAGTCATCTCATTTAATAATAATTATTATCATTATCATTATCATTATACTTGTATTTATATACCGCCTTTCTTAGGTCACCAGATTTCTCTAATGACTATAACTCAAGGCGGTTTACATGGGCAGACTTTATTCAGAAACCCGAAGGTTTTTACAATTTATACAGAAATGTTCTGTCTCTCAAGAACTACACACATACAGATGGATCTTTCTGGATTTAGTCCTTCTTTCTGGCCACCCGTTTGTCTTCTTGCTGGCTGATAAATGGCTTCCCTGCTCCCACCAGAGAAGCGGCTGAACTTCGGCACAACTCCCCCTCACACAAGGCAGCCGGAGACAGCTCAGCTGTTAATCAGTCGCAATTTACAAGGTCTGCCGCTCACAGAGACTTCCGGCTGTCCCGAACTGGCGACCTTCAGATCTTCAGCTGTTATCTTCAGGCAAACGGAGGCATTAACCCTCTCGACTAAATCTTCTGCCCATTTTTTTAATCTTCTAACCATTTTCTTCTAACCATTTTTTTCTCCAAGAATCACAAAGGTTCAAACTGAATGCTTAATATGACATTAGTTCTGTATTAGTGTTACGTTGTTGTTGTTGTTGTTAAACAGCAGCTATGGGGAAGGGGCCTGATCAGGCCCAGAACTATGACGTTCTGGGACTAAAACCTGAACTCGGAGTATTCCCTGGAAAAATGGATGTCCGCCACTAGGGGAAAAAGTGGTTGTCTGACTTTTGTCTCTCACCTTCTACCTGATCCCACTTGAACTCCCATTTGTTTTTCTCTGCCAGGAGAAGACCATCAGCTTCCGAATGCCTTCAGTCTCCATGGCTGCAGGAGACCGGGCTGGACGAGAGGCAGCAAGCCACAGTTACTTTCTCCACTGCCAAACTGAGGACTTTCGTAGCAGAGCGAGAGCGGAAAAGGGCCCTGCTGTGCTCCAAGTATGGCCACATGACTGTTTAGTGACGTGCATCCAGGCACAAGCGCAGTGAGGCTCCTCCCCGTCTCCGTACCCCACTGACCCCCTAAAGGTGTCTGTCTGATGCTCAACTCACCGTTTCTTACTTCTGGGAGGACAGAAAAGGACCAGCAGCTTCTCTCCTCTGAAAAGGGACGGGCAGCTTCTTCACACAGAGACACAAGTTGGCTTGATCCAAAGGGGGTGATCCGTGTGCATTTTCGTTCTTGGAGTATGCGGTTCTCACTGTCTGTGTGCATTTCCATAAAAAGAGTGCACACCAAGCCACAGTTCACCCACGTGAACTCTCATGTATTCTACCATTTTGTTTTTTCTGAAACTGTGGTAAAGGAAAGGACCACTCATGGTTAACTAAGGGAAGGAGGAAACAGTAATTTGTTTTAGTTACAGTTTAAGAGGTAGGCAGTTTAAGAGTTTTGGCCAGATCAGTGATGTCATGCAGGGGGTACGCGGGGGTACGCGAGTACCGGTTTCTAGGATTACAGCTGGCCCCACCCATTCGCCCGCCCACTCGTCGACTCCGCCCTCTGCCACGTTTGAATTTCCTGCATGTTTGAGTTGCCTGCATGTTCTCAGAGCCAGGCAGGCAGCGAGCGGAGCCTTTCCTTTCCTTGCCACTGAAAAATGAGTTGCTCTGGGGTTTTAACATGATGCCAGGCCTCCTTAACATGTTCTGGGGGTGCTGTGGAATACAGTTGCAACTGTTGGGTCAGTTTAAAATCATCTGAGGCCTCAAAAAGGGCTTTTTTCATGTCACTTCCTGCCACGACATCACTTCTGGCTTATGACGTCACTTCCGGTGGGCGGGTCCCGACACGTGCCAATCAAAAATGAGTACCTGTTCTTAAATCATTTAGATGACACCACTGGGCCAGATGGAATGAAATTGCCAAAGAAATTCACGGCCTCTCCTTCCCTGGATTGACAAAAGGGAAATCCTAGGCAGGAGTCTATTGTGAATGCCTTTTTAAGATGTCAGTCTGAGGTCAAGGGACTGTTCTGAATGACTGTTCTAAATCCCTTTGTTGGATTATCACAATCACAGTTTTCATATACATCTCCAGGAGCCCCTAATAAGCTTCTGGAGCACTCCAGGGTTCCTGGAAACATTCATAAGAACTCTGAGGTTAGGTATAAAACTTTCCATTTAATTTTGAGAAAGGAGCAGCACAAAAAGTTCCACAGTCTGTAAATCATGACAGATAACAAGAAGAGTTTGTTAAAAATGGATGACCTCAGATCATTCACAGCCGTAAAACATAGCAGAGAACCTGCCTTCGGCATGGAATCTTGTAGCCAAGAAAACAAATCTAGACTGCACAATAGAACTTCTTAATATAAACAGAAATTTAATCTATAATCAAATATATCTCTATTATATTTGCTGTGGAATTAACATTATTAGGATAGAGCACTCACAGTTACAAGATACCTTGAAAATCTGCTGGTCACCAATACTTGGGTTGACAATATGGGATGACCTAAGTGTGGGTGGATACTGTGTGTGCTTGCTGACAACCTGTCCCTCTCTCTTGCAAAAAGAGATCATTTGATCTGTAATTAGTTACTGTCACGTTAGATTCAGAGCTTTCATGTGATGGTGTAGTAGTTGCTGGATGCCAGCACAGTAATCAAAGTGGGACACACTTGATACAGCTGCCCTTGTAAGGGCAAAAGGTGTGCCGAGGCTGACTCCTTTGTGCTTCTGAATTTCACAAGTTGTGTATGAGCCAAATTTGCAAGCCATGCTGCTCAGTTGCATATTGAAGTATGTAGGTGAAACATAATGATTATCTTGCAGGAGTGGCAACAAGACGCAAGTATCTTGTTGTCTTGTGTGCTCCCTGAGGCATCTGGTGGGGCCCCTGTGAGATACAGGAAGCTGGACTAGACGGCCTGATCCTGTGGGGATCTTCTTGGGTTCTTATATCTGCTGTGATGCTGAGCACTTCCTGTACTGCCATAGAGATGGATGGATAGACAGACGTGTGTCCTAAGTGTACATTTATCACATGTCAAGGTATCTTTCATAGTCTTATTAAGAGGGTGAACTGGGGGGTTACTTTCACACAATGTGGGGGGCACAGGCAGTCTAGAAGCCCTGAGTTAGTATAGTCCAAGCATAGAAGCAAGTCTTGGTTGTACCATAAAATGATTCCCTTGTAATCTAACCTGCAGGCAGAATATGCCTTTTTTTTGCTGTGGAAACCAGGCAGCATGCTGCTTTCACCAAAGCCAGTTACACAATCTATTCCAAGCTGTTGTTTTTAGTGAACTGGGTTTACAATCCCTATAATCTCTAGTGCTGAGAAGTCATGTAACTGGCAGGCTTCTGATGTTCTCCCTCCTCCTCCAGTGCAAGAGGCCAAACTATCAATACATTTGTGTGCTTCCCTCCCCCGCAAATAGCTATTGTGGAATGTTGGATTCTTTAACATTTGATGATAATGGGAACCATATTTTTTCTTTTGTGAAGCTAGGCCCTTTGATCTTAAGCATCTTTCAAACATCTATCTAGTTTCTGTAGCAGTCAATTTCTTGCATTACCTTTCTCACACACATACACAAAAAGGGAATAAGCTGAACTTTGGTCTACAGAGCTGTGAGTTACCAGGGAGGAGAACTGGGAAATTGTTTCATATTGTAACAGATCTAAATCCTTGAAATGGCTATTGGCTCATGTTCTGAACTGTCAAGGACTGCCAAAGAGCCGGGTGAAAGAACAGCTACGTTTTAATCTAACAGTATAAAGCTAGTGGAAAAGATGCTGCATCCTTCAAATATGTAGGGTGAGCAACATCTGTTTCCACTTCAGTGCAAAACATTGCCAACACTGAAGGCACTGATGCTGGCTCAGATATTTCTAGCTGGAGTACTAGTCCTCAAGACAATGCCTGAAAAGCAATGAGTACTCAGGTGTGGTTTGCAAATGTTTATATTCTGAGCAAAACAAACTTTGATGCCTTTAATCAGGATTTAAAAAAGAAACTGGGGCTTTAGATCTTAGACCATTTCCATCCAGTTCAGACTCTGGATAGTGAAGTGAAATCAAGAAACCTGGGCCTTTTACCATATGTTTCCGTATAAAAATCAGTCAAGGAAGCTCAGGATCTTGCTCACAGGGCAAAGGGTGTATCCATAAATCACTTGGACTTTCAAATTTGCTGTCTTTCAAAAGTTGCCACAGGTTAGCTGCTTGAGGTTTTAGTTTATATGCAGAAGGGAAACCAACATTTGAGGATGCAAAGTATTTTTACTTTTACCCTTTAAAAGCGGAAACCCCATATGGTTGGTTTTTTTTAGAAAGACTTTTAACATCTTGACTCGCCGTCTTTTCTTTTGTATATGATGTGATTTGTGTTTCTCTTCTATTTGCATGCATTTTGAGCATGACTGAAGATATATTTATGAACACAATGCTGTTCCATTAAAGATATCATTTTAATAAACACTTTATGCCAAACATGTTGGTTCTGATTGTTATTATGGTAGGAACTGGAAGGAGTTTCTTGTGGCTAATATGAACATTCTGGCACTTGGCCAGACATGAAAGCACTGACCAGGGCAGGGTGTGTTTTTCCCTGGTCAGTTGGCAACTCTACGTGGTACAACCATTTCATACTTCAGGTGCTTCTTTTCCTTCAAAGCTTATGCTTTCTGAATTCCCTGTCTTGCCTAGACACCACAGAGGTGTCAGACTTGGAATGATAGATCGGTTGTCCTGCAACAGCAGCATCAGAGGGGATCTCTAAATCATGGCCTTCTGTCTCAGGGCGTCTGCTGGTTGCAAACAGGCAGACCGTTCCTCTGGAACTGTGCAAGGCTAAGGCCCTTCTCATCTAGCAGCGCTTTTGGGCCTGGACCGAACCTGGACAGAGCTACACAGCAATTGCTTTTGCTGGGTCCCCCATTTCCTCTGCTCCACAAGAGTCTCTGGTCACAAAGAAGTTGCAGACTTTTGGATGGCTTCAAACGCTTGCATGCTGCATAGGTAGGTAGGTGAAAATGACTCCATCATGCCAGTTCAAATCTGCAAAATCTACTCTAGAAGAATGCATTTCACTTTAAAAAAAATCCTATATCCAGCTATTGCAACTATATCATTCAAAAGATAGCAGAGTTCAACGTTCAGAGTTCAAAGCCTCTGCCGCTGCCCCAACTGCCAACCACAGCACTCAATGGGCAGGACTGCAAAGGCAAAGGTCTGTTTTATCTATCTTCCGCATTACTTATAGAGCAGTGGTCAGGGAACGGGTAAATTACCCCAAATGGGGTAAAAATGAAATTCCTGGGGGTAATGGATGGTCGTGCTGCTGAGACACAGCCGGGCATGCATATGAATCTATATGCATGCCCAGCTGTGTCTTGGCAGCGCGACTGTCCATTACCCCAGGAATTTCATTTCATTGCACCTTGGGGTGCCCACCGTGCTTACCTCCCCAGTGCAGTTTTCTTCTTTTCCCTTCCTGCAGCTGCAGAGCAATTCAAACCTTGGAGGAATAATAGAACAGGAGCCGACATGACGTCACGTTCTTGAAGCCGTGGACAGCCAAATATGGCTGACACAGATCATTGCCGCCGACAAGGAGGATTGCCGTGAATTCTCTAATAAAACTCTCCCTGCACGTCTGTAGAAGTTAATATCTACCTCATTAATAATGCCTGCGTGTTCGGCATACGGGTGTGCGAATTGCTGCACGAAAAATGGGATTTAATTTCCACGGAAAGATTCATGTATTCACATTACATCCCGTTTACACTTTTTTTCCCGCCTTCCATTTTGTACGGTAATATTTTCGAACTTCTGAACATTAACAGAATTTGTTTTATGGGGGGGGGTGAGTGTAGAAGTTTAAAAAAGTACTCTCAATAGCTTAGAAGTAAAAAAGAATTACTCTCATATTGACAACTGCTTGTGTTATACATTGAGAGATTTTAATGTAATTTTCCTACATATTTATCTAATTTTTGCCCACCCTCCCCTTTTTTTCTTTCCTTCCCGTTCACACTTTATTCCTGCTTGTGTAGATTTCAAAAAATAAGTCTGTCAAAACAGTGCAATCCGAGTTTGAATAGACAGCAAGTGGCATTTCGTCCGGTATGTTCAGTAATATAATTACGCGAAATTAAACCTTGGAATTGCATATTAACTCATAATTAGGTTCCCAATAATGTTTCTCCACGATCACACGTTGTTATTTTCGTAAGTTTTTATTTTTATTCAGTCCTAGACAAACGAGCAAACCAATCTGAAATGCTTGGAATACGGATTGTTTTGGACGTCCCAACATGGCTGCTAAGCCCGCCCACTGGCTTCATTCGGGGGCTATCTCTTCTTAAGAGATGTCGGCTCCTGTTCTATTATTCCTCCAAGATTCAAACCCAGACCCCGCCCCTAGCAAAGAGGAAAAGAGCCCTGCAGCCCCCCCGCCCATACTTCCTGCTTCTCTAGGCAGCGCAGCTCTGTGGCGTTAACCCGTTCAGCGCCTGGAAGGGAGAGGATTCCGCACCAGCGCTTTGCTGCACGCACCTGGTTGGGATGGGGCGGGGGGCTGGAGCCCCAATGTGGACCTGCCTGCGGAGCTGCCACAAGCGGCCGGACGCTGCAAGGATCCCCGCACAGACCAGCCCCCAACACATGCATCCGACTGAGGCCAGCTGGCAGCTCGTGGCTCCCTTTCCTGGGAAAAACCAGGGACGACCCTGGAGGATTTTGGCCTTTTTCTGCCTGGAGGAATTTCTGTCCTTCCATCCACGAGATCGAAGAAGCACCTGAAGGCTGCGGGAGCCCCGCGAGTTTGGTGCACTGCAGGGGCCCCCAGAAACTTTGGAAATTCAGACCAGCAGTCCGCAAATGGCTGTGCTCCAAATGTCCAGATTTAATAGTAAACCTTCCATGTGTGTGTGTGTGTATGTATGTTTTGACTGAACATCAGGGAAAATTATCAAAATTAAGGTGCAAGAGTAAGGAAACAGTTTGCTTCCCCACCCGCATTTTATTCATGTTTTCTTTGTTTCATGGAGACAGAGCATGTTCTTGAACACTCCTCCTAGAGCAGTGGTCGGGGAACCGGGGTAACGTCGGCGTATCTAAATATATTTTGGGGTAAAAGGTAATAAAGTTCCCTGACCCCTGTTATAGAGGGTCTGTGTGCATGTGCGCCAGATGCCCAAACGAAAAACAATTCCAAGAAAGGCAGCTTGACATGGCTTATTAAGCTTTCCAGGAAAATGAAAATGCTGCTCAGCAGTGTCCTGGAACAAACAGAAGGAAGAAACCGATCCCACAAGCTGCTCTCTTACACATGCAATGTTGACAATGTTGCATGAAGATGCAACAGATCTTTGACTGTGTGACTGCCACATCTGGTTTAGCTTACAATTTAGCTGTGCTCACAGTTGCGCTTATAACATCTGTTCATCCTTATAGTTAACTGTGTCTATCTGTGGTTAAAATTAACTGTGCTTGCAAACAAATATGACCTTATGTGCATTTTACCATAGTGTAAGACAAGGCATGTATATATGTATATGAGAATATGTATAAAAAAGATGGGTATAAGCTGAAATCTCTATCAAGTTTACAGAAGGAAAGCAAAAGCAAAAGCAAGGTGGGGAAGGGGATTCGCTGCAGGCCGGAGGGCAGCGTTGCTAAGCCTTTTGGATCTTGTTCACCATAACAAGGCCAAGGGAGGACTCCTGTGCTGGGGCTAATACCGAATGTAGCCCTCAAAGAATGATAAAACAAAACTCATGTCGTGGACCATCCTGTATTCCCCATAGTGAAGTAATCTCACTGCCAGTGTGGATGCTGAGGAGAGAATGATTAGCCAAGTATTGTCATTTGAGATTAGGGAAAGATAAAACTGTCTCTGCAACAGAAGCAGAAAAAACTGTCTACACTGCCTGCCTGGTGCTGTTTGCCAGCAACGGATTTAAGCTTTCTGCTGTTTTGTGGGCTACAAGTCCTTTATCGTGCGGTGTAGTGTCAGCTTCCCTTCCTGCATGAATTCAGCATGAATGTGCCCTTCTGCCAGTCCCCTAACCCTCTGGCTCGTGGCTAATGAAGTCCATACAGCAGTGTTTCTCAAACTATGGTTTGGGACCCACTTGGTGGGCCACAACCTTATATTAGGTAGGCTGTTGAAATCTGGTTGCTGCAGACCTTATTCTTGCTATGTTCCTTTGTTGAGTGAACAGTTGAATTTTCAAATGAAAGTTTGTTTGTTTAAAGAAAGATTGTTTTTAGTTCAGTGCATTTACAAACTATTTTGTCCAAATTCTGCTTCCTGTCAGGGATGTTTCATGGTTGTGCAATTGCTGCAGTCCGAGAATGCCAGTTTGCATTGCAGGAGTGTCATTTTATTATGTCACAATGACAGGCACTTCCTGCTTGATGATGTCACTTTTGGCTATGACATCACTTCTAAGTTAATGACATCACTTCCAGTGGGTCCTGACATGAGTGCCATTCTAAAAAGTGGGTCCCAGTCTAAAATGTTTGAGAGCCACTGCCCTACAGTTCAGTGCTCCTGCCGCTTCCTGAGAGGGAGTAAGAAGAGGATTTGGATAGCAGCAGCCCCCGACTCCCTCCAAAAGTGCTGGATTTCTAAAGTGCTCCAAAAGTGCTCCAAAAGTGCCTCCAAACGTTTCTAAAAGCAAAGCCTGGCATTTCTGGTGCAAAATTAAATGGGGAAAAGGGGGATGTGTGTGTGCGCTGCTGGAAGGGAGAATTCATTGCAGTGCCCACATCTGTGCATGCGTTTGTGAGTGATTTTTGTGGTGATAAAGAACATTTCTGACACACAGTGCAATCCATGTCTAAGCCTTGCTCCAGCATTTGGTGTGACATTCTCTGCCCACATAACCAATACAGAGCCCAATCCGAGACTTGTCTATGAATACTGTCTAGGACGGAAGTCCCATTGTCTTCAATGGGGCTTACGCTCACGAAAGTGTTGATGGGATTGCACCCTAGGGAACGTATGTGCTTCAGTGCTAGAGAACAACCTTGGAAGAACTTCAGCCACTTATTATTGCTTAATTAAACGCAGGGCATGACCCAACAAACTTGAGCAATTTTTAATTCCAGTGATTTCACTGGAGTACAGGATTCAATATTTTCTCTTATGTTAAATAACCATCATTTCCAGCGGGCTTTTAATTACTTCGTGTTTCATCTCAGACACACCCTGATGGCAATTTGAGTCATGATCCTGCACAGCCTGGTCATCACCCAGTTGGGCAGATTGCAGGTGAGGGCTGCCAATTCAGGGCTGCGGCCAACCTTGATCCCGGATTGCCAAAGGGCACCTGCTCAGTTCATGACTAAGGTGAACCAATTGCACTTGAGAGCGCAATCCTAAGCTGCGCTGGAATGGCGAAGCCGGTGGGCCTGCCCCATATCCAGCACAGCTTAGGGGTGCTGGGGAGTCTCCCAGGGGCAAGGGATCCCGTCCAAATTGGGGCTGCTAAGCCTGCGGACGGAGGCTTGGATGCGGCCTACTGGCCAGCCCCCAACCTGGGCTGGTTTGCCCACCCCCACCCAGTTTCTTCCTGCCTCCTGCCCTCCTCCCAGAAATGCCCTTGAACCAGCCGGGTTGGCCGGCACAAGGGCCAGAATCAGCCCAAGAGCACTAGTGCTGACACGGGGGTGCTGGTTGGCACCCCCATGTCGGTGCTAGTTACATTGGGCCAACACAGGCACATTGTGTCGGCCCAAGGCGCTCCCTTCGATGGCCCCCTGAATTCGAGTTAAGAATATAAGAACATAGAGACATACTGGATCAGGCCAAGAACCTATCTAGTCTGGCTTCCTGAATCTCCCAGCAGCCCACCAGATGCTTTAGGGAGCACACAAGACAAGAAGATACCTGTCTTCTGTGGCCACTCCTTTGCACCTGGCATTCTGAGGTAGCATGCTTCTAAAATCAAGAAGTTGCATACACCTATCACGGCTTGTAACCTGTGATGGACTTTTCTTCTATCTATCTGTCCAATCTCTCTTAGGGTGCAATCCTAACCTAGAGTTAGGCCGGCACAAATCACTTGTGCCAGCCCAGAAGTGTTGCAAACGCACCATAAAGCATACTTGGACTACTCTTGGAACAGGGAGACTGGTGTGCATCAGGATCCTTCTATCCACTCTGTCCATCTCATGCATAATTGTATATGTCTCAGTCATGTGTCTCCCAGGCACCTTTTTTCTCTAGACTGGAAAGCGCCAAATGCTGTTGTCCTTCCTCATAAGTTTCCTCAGCGTTTTAAATGGCAGAAGCCCCCACTCATATTTATTCCACAACAACAGGAAAACAGCAGGTCAAGATCTTTGACATAATGGTTAATGAGTACATGTTTGCTTGAACCTAGCTTGACTACGCAAATACGATTTTGCCTTTGCTTGCATTCCCCAATCAAACACGAGCAAGGTGTTTAAATGCTCCACCATTTATTCATAATTATATTTTTGTCACAACCACTAACTGCCTCAATCCCCCACCCCCTTTCAGAGTGGGTTCCTACACTGGAGGTAAAAAAAAAGTGGCTTCCCTATTCAGGTGAGCCCACCCTGAATCAAAAGCATAGTATCTTAGTCTGCCCACCACGCAAGGACGTTCTGCATTGCATCACCCGCCCCAAACCACAAAGCTCTCAGGATTGACTTTGCAGTCATTGTTCAAAAAGACCCCTTTGAACATCCTGCCAACGTCTTGAGCTGCAAAGTGCTCCAGGAGTGTTCTTGCCCCCTCCTTTAAACAACCCACAACCCTCAGGGTACACAGTGGTCTCTAGTCTTGATCCTGGATCTGCCTGTGGCAACTTGCAGGTTAAGTGCCCTGCAAACAATCTGGAGTCACAGCCAACTGAGCAGAGGCAAACAACATTCCCACCCGGCTCCAGAAAGGCAGCCAGCTAGATTCAGATCATTCTCAGCGAGAGTGGCTGAGCTGCTCTGAGAGATGTGGAAGAGCAGCTGGGTGGCAGAGGACTGTGGCAACAGGGCAGGACTTGGCTTGCCACTTGCAGTGCCCTGCCACACAACACATCATTCGCTTCGTGGGGAGGCTGCCTGCGCTCCCCACTTTCCTCAACAGCGTCGTCGATACCTAAACCGGATGTCATGTTCAGGCTGCATCACGCCAAAGCCGTAGCGTCTTTTGTCGATGGGGGGAACGTCCTCTTCCTTATTAACCAGCTCCATGTCATAGTATAGAAGCATCACGAAAACAAAGAGTTTCATCTCATTGACGGCAAAGAAGCGGCCGGGGCACATGGAGACCCCTGCGCCCCAGGGCATGGTGTGGTACTTCACCTTTTCCCCATTCTTATAGAATTCCTTTTTGGTGTCGTCAAGGGTCAGATACCGGTCGTATTTGAAAACACGGGGCTCAGGGTGGATCTCTGGATCCATATGTGCTGCCAAATACGGGAAAATCGCCACTTTGTCTCCTTGGCGCAGAGAGTACTCCCTGCCGTCATTCATCTTGAGCAGCATGTCCTCCAGCACAATTCTGACCAGCAGAGGGGCTGCTGCCAACCTCAGCGTCTCCTCCATCGCGCTATCCAAGACAGGAGTCTTGGTTAGCATCTCCCGGGTGACGCTGACCAGCTCACCACCTGGCTTCACTTCTTGACCGGATTCTCTCACCACTCGATCCACCTCTTTCCTCACTTCCTCCATGGCCTTTGGATGTTTCATAAGGTACGCGAGAAGCCAGAAGGAAGCTGGGCCTGTGTTGCCTTGAGCTGCCCAGAGGAGCAAGAACATGTACCGATCCCGCATGTATTCATCCATCCCAGCCTCACCTAAGCCCTGGCTTTGCTCACTGACCCACCTGCTGATGTTGTCCTTATGGTTGACTTCCTTCACAGAAAGGATGTTCCAAAAGTGTTTCTGGAGAGCCTCAACTTCTTTTTTCTCTCTGTGAGACAGCATGGAAGACGCGAAACGTGGGAAGAGCTGGTCGTATTTGCGAAATTCTGTAAATATATCTTCAGACACAACTAGGTCGCATCTCTTACTATTTTCTCTGCCTTTTTCAGGTTTTTCTGGTTCATTTCCAAACAAGGCTAAATATCCAGCCCTGAAGACCATGTTGTAGCTAAAGTGGAACAATCCGTCTTCTTTCCATTGCTTCTGCTCTTCTGCCGAGTCCTGGCCCTGAAGCATCACTTTCTGCAAGTTGTCCATCATGGCCTCCGTCATTACCACTAACCCATTCCCTTTGAGGTGCTTCGTGCTAGCAGCCTCCAGTATCTTGTGGGTCTCTTCAGTAGGCTGAAAGGTAAATACCTTCATGACAAGTTCGGAGGCATATGCCAGGAAATCCAGTTTGGTTCTTGCTTCCTTCACAACAGCTCCAAAAGAGAGAGGGTCCATCAGGAAAGTAAAATACTGGCCGCCAATCAGCACTGTAAAAATATCCCCGTGCTTCTCTTGCATTTTTTTCAGAAACTCCAAAGAGTTATTTCTGAACTGCAGCCCACATCCTAGCCATGGAATGAGACCTTTTTCCAAAGGAGGTTCTCTGGGTTGTCTCCTGCGGAAAGCCCCAGCCAAATAAAGGCCACCAACGACGGCAGCTAAGAGAGCACAGAAGACCGTCTCCCAGAAAGCCATTTTGCTGAGCCTGAAGGCAGAGAAGCACAAGAAGCCAGCTTGGAAAGAAATGTTCTTCGCTGGCAGGGCCTGTCTGATAATATCAAAGGGGTGGAACCAATTTGTCACTTTAGTCCTGGAGGGGAGGAGAAAGCGAGAGAGAGTGAGAGAGTTGTGGTTTAAGAGGAAAACGGATGCCCACCATAGCCTTCTCCAATATGTGAAAGAACTGACATTCCAGAACAGAAAACCGTACAAGATAATTGCATGCGCGTGTCTGTGTTTCATTTATGTGTGATTTACATACATCTTTTTTTCATGTGCGTCTTTCCTTTTATTTCCTTTTCCAGCAACATAAACCTACGAGCCAATATACAACTTCAGAGGTAAGTGAAGGAGGGGGGGGGGCGAGTGGGGCTCAGCCAGGGGCAACTGCAGACTCCAGCGTGGAGATTTCAGGGCAAGGTAGAATAGTGTGCCGGGGAGACGAGGCTGCAGGCGTAAAACAAGGCAGGAGCGAGCAGCTGCTCTCACACCGGCTGAAACTGCTGCGGGGGGGGGGCTTTAGTCCCGCTCTCCCAGTGCACCGTTTTAAGTGGGAACAAGGCTTTCAGGAGCTGACACCACAGTGTTTCTTCTGTGAAAATGTTTCTTCACGAAGAGCCATCAGGCCAGGTAAAGGGACTTGGGGGTCTGGCGGAGGTCCAGGCGCGCTTCGCACATTGGCTCCTCCCGGCGGTCTGCGGCGCGCCAGCAGCCGCCCAAAGCACCCTCGGGCCTCGGACGGCTCATTCCCCCCCCCGTCTACGGCCCCGCTCGGCCCCCCCCCGCCCGGGCTTTGGGGGGCCTCGTTATTGCCTCCGCGGTCCCCCGAGTGCGGGCTCCCTTCCCTTCCCTGCTGGCCTGGCCCTTGGAATGGCGCCTCCTGCCCGTGCCTGAGTGCGCGTGGCCGGGCCTTCGAGCTGCGGGGGCTCTCCGGGCACTGAGTGCGAAGTCGGCGCTTCACGAGCCCGCGAAGAAGAGCCGCGCCGCCCCCCCCCCCCCGCCCGCCACACCGGGGGCGAATGGCGCGGGCTGGCGATTCTTGCCGCGCTCCCCACCCTCCCTTGGCAGAGGTCGCTCTTCGCCTCGGCGGGGTGGGGAGGGCCGCCGCGACCCCAAGCGACCCGCCTCCCCTTCGGCAGCTCCGGGCACACACGCGGGTCCCGCGTGGCGGCGGCGGAGAGGAGGCGCAGTCCCCGGTGAGGGGGGACTGCCTTCGAGACTGGCTGCGGCTGGCCACCCAGTTCGGGGAGCTGCCATGGATATGTGGGAGCGGGTCACGTTTGGTTTTCGGACTCCTCCTTTGCTGCCGATCGTGTGGACTTGGGACAGCGATCTTAAATCGGTAGCGGGAATGGAAAGGCTGCTCGCCGGAAAATCGATCACAGCAGGGTTGTGTTGAGGCCCTTCCAGAAAACCTCCCACCACCACCAATCGCTTACTTATAACTAGAGGTAAGGTGGTGTTTTTGTTCGTTGTTAAAAACGCATAAAACCACCAAACATCATCATCTTCAAACATTATTCGTATACCGCTTTTCAACACAAAGTTCACAAAGCGGTTTACAAGCAAATAATAATAAAAACGTTAAATGGCTCCCTGTCCCAAAAGGGCTCACAATCTAAAAAATAAAATGCAGAACACCACCAGCAACAGCCACTAGAAAGACTGCGCAGGGGCGAAGAGGGACAATTATTCTCCCCCTGCTAAATACAAGAGGAATACCCCTTGAAAAAGTGTCTCTTGCCCAGTTAGCAGGGGTGACACCACCTTTTGGAGGTTCAAATATGAAATAAAAACACAAAACACTGCATTTTGGCGTTTAAGATCTTTTCCAGAAATTCACATAGATCAATTAGAAATAATACTGTGGCTGCATCTGCTGACACTAAGGACACAATCCTATGCAGCGCTGGAATGGCGAGGCTGGCCGGCCAGCGCTATATCCAACGCTGCGTCGGGGAGGGTGGAGGCGCACAGCTATTTAGGAGACAGTGTGGCCCAAATTAGGGCTGCACAGCCTTGGGATGAGGCCTTGGATTTGGCCATATGGCCGCGTCCAAGGCCCACCCCCTTCCCGAGCCCACACGCCTGGCAGCACACCCACAAACCCCCACCCGGAAATGCCCATTTCCCACTCTCCCTCTTCCCTGAACCTCCATTGTGCCAGCCGCCCAAGAGGCTCCCTGTCGGTGTTGTCAGGCCAACGCTACTCGTAGCATCGGCCTGAGAGCTTTAGTGCCAGTGCGGGGGTGCCGCTCGGTGCCCCCGCATCAGCGCTAGGTGCACAGTGGTGACACAACTCTGTTGTGTTGCTGCTGTGCACCTTTTAGGATTGCGCTGCCCAGCAAAACAGCCACTCAGCCTTTCCTCTTTCCAGTCTTCCCCTATTTTCAATATGGCTGCTCTAGGTGCTTCATAACCCACCTGAAATTGGCTCGTGACCCACTGGTGGGTCCTGACCCACAGTTTGGGAACCACTGCACTCGGGTGTTTGTGTCCTGGTCAAATGCACCCTGGTCATTGGCATTCCTGGGCATTCTTCTCTCTGTGTGTGTATGTTTGTGCGTGTGTGTGTGTTTGCCCAGTGATGGAACGCAAAAATAATAGACGCAAATGTCCAAAATCAGGATGCATTTGACCCAGACACAGTTATCCAGGATGCAGTAGTCTTGTCACTATGATAATATATGTTAAAACAAGATTAGGTATGTATGACTATGTAGACAGAAAATAAACATCAAATTAAAAACATTCCAAATAACTGCTCAGTTAACAAATGCAAGACAAACAATTCCTGGCTTCTTACCTGTTCTTTTCTCACCTGCTCCCCTAGCCCTGCACCCCTTTTCTCCTGCTGCAGCAGGAGGTCAGAGTGGCTCAGAGACAGTCACTGAACAAGGCACGTGGGGGGTATCCAATTTATTCTGTAACAGAGTAGAAACCTGCACAGTTAGACCTGTGATGCAACACTATCAAATATGCAAAAATGTCCCTTCATTTTGAGTCTCCCTACTATACTAGTGGTAGTTCTCATTTCTGCCATTAGATGGCTGTCGCTCTCTTTAAAAAAATAAGAAGTACCGGCATACCCTGGTATCTGCTGGAGTTCCCTTCCAGACCCCACTGTGGAAACCTGAAACTGTGGATATTGGGGATGCCTTTTTAAAGACAGAGGAACATCAGTGGTTTCGCTGCAAACAGGTAAAAAAAATAGCTCTATAGGCAAGAAAAATGTCCCCTTACTCCAAAATGACCTCTAGCTTGCTCCTAATCTGCATTGGATGCAACACAGGTTAAGATTGCGTTGCTATTTTTGCATTGCATCCCCTGCTAACTGGGCAGGAGACACTTTTCCAAGTGGTGTTCCTCTTATATTTAGCATTATTATTTAGCATTATTTAGCATTATATTTAATGCTAAAGATTTATATTTATATAAATATTTATATTTATATTTATGCTATTATTTAGCATTATATATATTTAGCATTATTATTACTATTTGCCCGTAAACTGCTTTGTGAACTTTGTGTTGAAAAGCAGTATATAAATGCTATTGATTGACTATTTATTCAGAGAGCAGAATCTGTTATACACCCTGAAATCTCAATCGAAATCAAGTAGGTATCTTCAGGAACCAAATGGAGAGAATGATCGACTTTCCACTTCACCAATTTGCAACTGGATTGAAATCTGGAGTTTAGGAGCATTGAAGGCATCGCCTCCCTGCTGATGTCCCATGGGGGGGAGGGTGTCACAGACGTGGACAAAACACTTCTGCATGCTGAATGGAACACCTCAGCTTCATCAGGGAAAGGAGGGGCAGCTGAGGGAACAGGGATCTCCGACTTCCTGGCGTGTTGGCAGAGGCTGTGTCTGCTGCGAGGCCACACACACACACACACACACACGCACAGAGAGCCAGCTGGTGGCTCCGCTCACCATCCCTTCCCTGAGGGACCAAATGTGCTGGGAGCTCCACAGAGGAAAGTGCTTCCACACAACCACCCAGAAAGCCCTAAAGTCTCAAACAGGAGTCTCATGTTTTGGGCATGGGTGAGTAGCACAGACCAGTTTTGCGGCTGCTTCTGACTTGGATTGCTGCTTGTTTTCATTTCCCACATGAAAGGAGACGTTGAAAGTCTCCTGTTTCAGCACCCACGTTGTGGTGTGCTTTAGGCTTTTCTCTTCCCCTCCCACAGCATGTGTGTGTCCTGACACAGAGAAACGATGGGAGCTCCAGCTCAGACAACTCACCTGACCTGCGCCTTCCAGATGGAGATCAAAAGTTATGTTGATGGGAGACCCAGCACCTCTGCATTTGGATGAACCCTCACCCCTAACCCTGAATCACCTTCCCATCAGGGAAGATTTAAAAGAGGCCATGCCCAGAGGCTGGGGAATGAGGAAGACAAATCAGAGAGAGAGAGAGCTGGGAAGCTTCCAGTCTTATACCCAGTGGTGTCATTCAAATGATTTAGGAACAGGAACTCACTTTTGATTGGCACTTGTCGGGAACCTGGAACCAGCCACGGAGCCCGTTAGGATCCGGAACGCCCGTTCTGGTCCGTTCCCCCTGAATGACATCACTGCTTATACCTGCTCAGGAATGCCTGGAAGACATGCCTGGAGAATGGGAGGATTGCCCAGCCTAGCATTGGAATGGATTAAACCCAGGACTCATAAAAGACTCTGGCCTTATTGGATTAAAGGGATTTTGCAGATGGAGTCCATGTGCTCCCTGCTGCGGACTGATGGGTTTATAGTGGGTGGGAGAATTGCTTGTTGGAAGTTGGGACGTGTTTCCTGAAATAAACCCTGTTATCCTACAGCCATTGTTGTTGGCTGCTGCTGCAGAACTTGCCTACTCCTGTATAACTATCATAACTATTCTTATTCATTATTCCATCATTATCCTTTTCCCACAATTTGTGTATTTCTTTTGAAATAAATGGAATAATTTGTTTAATTTTGTGGCGTATCAAGGAACCAAACAGGTTGTGAAATTGTGGGAAATCAATCTGGGAGACTTGTATAACGATTACTAATGAAAGAGGACTCCGTGAATATGATCACATGTCATGAGATGGAAAAGAAAGAAAAAGGAAGCTGCTAACGTTTGTTGTAGAATAATTTGTGTTTGGGAGGAGGCTGTGTAGATTTGATGTGTGTTTGATGAAATTGATTAATTGAATTAAATGAAAATGAAACTCCCTTGCACCTGGCATTCTGAGGTAGCCTATTTTTAAAACAAGGAGGCTGTGCATACCAGTCACAGCCTATAACTTGTGATGGACTTTTCTTCTAGAAATATGTCCAATCCCCTTTCAAAGGCATCCAGGCCAGATGCCATCACCACATGCTGTGGCAAGGAGATCCACAGATTAGTCATAAATTGGCAAAAGCAATATTTTCTTTTGTCTGCTCTAACTCTTCTGGCACTCAGTTTTAGTGGCTGTCCCCTGATTCTGGTGTTGCATGAGAGGGAAAAGAATATTTATCCACTCAATCCAATCCCTGCATAATTTTGTACGTCATGTTCCTACATCATGATTCCTGAAATGTCTTTCCCTCTGGTTCTAGGAAAGGTGTACTAGCCGAGTCCTTCTGAAATCAATGCTAGTGAAGTTTAATTAGCAGCTGGTTTATTTTCCTTTTGAACTTCGCCTCTGATCTCAAGTATGGAATTTGGCCATTTGACTTCTGTCTTCCTGTTTCCTTGAAGTGCTGGCCATATTTCTCAGGGAAATCCCCTTGAGGCCTAACAAGGGTTCATAAGAACATAAGAAGAGCCCTGCTGGATCAGGCCAAAGGCCCATCTAATCCATCTTCCTGTATCTCACAGTGGCCCACCAGGTGCCCCAGGGAGGCATGAGACAACAAGATCCTTGCATCCTGTTGCCACTCCCTTGCACCCAGTACTCTGAAGTAGCCTACTACTAATGTAAGGAGGTTACAACCCATCATTGCCTATAGCCCACAATGGACTTTTCTTCCAGAAATCCGTCCAATCCCCTCTTAAAGGCATCTAGACCAGATGCCATCACCACCTCCTGTGACAGAGTTCCACAGATCACTACCCGCTAGGTAAAAAAGTACTTCCTTTTATCTGTTTTAACTCTCCCAACCCTCAGATTTAACGGATGTTCCCTGGTTCTGGTGTTTTGAGAGAGGGAAAAGAACATCCCTCTATCAACTCTATCCCTTCCGTGCATTATTTTGTACGTCTCAAGCATGTACCCCCTCAGGCACCTTTTTTCTAGGCTGAAGAGCCCCAAACGCTGCAGTCTTTCTTCATAAGGGAGGTACCCCAGCCCCGTAATAATTTTCGTCGCTCTCTTCTGCACCTTTTCCAGCTCCAGAGATGTGGCGACCAGAACTGTACACAATATTCCAGGTGTGGCCTTACCATCGATTTGTACAATGGCATGATAATATTGGCTGTTTTATTCTCAACCCCCTTTTTAATTACCCCAAACTGCTTCTTGGGGGCAGGCGAAACAGGGAGCACTGGCAAAACAATGAAGGCAGGTGGAAGGGAAGAGACATGAGACCAGAGGGTATAGTCAACTCAAAAAGGTGTTTATTGGAACACAGAAACCACAAAGCTCCACAGAGAGCAGAACAGCTTGGCTGTTTCCTAGGCTTCCCAGTGTTACATTGGTGCCCAGAAGAGCGTTTCAGTCATGTCATGCATATATACTGTGCATATATATCTTCTAGACCAATGGTTTAAACTGACAGGCTGACAGCTGACAAGGAAGATGAATTGAGCCCTATGGAAACTGAAAGGAGCAGCACGTGCATGTTTACTCTTGAGTAGGTGACCATGCCTTGGCCTGCTTTGAAGAGCAATCCAAGGGGAATGCCACACCACCAGAATGGTTCCGATCTGATGAACTCAGCCTCTAAAATAACACCCAAGAAGGAAGTCCCACACACACACACACACACTCCCAAGCTGATGAGGAAAATGTATCGAGTGCTATAAAAAGTGAAACTGAGTCACATGTGTAAGGTATAAATCAATAGTAATATAAACCCATGGTGATTTTGAGCCCCAACACTAAACTATAAGGCCTACTGTTTCTCTCTAGAGCAAAGAAGTGGCACCATTAACCACTTCTTTGCTCTAGAGAGAAACATAAGAACATAAGAAGAGCCCTGCTGGATCAGGCCAAAGGCCCATCTAGTCCAGCTTCCTGTATCTCACAGCGGCCCACCAGGCGCCTCAGGGAGGCATGAAACAACAAGATGCTTGCATCCTGTTGCCACTCCCTTGCACCCGGTACCAGTAGCCCACCACCTTTGTAAGGAGGTTGCACAATCCATCATGGCCTATAGCCCACGATGGACCTTTCCTCCAGAAATCTGTCCAATCCCCTCTTAAAGGCATCAAGACCAGATGCCATCACCACCTCCTGTGGCAAGGAGTTCCACAGATTAACTACCCGGTGGGTAAAAAAGTACTTCCTTTTATCTGTTTTAACTCTCCCAACCCTCAGCTTTAGTGGATGCCCCCGGTTCTGGTGTTTTGAGAGAGGGAAAAGAACATCCCTCTATCGACTTTATCCCTTCCATGCATAATTTTGTATGTCTCAATCATGTCCCCCCTCAGGCGCCTTTTTTCTAGACTGAAGAGCCCCAAACGCTGCAGTCTTTCTTCATAAGGGAGGTGCCCCAGCCCCGTAATCATTTTTGTCGCTTTCTTCTGCACCTTTTCCAACTCCACTATGTCCTTTTTGAGATGCGGCGACCAGAACTGGACACAATATTCCAGGTGTGGCCTTACCATCGATTTGTACAATGGCATGATAATATTGGCTGTTTTATTCTCAACCCCCTTTTTTAATGACCCCAAGCATGGAATTGGCCTTCTTAATTGCTGACGCACACTGGGTCGATACCTTCATGGAATTGTCCACCAGCACCCCGAGATCTCTCTCCTGAGCTGTCACAGACAGCTCAGAACCCATTAGCCTATAGGTAAAGTTTTGGTTTTTTGTCCCAACGTGCATCACTTTACATTTGTCTATGTTGAAACGCATCTGCCATTTGGCTGCCCATTCCCCCAACTTGGAGAGATCCTTCTGGAGCTCTTCACAATCGTTTCTGGTTTTTACCACCCGGAAAAGTTTTGTATCATCCGCAAACCTGGCCACCTCGCTGCTTATCCCTGTCTCCAGGTCATTTATGAATAAGTTGAAAAGCACGGGCCCCAAGACAGATCCCTGGGGCACTCCGCTTTTCACCTCTCTCCATTCTGAAAATTGCCTATTGACCCCCACTCTCTGTTTCCTGGCCCTCAACCAATTCTGGATCCATAAGAGGACCTGTCCTCTTATTCTCTGACTGTGAAGTTTCTTCAGCAGTCTTTGGTGGGGGACTGTGTCAAATGCCTTCTGAAAATCCAGGTATATGATATCCACAGGTTCACCCACATCCACATGCCTGTTGACCTTTTCAAAGAATTCCAAAAGGTTTGTGAGGCAAGACTTACCCTTACAGAAGCCATGCTGACTTTCCTTTAGCAGTACTTGTTCCTCTACGTGTTTTAGGATTTTATCTTTGATGAGGCTTTCCACCATCTTACCCGGAACAGACGTTAGGCTGACAGGCCTGTAGTTTCCAGGGTACCCCCTTCTCCCTTTTTTAAAGATTGGCGTGACATTGGCTATCCTCCAATCCTCTGGTACCGTGGCCGTTTGAAGGGACAAGTTGCATACTCTAGTTAAGAGGTCAGCAACTTCGTCCTTTAGTTCCTTAATTACTCTTGGGTGTATACCATCTGGGCCTGGTGACTTATTTATATGTAGTTTATCAATTTGATCTAAAACATCTTCTTTATTAACCATTATCTGCTTTAATTCCTTAGTTAGGAAGGGCTGTTCGGGCTGTGGTATCTGCCCAAGTTCTTCTGCTGTGAAGACGGACGCAAAGAATTCATTTAATTTCTCTGCAATCTCCAAGTCCCCTTTTATCTCCTCTTTCCCTCCCTCACCATCCAGCGGGCCAACCGCCTCTCTGGCAGGTTTCCTGCTTCTAACATATTTGAAGAAGCTTTTATTATTCCCTTTTATGTTGCTAGCCATGCGTTCCTCAAACGCTTTCTTGGCCTCCCGTATCACCTTCTTACTTGTCTTTTGCCAGAGTTTATATTCTTTTTTATTCTCCTCACTGGGGCAAGACTTCCATTTACGGAAGGAAGCTTCTTTGTTCTTTACAGCTTCTCTAACTTTGTTTGTCAGCCATGCAGGCACCCTCCTGGACCTTGTCGAACCCTTCTTTCTTTGCGGTATACACTTCCGCTGGGCCTCTACTACTGTTTTTTTAAACAGCCTCCACGCAGCCTGGAGGGATTGGACTCTTTTTACCTTCCCTTTCAATTTCTGTCTAACTAGTCTCCTCATCTGAGGGAAATCTGCCCTTCGAAAGTCAAGGGTTCTTGGGTCAGATTTGCTCTGCACTCTTTCCTGGACATACATGGCAAAACCAATCGCAGCATGGTCACTGTTCCCCAATGGCTCAGTAACACTTACATCCCTAACTAGGTCCCGAGTACCACACAATATTAAATCCAGAGTCACCTGTCCTCTGGTGGGCTCCATGACTAGCTGCTCTAAGGCACAGTCATTCAACACGTCAAGGAATCCAGTCTCTCTTTCTTGACCAGAGCAGCAGTTGACCCAGTCAATATGAGGATAATTGAAGTCCCCCATGAAACAGTAGGCCTTATAGTTTAGTGTTGGGGCTCAAAATCACCATGGGTTTATATTAGTATTGATTTATATCTTACACATGTGTGCATTTACTCATGAGTAGGCAAGTGTGCATTCGCTTTTATTGAATGCCAGAGGAAAAGGAACACAAGACCACCAGAAAGGTCCTGATCCAGTGAAGGTAGAGTTCAATAAACGCCCCAGAAGGTGGATCCCACCTGCCTACCATAGTAAAAAGGATAAAAACAGAGGCTTGAGCAGTTGGAAAGGTGATTTTGTGTGTGTATGTAAAGCTAGGTGGGTCCCAATTTAAAAAAGTGGGTCCCAGTGCTAAAAAAATGTGGGGACTCCTAGACAAGAGCTTATGAGGAAATAGCTGTTGGTCAAGGTGCCCATCAGACTTACTGGCTCTAACAGCCGCCTCAAGCATTTTGGCGGGAAAACTCTCTCACAGAGTTTCTCTCTCACAGGGCTTATCTGCCTTCCGCTCAGGGCACAGGGCTCTCAACAAACACAGTGACAGGACCAAAACTCACTCTTTACAAGATCTTATACTTGTGCAACGATTGTTTCTGTGGTGCAGAAATAACAACCTAATCTTTAAAAACTAAGGAGTTTTGAGTGGACTATCGGAAAAGGAAATCAGATATTCGGCCCTTGTTTATTGATGGTGAGTGTGTAGAGCAGGTGGCTGAGTGCAGGTTTTTGGGGATCATTATGAAGAAGGACCTGACTTGGAGCGCAAATACCGCACCACTGGTTAAGAAGGCCCAGCAGAGACTATACTTTCTGAGACGCCTCAGTAGGCAACAAGTGACTGAGAAACTGCTGGTGACTTTCTACCGCAGCTACATAGAGAGCATTTTAACCTACTGCCTTTGTGTTTGGTTTGCGAGTTCTTCAGTGGCAGAGAGAAAGGTGCTCCAGAGGGTTATTAACACTGCTCAGAAGATCATTGGCTGTCCCCTCCCTTCCTTGGAGGAGCTTTATAGCTTTATAGCTTAAATTGTCTGAAGAAGACTTCTAAAATTTTGAAAGATCCATCACATCCTGGTCATCAGTTTTTTGAACTACTGCCATCAGGCAGAAGATACAGGGTGATTAGAACAAAAATGAACAGATTAAAACATAGTTTTTATCCTAGTGCAGTGTCTAGACTAAATGCGGTGGTATAGCGACATGTTGAGCAGGGTTTAAGCAAAGTGGGATTGTATGTGATGTTTTGTTTTTGATTTTGTTAAGAACATAAGAAGAGCCCTGCTGGATCAGGCCAAAGGCCCATCTAGTCCACCTTCCTGTATCTCACAGCAGCCCAGGGACGCATGAGACAACAAGATGCTTGGATCCTGTTGCCTCTCCCTTGCACTCAGTACACTGAAGTAGCCCTCCACCTTTGTAAGGAGGTTGCACAATCCATCATTGCCTATAGCCCACGATGGACCTTTCCTCCAGAAATCCGTCCAATCCCCTCTTAAAGGCATCAAGACCAGATGCCATCACCACCTCCTGTGGCAAAGAGTTGCACAGATTAACTACCCGCTGGGTAAAAAAGTACTTCCTTTTATCTGTTTTAACTCTCCCAACCCTCATCCGTTTTAGCGGATGCCCCCTAGTTCTGGTGTTTTGAGAGAGGGAAAAGAACATCCCTCTATCGACTCTATCCCTTCAATTGCTTAACGTCGACAGAGAGAGAGAGAGAGAGAGAGAGAGAGAGAGAGAGAGAGAGAGAGAGATACCAGCTGGACTTTGTTGTTGGAAGAAGGTACATTTTACTTATGTGAAGGACATCAGCAAAACGGACACAAGCATGCAGGCTTCCAAGGAGATTACAAAACAGAACTTGTGCCTCCCAGGAGGTACAGAACACTTGTGCAAATTGTACATGTGTGTTTGGTCAGTTATGCAAACTTTGGATTTGAAAACAGCCAGTAAGAACATTTGCCCAATGTAATTGGCCATTTGGAATGTGAGCCATCTGACTGGTTCTCCCTGTGGTTGCCCCCCCCTACTGTGGCTCCAGGAAGGATTAAGGAGTACAATAGGTTGGCACACAAAAGCAGACAGGACACATTTTGACCAGATAACAGTTGTCTACGCCTGAGGTGTGGCCAGCTACAGTTCTGATGGGCAGAACTCTTGGCAGATAAGAACTTGATTGAATTTTTAAGCTCAAATGGTCCTCATAATGCTTCTCTTTTCAGACATCAGATTTGCATTACAAGACCTGGGGAAGGGAGACTCTGGAATGTCTGTGCTATCTTTTCACAGAGGCTTACCTCTTGTGACCTCCTTGCAGGATAGCAGCTTTAACTCCCAGGATTTGAAATCCAACATGGAGTCAGACTTGTCCTCATTACATTTCTGGTCTTAGCCCAACATTTTCACAGGTCCCTGTGCATCTGGTTACACCTCCATCTGACCACCATGAGATAGCAAATGAGCACCATTTTACCTATAAGCCAAATGACCACAATGGGGTACAGAGCCAGCCTAAGGACAGTGGTTCCTTAGTGGTTCCTTAACAGTGGTTCTTGCCAAAATGTTCTTTTCCCACCAGAGTTGTTTTTATTGTTGCCACGGCCTCTATTGTGGACAAGGGTTATGTTCTGTAGTTCTGCAATGGTTCGGGCTTGCACTGTTGGAAAAAGAGCTTAATGGTTTCAGCATGGCTGCAGCAGTGTGCTGTGAGCCAGGAGAGTTCATGAGGGTTGCACATGGCTATGGAAGCCAGAAAAAAACTTGGTTGGTTGCAGACATGGCTGGAGCTGGAGCAGAGCACG
>JAJKFI010000120.1:4523-28651 GCA_029204185.1 Lerista edwardsae
TAATAATAATAATAATAATAATAATAATAATAATAATAATAATAATACATTTATTTATATACCGCCTTTCTTAAGATCACTAGATTTCTCTAATGATTGAACTCAAGGCGGTTTACATAGGCAGACTTTCTCACAAACCCGAAGGTTTTTACAATTTACAGAATGTTCTGTCTTCCAAGAACAACACTCATACAGATCTTTCTTTCTGGATTTAGCCTTCTTTCTTTAGCCACCCGTCTGTCATCTGCTGGCTGATGAGGCTTCCCTGCTGCCACCAGAGATGCAGCTGATTTCAGCACACTCCTCCTCCCACGAGGCAGCTGAAACTCAGCTTTTAATCAGCCGCAGTTTCCAAGGTCTGCTGCTCGCAGAGACTTCCGGCAGTCCCGAGCTCACGACCTTGAGATCTTCAGGTGTTACCTTCGGGCAAACGGAGGCATTAACCCTCTCCACTAAATCTTCTGATACATACTACGTCGGCCCCCTCCTCCAGGATTAAATCCTGGATTAGGCAGGTCTTGTTGTTCACCGACTTGGCATTCAGAAGCAGCAGTTTTAGAGTCGGGGGACTGTTGCCAGGAGTGCCAAGGGTCAGAGGGATGAGAGGAGGGCCAGAAAGAGGGACAGTCTGTCTACGACTGACCCTCCTTCTTCTGTAACGTCCGGACCAACCCCCACCGCCATATCATCCATAACCCATAACTCTACTGATGGTGGCCTCCCTCCCCTCCCCTGAGCTCATAGGCTAATGATAGCCTATGAGCCCCTTTTTAATCTAAACTGAGGAAGAGTTCAGGAAACTTAACACAAGTTGCAGGGGAGCAGGGCACAGAGGGTCTGCCTTCATTTCCTAAGCGCAGGCAACCTAGAGGCAACTGACAGCAAACCGTGAGAAACAGGACACTGGGCTTGGTGGGCCTTTCCTTATGCAACCAAAACACCTATGTATTAATGCTGAACGTTACAGGTTGCCCACATCTGTTCGCTAAACCTGCACAGTCACCCACCAGCTGCCAGCAGCAGCAGCCCCTCATGCCATGCTTGTGCCTTCCCAGAACAAGATCCCTTCTGGATGGAAACTGTAGACCTGGTGAGATATACCCAACCAGGAATCACAGCTGGCACAGGCCAAAATACATGAATGTTGTAAGTATAGAATACTGAAGTCTGTCTCCATGTTCAATCCCTGGGGCATGAAAAAGGTTGAAGACCACACTGCTTTACAGGATTGCTTCTTTGTCCCATGCTGGGTATAGCTGGGAACTGCTTGGAAATGTGAATGTTTCTTTTTGGGAGAAAATGAGAAATAATATGGTATTGTTGTGAATAACATCTCCCATTTTAAGAAGCAATAAGTACTGATACCAACCCCAGTGCGTGTGTGGACACCTGTATCTGTCAGGCAAATAGCAGATTGGGTGTGAGTTCTATTTGGCAAATGACACAGGAGAACAAATAAACACTCTCACCCACCCCTTGTGCCAGTCACAATTGGAATGATCGTCAACAGTGCTACTTTTCTCTCCTTTTGAGCCTACCTTGACCATTTGTCCCTGGGATTTGGAAGGGGATTTTGGGACGTCCACCAAACTCTTCAGCATGACCCAGCAAAGCATCTTTCATCACTTCATATCCACAGAGCACAATGCTTGGCTTTGGTCCTAGCCAGACAGTGAAGATGGGGCCATACTTCTCAGCAAGCTGAACAAACATGAAAGAAAGACAAGGTTTGTTATAACAATGATCATAACTGTTCTCGGAACTCCCTTTGAAACTCACTGTAGGGTTATTGTTTACCAAGGACAGCTCCATGTGAATTCTATTCAGACGGCCATCATATCATGAGCTTCCCATATTTCCAAGTACTGTATTTCAGTGTGAGGAACTGAGTTGATAGCAACAGGCAAATACAGAAGAGGATAAATTATACAGTAACTAACAGCACAATCCTGTAAATCGTTTCTAAGAAGTAAGAATCGTTCCACTCACTTTTTATGAGTAGTGCGTAATTAAGGCTAAAGGAACTATACAAACCGTGATGGCAACCATGATACACTTGTCAAAGGTGACACACCAAAACATTTGTGGTGACACACCAGCATTCATCAACACATCACAAAAAATGAGTTTGTTCTACTCATTTTTTATTTTTGTAATTATTTGATGTTTCTTTATATAATACATGGCACCACAAATAACTGGACTGAATTTTTTGTTTAAAAAAATGAATGTAAAGAATAGTTTCTCTTTTGTTGGGTGGGGGGATTGACACACCAACAGAGTCAAGTTAAGCATTTTCCTAAGTTTTGACACATCAAGCCCAGAAGTGTCGCCATCACTAAAATCCTAAAAATGCACTGCCAGTATGGTACAAATCTACATTTATCTGTTTATTATTTCTTTAAAGATGTACACAGATGTGTGCCTGGGAATCCACTGATTTGATATCCACAGTTTCAGTTATCAATGGATACTGGGACTGGGATACTGGGATGGATACAGGGACACCTATTAAAAAGATAGGGGAATATTAAACACATCTCTTTTTTTTTTACCTTGTTGCAGCAAAACCACTGATGTTTCCCTGTCTTAAAAAAGGCATCCCCAGTATCCACGGTTTCAGGTATCCATGGAGGGGTCCAGGACAGAACCTCAACAGATACCGGGGTGTGCCTTTTGATTAAATAGTCTCCAAAGTAGTTTACAATGACACAAACCAAAAAAAACACCTCTGCCCGGCTTCCGTGTTCCTCTGGACAGCATCAAGAGAACAGAGTGTCCTTCTTCCTACTGCTTTCCCAACACAACTGGCAGTTCATTCAAGCAAGGAGGAGGACAGTAAGTTTCTTGCACCCCTTCCTCCTCCAGCGGGTCTTTCCTTTGTCATGGTGTTCATGTTCTTGCTAGGGAAAAATCAGTTGCAAAATCTCAGTGCACTTTTTAACCTCTAGCTGGTGGCAGAATACCCATCATCTTGCTCCTGACATCCCACCCAACCCCCAGGAGTTTATGTGAATTCTGATCCAGGGTCAGCATGTCTCCCTGGGCTCTCTGATACCCCCGCACTCCTGCCACTATGGTAAATGCCTGCACACACACCTCTCATCCAGGGTGGGCAGGCAGACTGACCAAGAACAGGTGGGCACACCCCTTTCCAACATACTCTTTACTTACAAAGTCTATGCCCTAGTAATGCAGTCTCTGTAAGGTTTATAGCAGAGACTTTCAACCAGTAGCGTCTTTACCGAGGGGCGAGGAAGGTGGACTGCCCCAGGTGCAAGGCTCCGGGGGGTGTCCTGAGAGCCCCCCCAAAATGGCAGCAGTAGGGCCATCGCCCCCAAGATAGCACCAGGAGAACAATGCAAAGCAGCAAGACGACATTGCAAAGCAGCCCCTTCCGATGCCCTGCAATGCAGTTGCAAGCACATGGGCTTGCAAACAAAGTGTCGCTGGAGTCTCGTTAGTACGCTCTTCTTCAAGTGGCCCCAGCGTTGCAAGGCAGCCCCTTCCGAGTCTGGCTGCAGCAGCCGCAAACTTTGAGCAGCTCTTCTGATGAGCTGCTCAAAATATTAGGTGCTCCAAAGAACATACTGCTCCTGCCCCCCCCAATTTGGTGGTGGTGGATGGGAACGAGCAGCAATTTGATTGGACTGCCCCCATTCCCACTGAAGGTGGTGCATCCTCGGAGCTCCCTGGCTGGGAGGGAAGTTGAAAGCGGCAGCGGCTGTACACGCTGCTGTCCTGGCAGAGGAAGGTGGCGGCAACGGTGGCAGTTCATCTCACCAGGGGATCCTCTTCTTGAGCCTTCCCTTTCCACCTCTGACTGTAAGTCAGCAGCAGCGTAGCCAGCCCCCCACCCCACCCCACCCCCCAAGCAGTGGATAGCCCTGTGCAGACAACCCTCGAAGAGCTGATCCACCAGCAGGAAAGGTGTGATTTTTATGCTGAATTTTTATGTGTTTCTCTACACACATAGAAGAGAGCTGGGATGGGGTAGGGCACAAAGGCGAGCTGGTTGGGAAACTTTCTCTCTTGATTTTGTTTTGCAAAGTTGCCCCTTTGCATTTGTTTGTGTGGTCCTAGCTAACTTTTTGCTAGTGTGGAAAGAATGTGAGCCTAGAAGTTCCCCCAGGATCTCTCTCCCCTCTTTCACAGCCTGTCCAGTAATTTCACTTTTGCAAACTTACAAAAAATAATTCACCAACCCTTTCTGAAAAGCCCCGCAGCATTTGCACTTTTGTCCTTGTTGCGGGTAATTGCGCACTTCACCTAACAGCCTCCAGTCCCTTGACAATAGCCTCCTATAAACCCCAAACAATCCTTGCTCCAACCATTCTTCTCTCAAAACCGTTCTTCCCAGGTGTGATGAAGCAGTTATGTTTCATGTACCTTTTTCTGTTTTATACTTTCTGTTCACTTACTTTGTTAAATGCATTTCCAAGGGCCTGATCTGTAAGGATGTCCCAGCTCGGGGGGGGGGAGGGAGGTAGAAGGAACAGATCACGTGTCAAGGTTGCCAACCAATCAGTTATTTTTCCAGCTAAGGATCCTGGGACTAGCAGAGTCTCGCTCTCTTTCCTGCTGGCTTTGCTACAAAATGGTCGCAGGGAGAGCTGCTCTGTGGGGAGACAGTGGTTGCTGCTGGGAGAGGCCTAGAAGTGGAGATTGAGACAGGATCTGAATGGGAGCAAGACCCCATCACGTTTATGGTTATTTTTGTTCTGTATCTTCCTAGGCCCTGTGTGACACCCCCTTTTATCATTACAAACTGTTAATAAAGGCTTTTTCATAAATCAAACTGCCTTGTTCTGGATTCCACTGGGGAGGAATTTAGCCCAGGAAACTCCTCTGGTAACCTGATACCTGGGCTGGTGGCAGCGGATTTAACCTACCGAGGTATTTCCCACTAAGCTGCGGGTTCAAACCGACTGGGCGAGTGGAGGGGGGTCAGAGGTGACAACCCCCCTTTTGTTCATGACGCCAGGTCTAGCTGTAATGTGCAAGCTAGGAAAGGTGAAGATCCACCCATGCGTGGTTGTTGCCCCTCCCCCCCCCAGTTTTGAGCAAGGAGATTGTAAAGCCTGAAGTAGAGAAGCTAACAAACTTGCATGTCGCATTACAAGAAGCCTGAATGGCATTACATTTCACAATGTGGGCAGTTTTGCCCAGGTTGGACGAAAGGGAGGCATCACGGGATTGCTTTTGGAGCAAGGGGGCTTATTATATTTAGGCTGCAATCCTAGCCACTTACCTGAGAGTAAGCCCCATTGACTAGCATGGGATTTACTTCTGAGCAGACACAAATAGGACTTGGCTCTGAATCTCATCGATGTGGGTGTCAGAGGAAGTCAATCAGTATTTATATACGCTTTTCAACAAAAAGTTCACAAAGTGGTTTACATGCAAGACATCATCATCATAAAAATGGCTCCCGATCCCAAAAGGGCTGACAGTTTTTTTAAAAAATGCAGAATACCACCAGCAACATCCACTAGAAAAGATGCTATGCTGGGGTGAAGAGGAACCGTTACTCTCCCCCTGCTAAATATAAGAGAAGCACCACTTGAAAAAATGCCTCTTGCCCAGTTAGCAGGGGTAAATAATTGAACCTTCCCCCATTTACCCCCTTCTCACACTACTCTATGACTGTTTCTCTTCCTCCAGCAATGTTATCAGCGCAGTTCCTTATATTCAAACAATATCACAGTATCGTTTTTATCAACAGCTGAGCTCCCTACGAATAGGCAATCATTTTGAATGTGAGCAGATTGAACTGTTCATTGTTTGCGATCTTTCTTACCCCTCATTGGTGTGTGAGGGGGGTTTGGTGCAAAGTATGGGTATCCCAAGTTTAGTTCCTTATGTTCCTGGAAGTAAGTTCTCCAGTGCAGCGTATGTGAAAAGTTATTGTTTGTGATATAGTCTAGCGGTGCTTATTAGCCACCATGATGGCTACATTGAAGCTCCAGGTGCAGGGGCAGTGTGTCGCTGGGTACTGTGTGCCGCAGAGCGATAGCAGGGGAGGGCACTGATGTTCACCCATTGCTTGTGGGGGAATATTCACTGCATTTATTTTCTGGCCATTGTTGTTCATTTCATGTCACGACTGCTACTGTCTCTCAGCCTCATGTATCTCACAGGGTGGAGGGGAAAGGAGGGGAGGAACTATGCATACAACATTGAACTCCCTGCATGAAGGGAGATATAAAATGGGGAAAATACAAATAAATAAGTAAATTTGTCATATGGGGGTGTCAAAAATGTATGGGCCCCGGGTGTCTAATGACCTGGCTACGCCACTGTTTTTAACCACTGTGCCAAGGCACATTGGTGTGCTGCAAATGGTCTACCAGGTATGCCTTGGGAATTTGGTGAAGGGTCATTTATTAGTAGGGCCACTGGAGGGTGAACTCCCCCCCCCCGCCAGGTAGCACATTGTGCCTGGTCCACTGTCAAAAAGCTGATGCCAGTGTGCCATGAGATGAAAAAGGTTGAAGATCTCTGGCTCATCGTGTAAGCAGATCAAGGGCAGATGCTTCCTTTCAGCGTCATTCTCTGTCTGGGTATGTGTCTCTCCATGCCATGCCCATCTCTTTTTTCTTAGCTCTGTGCCCTCATCAGAAAGTTTGAGCATGCATTTCAAATGTGTATCTTACTATCCACAGACCTGGCCCCATGCAGAAGAAGGTTGGAGACCACCGATGTAGAGCAAAGAAGGGAGAACTCAGCCTTGTCACCCATCCTTTCCTCCCATGCAACTGTTGTTTCCTCTATACAAGACAGGAAGCAGTGAAAGGGATGCCCTTACCTTGTGATAGGACTTGTACAGAGGCAGGACATCTTTCTGGAAGAGGTTGCCCAGGAGCGGCCAGGGAGAGGGTCCAGGAGGCAGCTGCCTCTGCTTTCTGTTCATGTTGAAGATGGAGAAGAACAGGGTGAGGAGAACACAGAGAAGGAACAGAACTCCTATCCCGGCCATGTTCATCTTTCCTGTCACTCTTCTTTTGGCTGGGAATCCAAGGAACTGCAGAAGAGAGACTTGATGGAAGAGAAACTGCTTGCTGGAAACTCTACAAGACCCAACTTCACACTTTGTCCAACTTCTTCACTCTCTGTTATCTTTCTACTTAGTGTGTTTTGTTCTCTGTGGCCAAAGGTTATTAAAGCGCCTGACTCAAAAACAGGTTGATAACCCCAGCATTACTGAATGTTTACATGTAGGGTATCTGTAGAAGATTAACTGCCCAATTCTAAGTAACTTTCCAGGGCCAATGAGGCCACAATGCAGGTGTGAGGTAAGGGGGAAAAAATGTTCCCTCACCTTGAGGAGGCCTCTGTAATTCATCCACCACCACCCGATGCAGCATCACCCCATTGGCACAGCTGCATCAGCATGGGAAAGTTAGTATAGGATTGGGCAGCAAGTGAACTAATCTAAAGGGGCTCCAAGAGCCCTTCTTCCCTTCTTCCAAGGAGCTCAGGGTGGTGAACATGGCTTCTTCCTTCTTTCACCCTCACAACAACCCTGTGAGGTAGGTGAGGCTGAGAGATTAATGACTGGAACAAGGTCGCCCAGGAAGCTTCACAGCTGAGTGGGGATTCTGAACCTGGAGTGTTCAGATCTAAGACCAACTCCCAAACAGCACCATCCTGGCTCTTGGAAATCATCTGTCCATTTCTGATGGACAAAAACTGGCTCTTTCCCTGCTGCGTTCTGGATGTATGAAGATTATAAAACTTGCATTATTTTACTGGGGGTGGATGGGTGCTGGACAACCATGAGTCATCACGACTTTGACTACCGCTTCTTCCAGCTTCAGGTCTCTTTCGGCTTACATATGTAGCCCGAGACTCACACAGAATCTCAGATAAAACATTTTGCTGTCTACATCCTTATTGGTCCAACTGATTCAGAACCCTTAATGTTTTGTGCCAGATTTAGGGCGCAACCCTAAACTGAGTTAGGCTGGCCAGCACAAGGGAAACCGTATAGTATGTTTGGACTACACTCTTGGAGTCCGAGAGGCCAGCACACAGATGTGAGCCATCCTCCCTGACTCTGAGAGTAGTCCAAGCACTCTTTATGGTGGCCCTTGTGCGGGCCAAACTTAGTTTATGCTGGCCTAACTCCAGTTTAGGATTGCGCTGTTAATCACTTCCACTGTCTGCCTTGCATCACATGCCCATATTAACTTGACAGATACAGCAGGGGTAGTGAACTGGCAAAGAGATTGAGTAATAAATGGGGACTTCCCTGGTGTGACTCTCACCTCTGCCATGAATTCCAACTAGCCTTAAATGTTCCACCCCCTCAGTCCCAATTTGCAACCTGCAATATGGAGAGATTAATACTTGCTTTCATTGCAGGGTAGTTGTAAGGACAATACTGAGACAATGCATATGAAGTGCCTTGCATTTTCAAAAAGCAAAATACTTGCACTATAACAATAGTGCAGATTGCCAGATGAGAACTGCTAGATAGGAATTCTTGCACTAAATCAGGAAAAGGATTTAAAAGAGCTTTTATGAAAGCTTATTGGAAACCCTAGATGTGTGGCAGATGTTATGTCAGATGAAGAATTCTAGAAAAAGACATTACCCCGCCCCCAGTTTCTTTCATACAGTATATAGAAACATGTGTGACTATATCTTTGCTACTTTTGAAAAGAACAAATAAGTACTTTTAGTATCTATGTCATACACTCTTGGTTTTCTTGTACTAACTCTGTGCATGAATCAGATACGACAGGTCAGGGGAAGACTACAGTATCAAATGAGTATTGTGCTGATTCAGTGATAATCCCCACTTGCCCCCTATTTTGTACATAGTTCTCCCCTGCTTTGAACCTTTCTCAAACTTCTGGAAACTCAGGATTCTGAAGGGGTGCCAAGTCATCCGAAAACAGTAGCCATGCTTGTTGTGTGACTGTTGATTGTCTGAACGTCTGCTTCTTCTCCAATTGTCCACAAAACAAAGGATTTCGCTTGGGCCCAGCTCCCTGCACCATGAAGCCCACCTATTTCCAGGAGCAGGAAATTCAGGGACTTGGGTAACCCTCCAGAGCTCAATCCACAGATGCAATGTGGTTAATGTCCTCCAGTTCTTAAAAACAGGGCCATGTATCCCTCTTTATACATTTGCCCTGCTCTGATCCTGTGCAGGAGGCTGTATTGCCAAAGCCACTGCTCCAAACTTTCCTCCCAAATGCTATGGCCGCTTAGACTACTTAGTCACCCCAATACAGACAGTCCTGGCAATATCTACAAACTACCAGATCCCAGCACCAACAAAGAGTTCACCCCACCCAGTGGCTTGCTTGTAGGCCACAGGTCTCCTCCTGGAGCTTCAGAGCAGGTGTCCTTCAATAATGGCCAGTCCTCAGTCCAATAGTCCTTAGTCATTTGTCAATCAGTCAAACCAGTAAGTCAGTCCATGCATTAGTCCATATATCAGTTCACCACACCAGTCCATTGTCCAGTAAGCCAGTCCGTTAGTCAAGCCAGTAGTTCAGTCCAATATGTCAGCAAAACCTCCACACCATCCACCACTCTCTCCACAACTACAACCCACAGCTTCTCCTTCCTCCAGATGCTCCTTATATCCCTGCTACAAGCTCCTATGTGGCTGCAGCTGTGCAGCCCAGCCTCTGCTACCTCCCTGGTGTTAATCCTGCGTTACTTGTGCCAAGGGTCACTGTTGGCACCATCCACTGCCTCCTCGGGGTGATCTTCCGCGTTTTCCACTAGAGACGTGTGCCCACTCACCTTGCCTCATGCATGGGTTGTCAGGACTAGGACACTGGAACAGCACGAGACAGTAGGGCAGCGATCTTGCTAGTAAGTCATGGCAGGGTTCTTGTAAGGATGACATCAAGATAATACATGTGAAGTGCTTTGCATGCTTCAAAGTGCTGGATAAATGTTAAGTATTATTATTAGTATTATTAAGTAGTAGTATTATTAATAAGGCAGGCTCAGGTTAGACCTTTCAGGAAGCAAAAACATGTGATAGACATGTATGCTTCAGTTTTGTATTCCCATTGTCTAAACATTTTTGAGTCACATCAATTCTGGGGGGGGGGCAGTCATGGAGGCCTCCTCATAGACTTGCCAGGGGTCCCATATTTAAGATTTAAAAATTGTGTTCTGTATCAATGTTGAACGGGACATTAAAAACCCCATTCTAAAATTCTGCTGCTGTTGCTGCTTGCTGCTGCCTCGCCATGGCTAACTGCATAATTTTTATATTATATCTGGTAACCATGGAGTGGTTTGATAGGAAGCAGGACCCTGATACCTGTGAGTCCCTTATCTGTTCTTTCTAACTCTATAATGGTCTGGTTTGGTTCAGCGACTAAACAGGATAAGAATAGACTCCAAAGGACAGTCAAAACCGCAGAAAGAATAATAGGAGCCAGCTTGCCCTCTATGGATGATTTATATATTGCTTGGATGAGGAAGAGAGCAGAGAGGATTGTTGCAGATTGCTCTCATCCTGCCCGTAATCTGTTTGAACATTTTCCCTCTGGGTGTCGTTATAGGACATGGTATATTAGAACAACCAGGCACAAGAACAGTTTTTTCCCCTCATGCTATTGGGTTACTGAATAGCTGATTGTGTGTTATTGATTATATGTGGTATTGAGTGTATGTTGGTGTTCTGATTTGGATAAATTTAGTGGGGTCTTGTTAATGTGATGTATTGATAATGTGATGTTAATTTTGTTGTACTGTTACTTATTAGTTTAAGGTATGTGTGAGAGCTTTTGGGCCTTTTTGGGTATGTGTGAGAGCTTTTGAATATTATGATATAATATTCCATGTATGGCCAATAAAATTCCTTCCTTCCTTCCTTCCTTCCTTCTTGTCATTTTGAAAACCTGGCAAGTCAACCTCCTCAAGGTAAGGGAATGATTGTTCCCTTATCTTGAAGCTGCATTGCTGTTACTCTGGTGCTATAAAGTTGGTTCGGATTGTGCCCTAAAACGTATATCAAGAAAGGATGTTTATTAGAGAGCAATCTTTTTCATTCAGTAGAACCTGGGCACGCAAATATTAGTGTCAACATGCAGATAAAGGCCTTTAAAAAGACCTTCCGTGTCAGCGGTTCACTAGGTGGCACACGGTAACAAGTGCAATACACAATGGTTGGCAGCCAGCGAAGGAAGACATGGTGTTGGAACTCTTCCTGTCTGCCCTTCCAAGATCCCACTTAATGTTTCAGCAACTGTCTTTATCTCCTCGACTTATTTGCTCTCATGATATCAAGCTGTTGGAGTTTACCAGTCTCCAAAGCTGTGGGACAAAGTATACTGGTGTGAGAGCTCCAAAAACAGAGGTGAGATTCACAGAGAGAAGAGAGATGGCATAATTTGTCCAACTGGCCCCATATAAAAATGTGATTCAGAACAGTGGTTCTCAAACATTTTAGCACTGGGACCCATTCTTTAGATTGACAATCTGTGCAGGACCCACCGGAAGTGATGTCATGATCAGATATGCTGTCATTGTGATGACAGAGCCTGCTGCTTTCCTGAGAATGCAGCAATAAGCTGGGTTATTTTGCAGCCATTTTCAAATAACAAAGTGAATCACAAAGAAAAAAGCCTATTTACAACCTTGACACAAGCAAAACAACCACACAGCCTTTCCATTTTCCAGCATCCCATCATCCCTTATTTTCAGTATGACTGCTCTAAGTGCTTCATGACCCCCTGAAATTGGTCCCTGAAATCGTGACCCACAGTGGGTCCTGACCCACAGTTTGGGAACCACTAATCTAGAAAATTAGCTTCTCTCAGTGTATAGGGGGAAAGTATGAGTTCAATACAAATTTACTACCACAAAGGTAATTTCCAAATGTCTCAAGACAATAAATTGATAGCATTCTCCTAAGACATTGGGGCCAAGCTAGATACATGGAATATTGAGTGATAGAAGATCAGCTGCCCAATTTTTCAAGTACTGCATAAGCAACAGATCTGATCAGGGCCCTGCATTGCTGTTCTTCATATTTGAAAAGTCAAGTATGCAGGCCACCAGTTACACACTAGGGACGCAATCCTACCCAGCGCTGGATTGACAAGGCCGGCCGGCCGGCTGGCCAGCCAGCACCAAATCAAACGCTGGGTTGGGGAGGCTAGAGCCTCCCCGTGCCAAGGGTATTGGAAATTGCTTATTGGTGATGGGGGAAAGCAGAGTAGAGCAAGCAGCGGATTTTCCCCCTTAGGGCATCACCTCACGGGAACCTCCCCCACCCAGGCTGACTGCTGTCAACAAAAGACACATGAGGCAGAGGCTTGGTAAAGATGCATCGAGAAAGGATTTACTCACAGTTCCATCCAGTGCATATCTACAGCATCTGATTAGGAACAGAGGTATACTTGGAAGGCAATGCCCTTCAGCTGCATCGCTGTGCATGGAGGTGTGCTTAAGATGGCGGGGGCATCAGAGCCCTTGGTATGCACATCTTATCAGGTCAGTGGTCAGGAGACAAAAAGGACGTGCTCAGAGGAGAAGGGAAGGAAATAAGGTCAAGGCCACCACCACCACCCCCGCAGGAATCACAGGGAGGACAGGCAAGAAGGGTCTAAGTCACAGGACATCACATTTCCTCTTTTGGACATCGGACTGCCCCCTCTAGACAGCAGACGGAATTGTGCCAACTCCAACAAAGGGAACATTCATTCTCTTACTATAGGGGAGGCTCCAGCCTCCCCTATGCATTCCTCGGATCGGTGCCTGCTAAATAGCAGGCGCAGATCCGAGCAGACTGCGCAGCCCGAATTGGGGCCATGCGGCCTCTCAAGCAGGCTTAGGATGCAGCCATATGGCCGCCTCCCAAGCCCACCCTCGTCCCGCCCACAACCTCCTACCTCCCCACCAATCCCTGTCCTCATCGCACCAGCCGGTTTCGGTCGGTTCAAGGGAAGCTCCCTGTCGGCGCTCTCAAGCCGACACTATGAGTAGCATTGGCTTGAGAGCTTTAGCGCCGATGCTGGGGTGCTACTTGGCACCCCCACATTGGCGCTAATGACATAGCACTGACGCAACAACGTTGCATCAGCACTATGTGCATTATAGGATGGGGCTGCCTGTGTATCATCTAGTTTAAGGCTGCTCAGAGTGGTCGTCTGAGAACTGGTACTTATCCGTGAGCCATCGGATGCCAATCAGTGGCAAATTTCCAGGAAAGAAACAATGTTAATAATATGGCACAAAAGTGGAACCAGTCCCTGGCATATTGGGGAAAAAATGGCTAGTCCACCACATAGAGCACAATCCTAAACTGAGTTAGGCAGGCATAAGCTAAGCCAGCACAGTTTGGCCAGCACAAGGGCCACCATAAAGCATGTTTGGACTACTCTCGGAGGATGGCTCACCTCTGTGTGCTGGCCTCTCTGACTCTGAGAGTGGTCCAAACATACTTTACCTTGTCCCTTGTGCTGGCCAGACTTTGCTAGCTTAGCTTATGCCGGCCTAACTCAGTTTAGGATTGCGCCCATAATATAGTTTGAGAAGCATGATCAAGTTGATCTACTGAACACAAAGAGTCCAGCATTCTTCTCAGCAACTTGGGACTGAGCCAAGATTTTCAGGGGCAGAAAGCCTTTTGCAAAGAGCTCTTCTGTATTTTTCATGCCTAATGAAGGAAATCTTGAGTAAATTAAGTTCTTAGCTAGTAGATAGTCTGTGCTCTGTCACTATGGATGGCCTATAGTAGCACATTGTGAAAGACCACAATATCTTGAGGAGAAAGGATGGCATATATAACTTCTTTGGGATGTCTAGTCTGCTGCTTGAGGTGGCCTGACTGTTAACCTATGTTGCTGATGTTATTAAATAGAATTGCTGAGTTCATGCTGACTAGTTTTTGGAATCCAGCAAAGGGCAATTAATGATTATCAAGATGATGCCTCTTTTATTGTTTACTGTATCTAGAATATTCCAGACATTGTTTCAAGCCTGCTAGAGGGGGAAGGCACAATAGATTTTGAGAACGAAATAAGAACGCCTCTTCCACCACATAAATGACATCAAAATCATTAATTGGGGCCACCTAATTAGGGCAAGCATGTTGTCTTCAGGTGTTTCAACTCCCTGGGACCCTTGTCAGATGTTGGACTCTTTGGTGTTGTAACCCTAAGCAGCAAGACAAGTATTACGCACGATTGGCTGTTGGAGTCCATCCGTTGCTGAAGAGGAGTCAGGAGGCGTGCAGAGGATGTCTGAGAGCAACACAAAGCAATATGTCCTTCTGTGTATTGCTCATCCTGCTTGTATTCTTTTGAACCTGGACTTATTCATATCTTGCTTTAATAAATGTGGAGTTACTCATATCTCACTTTAATAAATAAAAATTCTTCTTCACTCACTGGCATATTCAATGCCTTCATATTTATTTATTTTTTAAAAGAACCATTGCCCCTGTGGCAGGTCATGGCTGTGCTTACCCTAGGGCTGTGCTAGGGCTGTGCTGTGCCCTAGCCGGGTGAGGAAGCCAGGGCCCCAGACTGCACCCTTTCCCAGAGAAGCAGGGCAATTCATTCCCAAACACACACAACTATGCAGGCAGGCAGGCAGGCAGGCAGGCAGCCAGCAGTTGGGTGGGGGCTATCTGGTTTTTCGCACAGTGCCACATGTGTGATTATATGCCTCTGGGGCATAAGTCGTGGGTGTGTCCTCAGTGCACGGAACTCCAGGGACACAGGGAATGGGTCTGCTCCCTAAAGGCCTTGGTTGCGGACCTGGAGAAGCAGAGGCAGGCAGAGAGGGACCACTGTGAGACTTCTGGGGACTTGCAGGCTTCCTCCAGCCCTCAGAGAGGCAGCTCATCAGCTGCCAGGGAAAGAAGTCTCTGGGCTGGAGGGCATCAGCCTGGAACAAAGGGAATCATTCCCCCAGCGGGGGCCCCTTCTTCCAGTGACGGCCCCGCATCCAGTCACACTAAAAATGCTCCTCGGCGGGAAGGGAATCATGGGCTCCTTGTAGTGCGTTATTCTATAGTTAGGAATATAGAGGGGGGTCTGTGATGGATGTGAGGACCGCATGGTGACATGTCTGCCTGGTGCGAAGGTTGCGGACATCCCGTCTTGTCTAGATAGGCTGGAAGGGAGTGCTTGGGAGATAGCAGTTGTGCTTCATGTTTGCACCAGCGACTTGGGGAAATGTAGCCAGGAGGTCCTGGAAGCCAAATTTAGGTTGCTAGGCAGGAAACTGGACCCCCAAAGTAGCACTCTCAAAAGTGCTACCTGTTCTGCGCACAGGGCCAGCTAAGCAGGCAGGGCTCAGGGGCAGTGGTGTCATTCAAATGATTTAGGAACAGGAACTCACTTTTGATTGGCACTTGTCGGGAACCCAGAACCAGCCATGGAGCCCATTAGGATCCGGAACGCCCATTCTGGTCCGTTCCCCCTGAATGACATCACTGCCTTCGCCCCCCTAGGAATCCGGAGTCGCTCCCTTTAACCCTCTGAGGTCCAGCCAACCAAGAAGAAAAGCTCTTTGCAGAGGAATTGGGAGGGGGGGAGGGAGAGTGAAGTGGGCGGAGTCAGCCCTAATTTTAACTAGTGGAACTGAGTTCCCCCGCGTTCCCCCTGCATGACATCACTGCTCAGGGGTCTCAATGTGTGGATGAGACGGTGGTGTCAGGAGGAGGGGTTTAGATTTGTTAGGCACTGGGGAACATTCTAGGACAAGCTGAGCCTGTACAAAAGGGACGGGCTTCACTTGAACCAAAATGGAACCAGGCTGCTGGTGCATAACATTAAAAAGGTGACAGATCAGCTTTTGAACTGACCCCTGGAGGAAAGTCAACAGGAGCCGGATGGACCACATCTCAAAAAGGACATAGTGGAGCTGGAAAAGGTGCAGAAGAGAGTGATGAAAATGATTACTGGGCTGGGGCACCTCTCTTATGAAGAAAGACTGCAGTGTTTGGGGCTCTTCAGACTAGAAAAAATGCCCCTGAGGGGGGACATGATTGTGATGTACAAAATTATTCATGGGAGGTATAGATAGAGGGATGTTCTTTTCCCTTTCTCACACCAGAACCAGGAGACACCTACTAAAATTGAGTGTTGGGAGAGTTAGAATGAATAAAAGGAAATACTTTTTTACCCAGTGGGTAATTAATCAGTGGAACTCCTTGCCACAAGAGGTGGTGACAGCATCTGGCCTAGGCACCTTTAAAAGGGGATTGGACAGATTTCTGGAGAAGTCTATCGTTGGCTATAGGCCATGATGGGTTCTGCAACCTCCTTACATTAGTAGTAGGCTACTTCAGAATGCCAGGTTCAACCGAGTGGCAATGGGATGCAGGCATCTTGTTGTCTCATCTGCTCCCCGAGGAATCTGATGGGCCACTGTGAGATACAGGAAGCTGAACTAGATGCGCTTTGGGCCTGATCCAGCAGTGCTCTTCTTATGTTCTTACCTTTTCCTTCCCTAGGGCTGAGCCAAAGGAGCAAACTCTAAAGCAACTTTACATTTGGGGTTAGACTAAAAGCCCTGGCAATAAAACCAATGTCAGGCCTGTGGTGTTGTTATTCAGAATATTTGGATACCATCATCTACCAAAAAACGGTTCTCACAGCAGTTTGAACCAACTGGCTCGGAACTCAGATGAAGGAGAAGGGAAGAAACGGATAGATGCTCACTTGCCTAACATGGTGTTAAGTTTTAATATTTGAATACATGCTAGACAAATGTGGCAGGATGCTTGCGTGCATTGTGTGTGCAACAGATGGTGGCTGAAGACATCATCTGTTGTGGCTGAAGGGGGTGGATTCCCCAGCTTTGAACCTGTCTATGTTTCCTGTGAGCTGCCCTTCAGTTCAAAGACCTCCAGTTCTGAGCACAGAGCAGGTAAACAATGTCAGTGACCGATGGTTAAAAAACCAGGACAGGTGATTAAGAGACAGGCGATCAATCTGTGCTGGACAGAAGGTCACGTACCAGTGGAACTGCTCCATCTGCTTGGGAGAAGGAAGAGGCAACACTGAGCTGGCAGTGGCCAAGGGCAGGATATTCCAGAGGAGCAGAAGGCAGAGAATCAGGGCTATGAAGGAAGGCAGCAGCATGGCATTACAATGGACACTGCTGCCCTAAGACAGAGGGAACATGGGCACATCAGCAGTCTGGCCACCACTGGAGTTGGCTGTTCCAGATGGATGCCTGCGTGGGTATGCTTGGACAGGGATGGGACAAATCAGCCAAGGGAGCAATCCTAACCTGCACTGGAACAGGCAGGCGGGTTAGGAGGTAGCTGGAGGCTGCCTTGGGGTTAGCCCAGCTGCCCCAATAGGGCCACTTGGACCTGCGCCAGTGAACTTGCTAGCGCAATCCGAGCAGCCAGTGCAAGGCCGACCAGGCCAGGGATGGGGGTTAGGCTCTGGCATCAGTGCTGGATCCTGTCTCCACCCACCTCCCCAGACTGACTGGCTTTTTTTTTTCTTTTTTAAACACAAGGAGGACAAGCGCAGAGAGTGGTATTATGTGTATTTTTATAGGGTGCATTTTATAGGCTGCATTTGTAGACGTGCGTGTTTTTTTAAATGAAAGCTAGTAATTTGGGGCTTTGAATGACTGAACTGGGCAGCAATGCATGGGGATGCATGGGCAGGATCTGGGCAAAACCTGGCCAAGCAGGCATTAGGCTAATCACACCTGTACATCAGCATGTACATCAAATAGATTTGGCCTGATCTGAAATGTGAGAAGTGGGTGATGGTGGTGGTTACATAGCTATTTATTACTATTTGTAATCCTATACCCACTTACCTAGGAGAGACCCATTGAACTCAACTTCTGAGTAGACACAACTAGGCTTGTGCTGACAAGCATTTGCGACCTGGTGGCAGAAAGCCAAACTCCAGCCTTGACTACTTTTCAAAGACTGTGGAGATGGGGAGGTCATTCCCCCCCACTTACACTATTCCACAGTAGTCACTGCTGCCAATAGAGATGCTGCCATGCTTTATCAGAATTCTGCCCCTACTCAATGGCGAAGAGATGACTTCTCTATATTATGACGAAGCCTCCCAGTGAAGAGGTGGAACAGGGGCTGTGAGATGGACAGAAGGAGCCTGTCACGCCGTCACCAAACATGCCTCCTTCACAGCAGTGGCAGGCCTAGAGGGGGGGTCTAGAGGCTCACGGGGGCCAGATCGGCAGTGGAGCTGCCACTGCCGCTCACCCCCCCACCTGGTAGAAAAACTGAAATGCACAAAACTTGACACTGCTATTTGATTATCTTAAATACAGGTTCGCTGTTGGTATCTGTGGGGATCCACTCCTAAACCCCTCATGGATATGGAAATCCAAGGAGGGGCCCTCAGAGGACTTCTGGATGTGACCATAGGGCAGAAGATTTAGCCGAGAGGGTTAATGCCTCCGTTTGCCTGAAGATAACAGCTGAAGATCTGAAGGTCATGAGCTCCAGACTAGTCTCGAGGCAGACCTTGCAAACTGCGGCTGATTAAAAGCTGAGTTCCAGCTGCCACGTGGGAGGAGGAGTGCGCTGAAGTCAGCTGCGTCTCTGGTGGGAGCAGGGAAGCCTCTTATCAGCCAGCAGAAGACAGACGGGTGGATAAGAAAGAAGGCTAAATCCAGAAAGAAAGATCTGTACGAGTGTTGTTCTTGAAAGATAGAACATTTCTGTAAATTGTAAAAACCTTCGGGTTTGTGAATAAAAGTCTGCCTATGTAAACCGCCTTGAGTTACAGTCATTAGAGAATTCTAGTGATCTTAAGAAAGGCGGTATATAAATACATGTATTATTATTATTTTATTATTATTTGGAGGTGTTCTGAGGTGCGTGGAGGCCATGTGCAGCCTCTGCGCACCTATGAAGGCCACCTGGAAGCTTCTGTGAGGCACTTCTGGTGTTGTCAGCAAATGCAGGAGAGCTTCTGAGGCGGGGGGGGGGGTGCGTGCGGTCTCCACGTGCCTCAAAAGGCCTCCCGGAGGCTTCTGCGCAGCATTTCTGGTTTGCTGGAAAAACAGAAGTGCCTGGAAGGCCTTCTTTTTTAAAAATAAAAAAAATTATTATGTATATAGGCACAACATAGGGAAAGGGTTACACAAGGTATACACAAAAGGTCAAAAACCAGGTCACAGCATATTTCTTCCACTCTCCTATCTATCTAAAGCATTCAACAGAACATTTAATCTTTAACATTTATCTCACATTTAAGAAACTTATCTTTCTTCTCCCTTTAGAACATCTCAAACTAACTTTAAAATTTCTGACTCTAATAATATCTAACTACTGATCCAATCATAGAGAGGCTTCCAGTAATTGCTTATTTTCTCCAAATTACCATCTCTCAATCTTTCAGATAGAATATCCATTTCCGCTGCTTCATATATTTTATCTGGCTGGGAGGCCGTCTGAGGTGTGTGGCAGTAGCTCTGCCAGTAGCTCTGGGTGTGCTTCAGTGATGCCTGGAAGCTGGACAAACGGCAGATTTGCTATTCCAAGGAATCTGACTCGGAGGTTGGGCACCCCCACAAGCCTTCAGAACATTTCTCATGTTACACTTGGCCAGGTGGTGGGTCATGGCTTCATGGCAAATCTTCTTTAGCTCAACTCCAGGGAGTCTTCTGGGAAGGCAGCTCTGACGTCTAGCTTCATCTTCCATTGGGGCAACACGTGGTGGAAACGGTGGGCTTCCTGGAAGGCTTGGGATTTCATCGCCTGCCAAAGTGCTGCTCAAAGCGCAGAGCGAGTCCAAGGATGTTTTTGACAACAGAGGTTGGCATCTAATGGACACAAAGATAGACCAGGCATTAGAACTCCAACTCATTGATGAGCAGAAATGAAATAGAGCTGAGCATTGCAGAGGCTTCTTCCAGGTGCCCTCCCAGAACCCTGTGCCATGAGCTGTGAAATGGGTTCATCCGTCTAGATGTAGGAAGTGATGTCAGGGCAGAGGTAGCCACAGAAGGGACAAAAACATGGCAGGAATAATGTTCGTGTGATGTTTATATCCGCCACACATACAAGGAAAGAAGTGGGTCTAAGATTGATGCTATGGGGTAGTGGCTCTCTGTGAGCACAGCGAAAGCGGGCACTAATTACTTCCCTCTTGCAGCCTTCTTCCTACACGTTGCTGTAGTTTATGATGGGTAGTAGATCAATAATGCTGCAAATACAAAGGACAAATTCATATTCCAGGACTCCTATTTCTGAAATTTGCCACCGTGCCTAAAAGTGAACAGATTCTATAGAAAAGGGGTCTCCAGACCCCAGCTGTGGACCATATCCGGCCTTCTGGAGGATTTTACCTGGAGCTTCCCCAGCCACTCCAAGTTAAAAATAGCTCAAAAGATGCACTTCTGGGTTTCCCAGCATGGGCATATACCACGTTTGGCCACGAGAGGCACTGAATGCAATGCAATGTAGTGGGAAATCTATGCCGCCACATTGCATTACATTCAGCACCTCTAGCGGCTGAACGGAGGCCTGGAATACATAAATTGGGGCGCAGGGTAAGGGCAATGCAGCTCCAAGGGGAGGGAGCTGTCACGGGGCCGGGCAGCCCCTTGATGCTGACCCCCCAGCAGGCCAGCTGCGCCCACCCTCGAGAGGGGCTGGCGACGGGAAGGGGCCGATCCCCGGGCAGAACGAGGGGTCCTGACCGGCAGCCAGCTTGGGAGGGGCCGCGACAGAGCCTCGGCCGAGCCCAGACTCGGCTCCGGACTGGGTAAGGCTGCAGCCCCAGGCGGGATCCGGCGAGACCCCTGAGGGGCACAGGGCCTGGTTGGCAGAGGAATGCCCGGCTGGCCGGGGGGTGGGGTCACGCCAGAGGCCCCCTGGGGCCCTGGACGAGGTCTGACAGTCTGACAGCCCCAGTCGTCCTCACACCCCGCACAAGGGCAGCAGGCTGGGCTGGGAAAGGGCCTGGTCCTGCAAAGAGGGAGGCTACACAGGAGCAACCCCTGTGGGTGGAGCCCTTAACTTGGCTTGCTGGCTGGACAAGAGAGGAAAGGGGGGGGGAATGGGCGTGACCAGGAAGAGGCGGGGCTAGCCAAGAGCTCCCTGAGAGGCCTGGAAGGCCTGACGGGCAGAGAGAGGGGGTTCCTCTCCCAGTACAGGGTCTGCAGCCCAGGGAGACGGATCCAGGGAGGCCGCCAGCATCCTGAGCCAGGCCTCTGCCCTGAAGGTGGAGGATCAGGGCAAAGCAAGGGGAGAACCACCCCTGGGCGGCGTGGCTATTGGAAGTGCCCGGTGCAACTCCTTGGAAACTGGGGGCCTGTGAAGTGAACAAGGCCCGTGAATGTTAAATATTTGGCCAAAATAAACCGGCTGATACGCACCACCTCGGCTAGGCCTCCGTTTGTACGATGCCAGGGATCATCCGACGCCTGGGTAAGCCACTCCAGAGGGTCCCACACAGAGCGGGTAAGGCCAGGAGCTGCAATGGACACAACAGGAACAAACCTTCCCTTACCTTGAGGAGGCCACCGTGACTGAGCCCCCCTCCCCCCCCAAGTGCAGGATGCAGCACATGCCCCATTGGCACAGCTATGCCAGTGCTGGAAAGTTGGTTAGGACTGCACCATTACGGTTAATGTGTATGTTAAACTTATACGGAGCAGAAAATTTTGTGATTTTGTGATTCGCATTGTAGGTAGCTTGATGCTTTTTCAAAATCCAGTCCACCCTCTTCCTTTGCAAGTCATTTTGCCCTACGCTCCCCTCCCCCTTTATTGTATTCTCCCGCCCACTTAATGCATTCAATCAAACTCTCAGCAACTGAAAAGGGAGTGAAGAGAAGCCAGAGATTCTCTGCTCTATGGGAGAAGCAAAGCAGACTGGGAGGTGTTTGGGAAGCTCAGCTTCAGGGCGAAGAGAGAAATGTTCAGGTCCTCTGCTGCCACCTAATGGTCTAGTAGAGAATAACCAGGAGCTTGGTGAAACTACAGTTTTGTTGTTGTTCAAATCGTGTCCAACTCTTCGCGACCCCATGGACCACAGCACGCCAGGCCTCCCTGTCCTCCACTAGCTTCCGGAGTTCACCCAATTTCATGTTTATCACTTCGGTGACACTGCCTAACCATCTCATCCTCTGCCGCCCCATTCTACTTTTGCCTTCAATCTTTCCCAGCATGAGGGTCTTTTCTAAAGAGTCCCCTCTTCTCATGAGGTGGCCAAAGTACTTGAGCTTCAGCTTCAGGATTTGTCCTTCCAAGGAGCAATCAGGCTTGACTTCCTGGAGGATTGACCGATTGGATCTCCTTGCAGTCCAGGAGACTCTCAAGAGTCTTCTCCAACACCATAATTCGAAAGCATCTATTCTTCGGCGCTCTGCCTTTCTTATGGTCCAGCTCTCACAGCCATACATTGCTACTAGGAAAACCATAGCTTTGACTATGCGAACCTTTGTTGGCAGGGTGATGTCTCGGCTTTTGATTAAGTTGTCTAGGTTCGCCATAGCTTTCTTCCCAAGAAGTAAATGTCTTTTAATTTCGTACTTACTGTAAATTTCCTCCTTCGATAGAAGGGTCTTTTTTTGAGGGCAGGAATATATGACCCATGCTCTTGTTCTAATCTAGCCACTTAGGTTTTAAATGTCAAAGTCAGCACTTTGAACTGATCAGAGATAGAAATGGTAGCCAGTGTAGCAGTTATAAGATCAGAGTAATATGCTTCGATCTTTAGGCGCCAGTTAAAACCCTGGTACCTGCATTTGGACCAAAATGCCTTCAAGGGCAGCTTCCCACAGGGTGCAATACAGTAGTCTAACCTGGAAATGACTAAAGTATGAATGATATTGGCCAGGTCTGTTTCTCCAGGACAGGGAGCCAATGGCAGGCAAGCCAAAGCTGGTGGCATTCATAGCCACTGGACCAATCAGGGATGGATCCAGGAACACCCCCCAAGCTGCAAACCAGGTCTGAAACCCCTGCAATCTGTTCTCAAGCATACTCTCTTCCCAATGACAGTGGGAGCGGCATTACAGAGAGCACCAGCCTGAGAGCAGTTGTAACCCTGGAATGGTGCCTATGGTGGTTACTGTAACATCTGAAGGGGGTTATGAGTCATAGCTTGTCTTTAAAGTTTCCGAATCTTACACTGAAGTTTTCATTGCGCTGGTTTGCTGTGCTATGGCAAGTCAAGTGCCCTCTAGTGGTTTGTGCCTGCTTCCACTGTAACATCTAACAGCCTACTCCAATGGCAAGCAGCTCCTTTGGGCGAGCAGTATGTGCTACTGAAGCTTTTTTTCTCTTTCAGTAGGGCTGATTTGAAGTCATTTAGTTCTCCCTGTCCTGGTATTTTAAATTTGTTTCCAGGTTGATAGCATCCATAATTGGGGAGAGATCTTGTCCAGGTTGCTACCCCATTGCTATTTTGTGTCCTGCTTTTTTTCCCCTTTGTCTGAAGCATTGTGGTCACTAGTAGGCAACTATCCCTATGATCAATTCCAGGTTCAACAGGCACCTGCAGGAGATGCTGTAGGAGGATTTCTTGCTACAGGCAGGAAATCTGTACTAGATGGTCTAGTACTGTACTAGAAATTTGAACTATGTTTCTAAGGGCGCAATCCTAACTTGGAGTTAGGCCGGCACAGTTAGGCCAGCGAAGTTTGGTTGGCAGCAGGTCTACTGTAAAGCCACTCTCGGGATCAGGGAGGATGACGCACATCTGTGTGCTGGCCTCTGACTCCAAGAGTGGTCCAAACATACTTTATGGTGTCCCTTGTGCCAGTCAAGGGACACCTAACTCCAGGTTAGGATTTTGACCTAAGTGTGGGATCTGAGTTACTTTGTCTTGGGAAATTTTTATCCAATGTATGTATTGCATGTCCTCGTTTTGATTGTTGATTTCCCAGGCATGCTCCTGCAAAATTGCTTGCTTTAAAGCACTTCATGTATAAGTTTGCTAGGCTTTCCTCTGGGCTTGCGTGCTGTAATGCAAACATGCCAGGTTTGTGTATTTCCTGCAAACCTCTTTTTCTCTGCTGTCTGTAACTGATAACCTTTTCACCAGTGTTGTGGTGATAAATTTTAAAGTGCAAGGGCTCATTAATATACACATCTCTCTCTCTCTCTCTCTCTCTCTCTCTCTCTCTCTCTCACACACACACACACACACACACACACACACACACACACACACACAC
>JAJKFI010000120.1:28661-42525 GCA_029204185.1 Lerista edwardsae
CACACACACACACACACACACACACACACACACACACACACACACACACCTTTATTAGAATGCTGTCTTCTCCTGCCACTTAGTACCATCCTTATAAAGCATCAATCCCACCATTTCATTTTAATTTTTCTGAAAGCAAAGCAAGGCTTCTTCTGTGCCAGCCAATTAGCATGGTGGTAATTTCTTTGATAAACCAAAGTGTGGCCTTCTTCAAGCCTTGTGGGATCTGATACCTCTTGCCACCAGTCCAAATCAAAAGTCATGGCCATATCTTCCTGGCAGGGCACCCAGAATCATGTACACATCTATCAGGTCACCTAATCAGGTCACACATCACCTATCCAAATCAAGGGTAAAAAGAGGTTGTCGGGCAACATTATTATTCTGGAGTTTCACTGCTACATTCAAGCTGCTTTTGTTAGATTTGATTGAGAAGGTTTCAGTGGGCTAGGTAGTTTCATTAGTTTATATCTCCCTCTGCCCGTTGTTACCAATAAATAACTTAAAATGGGGTGGAGGCGCTGGAATGCATTGGGGTCTAAGACAAGTCAATACCTTATTTTTTATAATGTTTGGGATAGCAACTCTGTAAGTGGCTGGAAAACTTATATATCCTCCCAAAGTCTTGTGGACTCTGTTCAGAATATAGTCCCTTTGGTAGCTCCACTGGGGTCCTCCTCTTGGGCTGGGCTTGGAACCTGCTCTGCTCCATTGGCCAGCTCAGACTGCTGCCGCGCCTTGAAAGCAACAGCGTGCAGGCACAGGGATAATCACAGCCAGGCTCTGATCCCATTGTCTAGGCTCAACGACGTACACTGAACACCTTCTGCGTTCCAAATTCATTTCTTTCTCCTTCCCTCCTATTGCTTAGAGAGCTCAAAGAATTACTTGCTCTGAACTAGAAAATCCAGGAACTGGAAGCTGCCTGTGGATTACTATAATCTTTATAACCGCTGGGTCCCAATCCCCTGCCCTCCAGGTGCTGCCTTTTGTCTCTTGCAAGGCAAAAACTGCATTAGCATGGCTGGGATGGAAAGGGGGTTGGGTTAGGACTGTAGGAGGATAAATGTTCCTTGCACTCACTTCCACAGCAGTGTGGAATGTTAATTCAAATTGATCCCCAAGCACCATAAGTGATTGTGCTTGGGAGAGTTGGGAGGTGAGCTCATGCTGCTCCTGAAACAGCAGGACAACTACTCTGGGAGGAGGACCTACCATTCCCACGAAGGGTGGGGGGGGGAGCAAGAGAGGGGTTGCAGTCAGAATAAAGCACTGTGCAGTGCTTTGTCTCAATAATACTAAGTACTCTGCCACATGAGCATGAGTTTTGCAAAGCCCCATTCTTCCATTATTAAAGCACAGGACTGTTAGGGCTGAATCCTACCCAACTTTCTAGCACTGATGCAGCCATTCCAAAGGGGCATGTGCTGCATCCTGCAGTGTGTGTGTGTGTGTGGGGGGGGGGGGATAATCATGGAGGTCTATGGGAATCATAGGGGTAATCATACAGAAACATTTGTTTCCTTACGTTGAAGCTGCATTGTGGCAGCACTTTCACTGGAAAGCTGGATAGGATTGGGCCCTTAGACTGCTAGAAATTTATACTAAATTTTGGAGCCTTGGTTACATTATGTACATTCTGACAATCTGCCATAACTACAATCTTAGGCAGTCCTAATCTGGAGAACAAGAATTGATCCCTGTGTGAAATACATAATTATTTAAATTGTTCGATTGTTTAAATTGCTATGCAGGAAGCACGACTAATATGTAAATACAATTCTTACCTTATCTCTACAAGAATGCCAGGTGAGACTGAACATTATTAAGCCCAGCTGTTCTCTAACCCAATAGTTCTCAAACTTTTTAGCACCGGGACCAACTTTTTAGAATGACAATCTGTCCGTGACCCATTGGAAGTGATGTCATGGCCAGAAGTGCCGTCATTGTGACGCCAGAGCCTGCTGCTTTCCTAATGATGCAACAATAAATTGGGTTATTTCTCAGCCATTTTCCAATAGCAAAGTGAATCAGAAAAAAGCCCATTTACAACCTTGACACAAGCAAAACAACCACACAGTCCTCCCCCTGTCCAGTGTTCCATCTTCCCATATTTTCAATGATGGCTGTGACAGGTGCTATATGACCCACCTCAAACTGGCTTCTGACCCACTTTGTGGGTCCCGACCCACAGTTTGAGAAACACTTCTCTAACCACTCAAGTCACAGAGAGCACTCCATGGCACATTCAGCATCTTGTAACATCACAAATCTGGTGACAATGAGACTTTAATCCCAGGGAGCAGAGAGTCCCATCCTTTCTCTCTTCCATAGTGCCACTCTGAGGCCAGCTGAAGTAAAAACAAACAAACACTATGGTAGGGGGAAGGGATCCTTACTAGCAAAGAAGGAATAAGTATTATCACATTACAATGTTTATTGCACAGTCTCAAAGGTAGAGCAGCATCTGAAAGAGAAACACACAAATGGTTGCCAACCATCTCATCCCAGGAGACTCCTGTGCATTTGCACTTTATCTGACACTCAAATTGCAGGCATCAGTGAAGCCTGGCATTGCCAGTTAGTTCACTGTCTGTCATGGAGTTTGCAAGCAACAGAGGCCTGTCTGGAGCAAATATATCAGCGACTCCACAGAGGAATAGCTGGGATCACACTGGTCATTGCTGCAAGGCATGCTAGTTGGCTTGGCTTACCCGTGTTTTCTTCTCCTGTTGGACGGCTGCCTGTGGACAGCAAAGAGAAACACAGAGAGCCTAGCCAGACATAGACAGCACCATCAGCCACACATGCTTTCACAATTGGAATGCACACTCTGTGAGGAAGTGTGGTGTGACCTGAATGCACATATAGCCACACCCTATTGATGGGAGGGCAGACCACACATGCGGTACATCTGTGAGAAATCTCATCTGTGAGTGTCAACCCGTGGATTTGCAATCACACGTTCACTCCAATCCAGGGGGTTATCTGTGGGAAAAGCCATGCTAGTTCCTCCTCTGGCACTCTCAATCATCCTTTGTCTCACCTCCTCTAAGGACTCAGAACCCATGGATAGCAGAAAACCTTGCAATGAATTAGGTCTAAATAGCAGCAAGTGTCTGCTCTCTCTTAGAGCACAATCCTAACCTGGAGTTAGGCTGGCACAATTAGGCCAGCAAAGTTTAGCTGGCAGAAGGGCCACCATAAAGCATGTTTGGACCACACTTGGAGTCAGAGAGGTGCACCATCCTCTCTGACCAGACGCGTACCAGGGTGAAATCGCGCCCAGGGCACGCAACGTCATGATGTCATGACGTCGTGACGTCATGAGGTTGTGGGGTGTGGCTTCTGTCCGCCATGTCAGCTAACATGGCGGGCAGAAGCCAAGCCCCGTCTCCTTGTTTCGCCGGTCGGGCACTTTAAAGTGTTCTGCGGCGGCCAGGAGGGGAGATGCTGGCGCGCCTCCTGCCTCAGGAGGGCGTGGCGACGGCTTCCCCGCCCTGGCTGCCAGCTTATCCCGACTGCTGCTGGCACTTTAAGGCTGGCGGGAGCCGGGAAAAGCCGGCAAGGGGCGAGCGCGGTTCCTCCCAGCGGGCAGGGAATCAGAGGCAGGGGGAAGACGCAGCTTTCCCTTGCCTCTGATTTGCAGATGGGGGGCGTGTGGCGCCGCGGCTTGCCGGCTTTTCCTTGCTGCCGCTGGCCTTAAAGTGCCAGCGGCAGCCAGGAGAAGCCGGCAAGCCACGGCATGTGGCGCACCTTGGGCATTGCGAGGCGGGTCTAAGGGCCATGGGCGCCCCCCAGGCAAATGGCGTCCCTGTCTCTTGCCCCCCTTGCCATACCCTAGAAATGCCCCATCTCTGACTCCAAGAGTGGTCCAAATGCGCTTTACGGTGGCCCCTTGTACCAGCCAAACCTGGCTGGCCTAACTGTGCTGGCCTAACTCCAGGCTAGGATTGTGCCCTTAATGAACACCAAGTATACCAACCATTGTGGCTACTGGCCAAACACTCATCTGGGGCCTTTCCCCCCCCCCCCCAAGATTACAGTATTGTTGCATGGGAAGAACAGCCATTTCTCACAAATTTCTACTCTCAAACTGTCAATTCTCTCCCATTAAGGGAGAGCAGGGTAATGCTCTGCGGCTCAGAACAAACATGCAAAAAACCACATGGAAATCAGCACTCCCCACAGACGTAGTGTGCATTTGGAGACAAAGCCCACATGAGCCCACATCTGTGAGGGTCCCCCACCACCACTAGAATAAGCCAAATACCTTTTCTTCTTCTTAATCTGTAAGTTCAGAGTTAACTACATGGGGTTTGAACATATGGTTGAAACACAGGGTTTTCTATTGGGTTGGTAAAGTGGAAGTTCCACTTGGAGCAAAATCCCTGTAATAAGAATTCTAAGAAGACAAAGCCTAACTACTGTATCTTGCCATACATGTAATAAGGAGGCTTGTGGTTTGAGCAAGGTGCGCTCCTTGCATGCAAAATGCCCATTCCCCAGTGATCCCATCACCACAAGGGTTTTAGTGCTGGAGTTGGTATACTGTGATTGGTTGCAGTGTAATGTGTATCCAGTGTTCCATCATAGGAAAATAAGACAGGGCAGTCAGAGTGGTGGGAGTTGAGATTTTTTGGTGACTTTTCCTTCCCTGTTGATTCTGATGGCTTTGAAAATCCCTGCATCAGCTCTGGTGTTTGTATGGTATGCTGACATTTGCAGTGTATTTGTTGTCTGATGGGAGGGTTAGGATAAGGCTTCTCCTTGCCGTGCCTCTGTCCCTCACATGTTGCCATTCCATTTGGGGGATATGCGCTGGCTGCAGTTGCCCTGGAGGTACACTGGTGCATCAGTGTGGAAATGGAGCCACTATGGCAGGACTGTTTGTTGCACCAGTATAGGTTTCATTGCACCAATATCTGAGGAGAAGCACCATATTCTATACCAAGGGTTCCCAAACTTTTTCGACTAGCAGTTCCCTTGACCTACTGGGCCACTGACCATGGTTCCCCATTAGAGCTACAATTCTATACATTGTATAGGCTGGCAGGTGTTTTTGTTTGTTTGTGCATATTCCTTGGCTCCCCTGGCTGGTTTCCATGGCTTCCCTGGGAGCCATGGCTCAGTTTGGGAACTACTGTCCTATACCACTGAAGTATTTCAGAAGTATTAAATTGCAGCCTGACAGTCCAATCCTAACCAGCTGGCCTGCACCATATCTAGCTCCAGTTAGGAGGCAGCTGTGACACAACTCAGAGTAAGGAGACGTTTGTCCCCTTACCCCAGGTAAAGCTCCAGCCATCCCTAGGGGGCTACTTGGATCTGCCACAGCGAAATTTGCTGGAGCACATCTAAGTGGCCCACGTAGGGTTGAGAGTTAGGATTCAACCGAAGTGCTGGATTCTGGCTCCACCCCCTTCTCCACCTTCCCAGAGTCCCTGGGCCAGCCTCAACTCACCCCTCGCCAGCTGAGATCCAGCGCCTCCTTGCATCGGCCTAGCTTGCTTGCAAGTCATTGCGAATGTGCTTTGTGGCACATTCACAACACTCCTAAGCTGGGGCTAGGGACGTGCGCTAGCCTAAGTCATAGTTAGGATTGTGCCCTGAGAAGCTTAGGCTGCAGTCCTAAGCACACCTTTACACACCACTGAATTTGCTTCTCATCACTTTTGAATAAACATACTGTAGATTGTGCAATTCCTGCTTTGATTTTATCTGCTGCTGCTAAGACTTTTACATTTTACTGCCCTGCCACTGTTTCTGTTTGTAGGAGCTTATTTTATCTGAGGTTAAAGCCTCAGATAAAGATATCAAAATTGAAATAAAATTTTGTCTTATTTTTGAACACACTCAAAATACTGGTGAGGGGGAGGACTGAGGAAGGGGTAGAAATGAATTAATTACATGGTGAGATGCTGGAGGAAGGGGAAGTGGCACACTTCTAATAGGCAGGAGGTGGAGGTATGGACTGATGGTTGAGCTGCCTGAAGCTAATCAGGAGAATGTGTGGTCTTATTTTTGGACGGGAGAAGGGCTGTGCCAAGCTGCTGTACCTATTATGAAAGGATGGAGGCGCTGATTAGCCAGTGTGGGACTGCGTGAGAAGGCCAGCCAGCAAAAGCATCTTGAGGACCTGCCCAGGCTTGACTTCCAATTGCCTGCTGAAGCTCAATGGCACGCAGCCAGAGGAGGGAACCACACTGTGAAGGCTACATCTGGGACTGAAGATTCAGTGAATACTGTATATTTGTAAAAATTGAAAAAATGGTGGTTTACACTAGCCTGCCCATGTTAGCCACCTTGGATATAAGAAGAGCCCTGTTGGGTCAGGCCCAAGGCCCATCTAGTCCAGCTTCCTGTATCTCACAGTGGCCCACCAGATGCCTCAGGAAGCACACGAGACAACAAGATGCCTGCATCCTGTTGCCACTCCCTTGCACCTGGCATTCTGAAGGAGCCTACTACTAACGTAAGGAGGTTGTAAAACCCATCATGGCCTATAGCCCACGATGGACTTTTCCTCCAGAAATCTGTCCAATCCCCTTTAAAAGGCACCTAGGCCAGATGCCACCTCCTGTGGCAAGGAATTCCACAAATTAATCACCCACTGGTGATAAAAGTATTTCCTTTTATCCATTTTATTTCCTTTTATCACTCACCCAACACTCAATTTCAGTGGCTGTGCCCTGGTTCTGGTGTTGTGTGAGAGGGAAAAGAACATCCCTCTATCCATCCTGTGCATAACACCACAGCTCTTATACCCAGGGGCAATTTAAATAGCCCAAAGGTCCTAACTCCAGTTCAAACAGAATGAGCAGGAGTGGTTTCCTTGCCTAGGCTCCCGTTCCAAAGCAACCACTTCTTTGCTTCGGCATGGGAAAGGCAGAATAGAAAGTCAAATAAATAAATAAATAAATAAAACCAAACTTGGGTGGGGAGACTTCGAAAGATCAGCAAACTGCAAATTATTTAGTACAAACACCCCATTTACCACCATGTTCCAAGGGCCAAAATGATGTGGGCCAGTTCTGCTCCACACGTCAGAGCAAGACCCATTGATGATAATGGGACTTACTTCTGAGTAGATGTGCATAGGAGTGGGCGCTCTCAGTACAATCCTACGCATGTCTACTCTCACAAGTAAGTCCCATTGTGTTCTTACTCCCAGAAAATGAGTCCAGGATCGCAGCCCAAATCATCCGCACGTTAAAAGGCAAGTGGGGAGCAAGCATTGCGCTACCCAGAACCGGCCCCCAGATGCCTTATATTTACCCCCTCGCTTACGCTGACTGCTACTCGGGCAGCAACACAACTACCAACACCGGGATGAGAAACATTTTGGGTGGGGCAGGAGACAGAAATGAAGGGCGAAGAACCAGCAGTTTTCCAGGGGGTGGGGAGGAAATCACCCGCATTTCCGCAGCGGCGTTTCGAACTAGGTCGCTTCTTTCCCGCCTGTCATCCCTGCTCTCGGCGCTGCCTTTTCCCATCGCGGCCCCCAGCACAGCCCGAAGAGCTCAGCAGCGCCCCCTCCCTTCCCACGTTGGAAAGAGGCGGGCGGGAAGAGGAGAAGGAGGAGGGGATTACAGCGTCCAGGCCGGGCAGCCGCAGTCTGAGCTAACGCTGCCGACTCTCCTCCGGGCTGCAGAAGCGCAGCGGGTCGGGATCGCCCTTGATGGTCGAGGGCCAGGCAGAGCTCGGCATGGTCTGCCCGGCGTGGGCCGGGCAAATGAGCTGTACTGATTAGTCGAGTCGGGCCGGGTGTGCTCCCTTGGCGGCGGCGGCGGCGGCTGAGCTTGCAAAGAGGCTGCGGCGTGCCTGGAGGATGCGGGAGGCTACGATGTCGCTGCTCGGGGACTGCCTCCCTCCCCTTCCGCAGCTGCAGTGCTAGAGCCTCCCGCCGCTTTCTACCTTGCAGCCGCAGAAGAAGGGCCATGTAACCGCTGTCGCCCGCCTTCCCCAATCCGGGAGAGTCACCGATTCCCACCCGCCCCTGCCGTCCCCCGAGCCCGGCGCTTGGCTGCGCTCTTCGGCCAAGGGCGCGACCATGAAGAAGCAATTCAACCGCATGCGGCAGCTCGCCAACCAGACCGTGGGCAGGTAAGCGGGGTGGGGAGAGTCCTGGGGAAGCAAAATCCCATTGCGTCTGGCTGCACCGCCCCCTTCAGCCCCTCGAGTGGGCAGTGGCGGGGGCCGTGGCGGGGGTGGGGTGAGGAAAAGAGCGAGCGTAGTTCATCTTCCCCCTCCCTCAAAACCTTGATCCTTTGGAGGGTTGTTGTGTTAACCCCCCCTTTACGCGTCTTGGTTTATCCGCGCTTCCCCCCACCCATTGAACGACAGAGTGCGGTGTTACCTTCGAGATCCTGCTGTGGTTGCATTGGAGCAAGGAGAAGCGTATCTGGACCAAGCTGCCATTACCCACGTAGCCCATGCATAGGTGACGGCAGGGCTTTCTTCTGCCAGCCCAGATCCTGAGGCTCTGAGATGCCTGCTTTGGCTTTATCATCATCAGTTGCTGGCAGGAAGGGCGAGTAGGCAAGTTCACCCACCCCCTTGGAAAGCAGTGAAAGTCTGTCAAGGAACAATAACAGCACCAGTAGACATTAACCTAATATCAGAACTCCAAAAGGAATAACTCTCTGGGCAGGCACAGAATCTACTGCTCTGACCCTGGAATTTCCATTTCATCCCAGTTACTCTTCCCTATGGCTGTTTTGTGTGGGAAAAAAATGCAAATGAAACCCTACATTTAGGTTAGCAGTCGCATTTAGCATGCACACACATGCACGCATTCTCTCCCAGCTTTTGAAATGGGTAGGTTAGGTCACCCCGAACCACTTCATTGACTAAGGCTTGGTCTGCAATGCCATTTAGGCTTCTAAATGCTAAGGAGACTCTTTTCAGCTTTGCACAGGATCATGGCTGGAATGGTGGTTATGTTTCTATGGGGAGCTTGTTCCGCTTTCCAGATTCAGTTTTCTGGCTGGTTTGCTTGTGGGAATTGCTGGCTTTCTGGGGTGCAGAAAGCCATTAATCAGCTTTTGGACAGGGTGCTGCTGAACCCCTTTCCTGTAAGAGGAGGACTTGCTATTTGCCGTGGCACTGCCCAAAAGCGACTCTCCCTGGTATGGCTGCCAGGCTTGGTCTGGGGCTTCGAGAGCCCTGTGCAGGCTCTGCTGTGCCAGCTGGGCCTGCATCCAAAACCTCGACTCCGTTTACTGTGGTTGTATAATTCTCAGAGGTTTTGCAGTCTGCAATTTTGTGTAGCACTCCCCCCCCCTTTTCCTGAAGAACACAGTGCTTTGGCTGGAGGTAGGAATAAGATGAAAGCCTGCTGGGCTGTGGAGGAACAGTGTGGCTTACATGGAGCATTGGAACCCAGGAACAAAAATTGTCCTCTGGGGCAATCTCAAGGGGCTTTGCAACCTATTTCTTTGGTTTGTATTCTTCTTCTGACAGCTTTAGCGGAGGAGGCGGCAAAGGCAGTGAAAGGCTCTGCTGCAGCCATGCTTGCAGACTCTCCAGAAGGGCAAAACATCATTCAGTCATTCCCCCTCTCCCCCCCCCCAAAATAAATCAATCAAGTTGACACGTGTCGATCCAGACATCCCTTCTGTTAGCAGCTGTGTGGTCTCTCCTGGCAATCCTCTCCTAGCAGCTGTGAGCACCAATTGACCCTGCAGCCTTGAGCTGACCGATAATGGAGCAGCTCCGTCTATCTGTGCTATCGGTGTTGGGGATGTTTTGATTTCTTGCTCTTCCTCCGTAGCTTACGGCTTGGCGCTGTGCCACATTTGCTTTGCTAGCTTGCTTTCCTGTTAGTTGACTCAAACCTTTTTGAGGACTCTAATCACGTCAGGCTTCAGCTTTAATTGCAGCGGTGGCGGCAGCGGCAGCAGCAGCAGTGGTCCTGCTGTGCAGGCTGCTCTTGATAAGTGTGTCTAAAAGCTATTCCTTCTCTATCCCCCCCCCCACACTCCCCATTGTGTGGTTCATTTTCAAATCCCTGGAAAATGAATGAGGCCATGAAACAATGATGTGAAGTTTGATTGTTTTTCTTTCTCGACAATCCTGAAGCCAAATCCTTTGTTGGTTAGTGACTTGGCTGAGAAAGCAGACAGCTATTTAGCCATGGGCACGTGTGCTTATGGATGGGGAGGCTGCTTAAAGCTTTGGTTTGGTTGTAGCAAGGTCTGCCAATGGGAGTGATCACAGCCAATCATTCCACAAATCATGCACAACAAATGACCTAGATTAGACATGGAAATGGGAATTGGTTTGAGTGGGATCAATGGGGAAAGTTATACATGTCAATCTCATGTGACTTGAGTCACATAAATCTCCCTTGCCTGTTGTATGAATCAAGAAACCATTTTGAGTAATTTTAGGAGACTGTCTCTGAACCTATTCATGAGCTAGAAGTATACAGCTCATTTGCATATGTTAATTGCACATCATTACTGGGCTCAAAGTCTGTGTGGATGTCAAGCCTGTCCTAGATATATTGCATGTTTCTGTCTTGCCCTTTGTCTAATTTCCAGCATGAACAGAAGCTCTTAGGTGGTAGGTAAGTAGATATTCACCAGTGAATGGTTGTGATGCAGTTGATCCAGGAAAGCCACATGTTATTGGCCTTTGCCTTGTGCAGAGGACTGTCTTTAAGGAACAAAAATTGGGAAGTATGATAAGATTTCATGCATCTGCTACAAAAACATAGCCAGAAGATGTGGTCAAGAATCCTTGTTTGGTTGAACTCTCTGGGTTTCAGAATGGTGCTCTGATTTTTAAGACTGTATTTAGGATTACAATTGTATGGGCTTGGAAATCATGAGATCCAATGTCCAAGTGCATTTTGATTTGTGTTGTCATTTTTATATCAGAACAAATTGCTTATGAGTTTTCAGAATTATTCTTTCTCCAGTTTACTAATATCAAATCTAATGGGAGAAGCAGTGGGTGCCATGATTCTTTACATAGTAATATGCAATTGTTTTCAGATGTTGTTCTTTATTTGGCTTTGGCAGTATCAGATCTCAATCTTTGAATGTATTGGAGCCAGGCCATATGGCACTGCTATGCTCATAAGGACTATGCTGCCCTGCTTACCCTTTTTGAAATCAATACATTTCATACTTGTGTTCCCATAGAAATAAAATGTACAGTGGATAACCCTTGGTGGTATTGTGAGGCAGCTATGGTGAAGTTGATAAGGCAACTTGGGTTGTACTGGGGATGAAGTCAAATCTCTGTACTTAGCTTGAGTGCTCCTGACTGGAGTTTAACAATGTCAATTAAGGCAAAGTTTAGCCCCGCCCCCTGATCAGATATCAGGCTCCACATACAGATGCAGTAGTGTAGTGTTGCAGGTCTACATAACTGCTGTTTAATGACAATGGGCCAGTTTGGATGATTTTGTCTGCTCATGTCCACCAACAGTACAGGAAAGCACGAGAACACATGTTGCACCCCCTCATGCCATTCCTCTCCACATAATTGTCTGGGGGATGGACCGTAGAAAATTCCCCTCATTGAGCAGCTTAAACACTACTTGAAAAGTAGTATTTAAATCCTGTGTGAATGGCAGTTTGGACATTCTGTGTTCCCTCACAATCATGCAGACGGATAGTGTGCCAGGTGTGGAGATGTACATGCTCATTGACCTTCATTTTAGAAAAAAAAACCCAGTCATATGTATTGTCTGAACGCTGCAATGGTTTTTCTTGGAACACCGCACTCCTGATAGCTAAACAGTCAACAATTGGTTTTTGCAAGCGAGAGCAGTCCTCTTACTCCTATCCTTTCCAGACTGAATTCACTCAGCCCACCTTAACTGTTGCTAAGTACTACATTGACACTGCTCTTAACAGTCATTAAGGGTGCAATCCTAACCTGGAGTTAGACTGGCACAATTAGTGCCAGCAAAGTTTGGGCGACAGAAGGGCCACTGTAAAGTGCGTTTGGACCACTCTCGGAGTCAGGGAGGATGACTCACGGCTGTGTGCTGGCCTTTCTGACTCCAAGAGTGGTCCAAACACGCTTTACAGTGTCCCTTGTGCTGGCCAAACTTTGCTGGCTTACCTTGTGCCGCCTAACTCAGTTTAGGATTGTGCCCTAAGCCTAACCAAGAAGTGACACCAGGGTTTTGAAAATCCTAGTTAAACTTGCAAACTGGTTTGTATTAATTTCAGTTAGCATCAGTGCCCAGGTAATGTTTAACTGCAGCAAATATTTCTCTAGCATGGGGACTGAGCATTCAGTTCCATGGTCCACTGTGTTGATTCCTTTTGAAATGAATGGGGTTTGTGTTTCTTTTTCATGGGACTGGGATGTTGCATTTGTGCCTGCCCCTTGTGAGTTTCTGCAGGGCATATGTGTGGCCTTTGTGAGAAGAGGAATACTGAACTAGTGTGTCCTTTGGCTTGAACCAGCATTTCTTTTTGTGTGGGTCAGAAGAACTGATTCCAGAAGTTGGGAGCGAGGTGTCTTACTCTGGAGCAGGCACTGCAGACTTAGAAAGCTGTTGTTTGTGGGGGGCGGGGGCGGGGGGAAGAGCAGAGGCAAATCTGACCTGTTGAAGGCCTAAGTCCTGTAAAGAGTATTATATCTCTCTACAAATGATTTACAAGTGTTAGTGTCCTGGTTGGAAGTTCATACCATTGGTGGAAGTGCAGGCACAAAATATTAGCAGCAGCAAGAGAACTGGCAAGAGTTTACCATTGTGCTTAATATTCCTCCTTGTGTGCCACTTGAGTGAGAATAGAAGTTGGAATGGGCCCTTTCCACGTCCCTGCTGCAGCCCACTTCAGCATATGGAAAATGAATCGCCCTTCTGTCCAAATGACTTTAGTAGAACCGCAGCCAGAGAGGAAGGGGCTTCCTTTTGAATAGCAAGTTGACTATTGTATGATTCCTCAGCCAACAGTGTGTCCTTTCCAAAACAGCTAAGATGGGGATGTGGGTTGAGTTTTATTGGGCCTATGCCGATCTTGGCAGACCCCTTGTCATCTTTCCCAAGTGCCTGAAAGGGTTATTAGGGTTTATTTTACTAATTAGGGTTTATTTTACTAGCCTACCTATTTGGGGGATTAACATCCTGCCTCATCGGAAGTTGTCGTGGCGGGGTCCCCCTGCCCTTGCTTTCTGAGGTGTGAGAATGTGGCCATTGGCAGACATTTTGGGCTGAAGAGAAATATAAGTGTATGCTGATGGTGCAACTTGTGTTTTGATTGTGGCACCAGATTTGTCGCGTCTGTCTCCCACCCTCTCTAATTCGCCATGTTTCTTAGAAAAACCTCCTCTGTGGTAGCATGTCCCGGCTCTAGCAGTGCACCAAACAGGTATCTTCACTGAGTTGTGAATAAAAGGAAGGGCTGGCTTTCTGAAAGTCATTTTCTTGCAAGCTGGAGAAGCGGAATATTTGCTTTTAGCTCGCCCCTACGTACCATTGCTCTGAGGGTGCTTCTTCCTTGGCCATTACAAAATCTTCTTTAGCATATCTGCTTGTTAAGGAAGCCTTCTATGATGGAAGTGAGGCCGCAGGGAAGAGCACCATTCTTCAATGCCTCCTTTCTGGATTGGACCTCTTGTATGTATTTTGTTGGAGGTTGGAGTTAAATTAATTCACATCCTTTCAGCTGTGTGTGTTCCAGAAAACAAGTTTATCATTCTGGAAGGCTGGTAATTCCCCCCCCTTCTCTCTATCACACTCTCATACAGAGAATGAAAGCGGTAATGGATAATCTGCATTGCAATCTCAGCCCGCTAACATATTTGTGTGAAAATGTGCTTGTCAGATCTTTCCCAGCACCTGACCCCCTTCAGCAGAAGACAGAGGTGAGATGCATAATAAATAAATACT